>JAVJGI010000002.1:11076782-11092359 GCA_035590275.1 Ibycter americanus | reverse complement strand
AGGCAAGAAGCAGGGTGGACTGGCCTGAAGAGGATGAAGAAACAGCACAGACAGTAGATGAACTTCTGGAACCTTGTATGGGAAAGCCTTGTTGCAGCTGGCTAGTTTTGTAGTGCTGCGACAAAAGGCGGCATAACTGACAATGCAGGCTAAGTAAAAGGTGATAAAAATGTAGTCACCAAATCTCATTAACACATACTGACCCATCCAAAATCTCAGTCATTGTTCACCTGTTTTGCTCCAGAATAGCTCTACGGGATTTTTCACTAATACAAACTAATCTGAAGTACAAGTCCTTTCATTTCTTACAAACTTTTCTACCTTTCCTTCAGAGAGAATACTTGAGATGATAGAAAATCAGATTACAAAGAAAGAAAAAGCATCATCAACGTGACCTCATTTTGATACTAAAGCTAAACAACATTTTAGTATATACTGAAAGCTATTAAGCTCTTTTTCTTCAAAAGTATAAAGTTTCTTGCTAGTGCTGGTAGGAAACAAAAAGTAAAAATAAATAAAATAGCACAAATGAGTATGGTCAACCTATAGTTTAATTGAAAGCGTACTAAACCCAATACAGAATAAGCTAAACACTGATTTGCTAAAAACCCTCACAGATGAAAAAGCCCAGGAACCAAGAGGTAATGATCTACATTACCACGTCTTAAGGTTACTTCCTATTTGTATTTTTGTGCCCAAAACAGGAAAGACCGGGTGGACCACAGATGAAGGTTGTTTACCAGACAGTCCTCATGCTGCACCAACAGCATTCTCTATTGGCCCTTGCAAATGTTATTGAAAGAGAAAGAATTTCAGCCTGCCTCTGGATGAACTCACAGTGACAGTACCTAAAATACAGGGAAAAAAAACCCCAACCTGATAGAGATTCCCCCCGAGTTTATCCATAGGTGTGGAATGGAAGGAGTGTATAAGATTGCATTATTTTTTACTGTTTTTACATAATTTATAATACTTTAAACACTGCTTTCATAAATATAATATGAACACTTTACACATGCCAAGCAATTAAAAGCTTTCCCCAAAAACTTTTAGGTCTTATCAGAATCACTGGCAGCATCCGTTTACAGCATCTGTTTCTAGTCAGTAACCACTTAGTCAGAACTACAACTAGGTTTTCTTCAACCAACATCTTAGTATCAAAAAACTTGAAGGAACAAAAAGATGCCTATAAGCATATCAGTTTGCCTTAAAGTGATTAAAGTCAGCATGAAAAAAAGATTGTCTGTGGTTTAAGATCTGTTGCTTGTGTCCCCACCCTCAGCGCCTATCATCTTTAAATAAAAAGTGCAAATGGGATTTGGGGACTGGATGGACTGATTTGCCTATTATTTGTCTTCAGTTGCTTATTCTGTAGCCACCTCACATCAACTGTCCCATCATACTTTGGATTAGCTACAATGAAATTTAAAATAAGGCTCACTGAAGAAAAGAAAGAAATGACATCTCACTTCCAGACTCCTCCCACCCCTAAGTCCCACAAAGTGCTCATTTCCCTTTTTTACAAAAAAACTCTACAATCTTGATTACAAAACTATCAAACATTTCAGTTCTACCATCCATATAATCACCTTCCTGTCAAGCAAGGCCAAAAAAGTGATGATGGATTCCCTTTGAATGCAAGAGATACTACACTTTTTGTAAGTAAACAGGCTGACGTTACAATTGCAGTCTTTTCTGCGAGTGTGCAGATGTCAGATGAACCAGTCCATTTTTGTGGGACCTTGGCTGTATGAACACCAGCAGATAAAGATCTAAGACTGATAATATAAACCCAACGTGAACTATTAACTTCCAAGACCACCTACTGTATAAACAAGTTTGATTTGCTAAGGGATCAGTCAACAGCAGCTGCGCTTTGTCACCGATGGCTGTCTTCTAAGTTTGAAGCCCTTACCACTAGACGGGGGGTTGGTGTCAGTTGACGGAATTCTGCGACCTACAAGGAGGCAGGAAAAAAAAAATTATAGTAAACATTATACTTGAAACTAACTCTAAGTATTCAGTGTATGCTTTGCATACAAAAATGTGTCTTCAATTAGTTATACATCATTAGAGATGACACCCCTGCATAACAGATGAATGGCAGTTAACAGTCTATGCTATGTCTGTAAGAGGTATGGTTCCACAAAAGACTAGAGGCAGTTTTAAGCTAGTTTTGCAGCGTTTACGCTTCAGGCTAATCTAGACTTGGAGAGCTAACCTATAAAAGCACCCAGAGAATATACTCTGCAGGATGCCATCTGGAATATCTTCACTGAGAACTACCATCTTGACCTTTACTTCCACAGTAGATCACCTGTATCAGGCTTAGCACAGAAGTGCTTGTAAAGATAGCTGCTTTAGTCATCTAATCAGTCTTTTAAATTGACTATTCCTGGTCAGATATTCTTTTCTGAGGAGGATTTAAAATTTTTTTTCCCCCATAGTTTATTCAAGAACAACTTTAGAGAGCAGCTATTAAGTCAGTAAATCAGGAAGCTGATCTACAGCACATTCTTTTTACATCAGCTTCAATATAGGGTCTCTATAAGCAGATGAGTATCTTTTTTTCTTAAGTCTAACATTTCTGTAGTTTTTCAAAGCTAAAGTGCAGTGCACACACACAGAGAAATGTACTGTTTGTCCCCTTTTCACAAAGGGGCTGACATAACCTGCACATTGGTGTTCCTGCCTGAACATATCCTGTAAATAACATTGCATGGAATTCACTTTGGAATACTGTCTGCTTTTCACTCACAGAAAAAATTGTAGTTTTCATTCCCGCCATGAATGAGACAGAAAGGATTTGCAATTTAATTAAAAAAAAAAACCACCCAGGGTATCACAAAAATACTTGTGGAAAAAACCTACATACAATATTTGCTGTTTCCCATGCAGTAATCTTGCATTTGTGATTTGTTGTATTTTTGAAAATGGACTGGTTTAGACTAAGTACAAACATGAAGAGTGAGAACTTAATTCTTTTTCTCAGCTGTATAAAGTTTGGATCTTCCTCATGCCATTTCCTTCCCCTTCCGTAACCTTGGAAGTACCAACTGAAACACTCAATAATACAGTAACATGACACTGACTTCTGACATGAGTCATTTACTTGCTATTTATCCAGCAGCATCACAGTAAGCTTAAAATCTCTAGAGGGAATATTCAGAGGTCATTAGATGACTAAAAATTTGTATAGCTTGCTTTGCAGTTTGTATTCATGTCCGACTGTAACAAATTTAAGTCAATATAGTCTCACCTAAATAGCACAAGAAGTAATACAGTAATCAAATTTCTACTTGAACTTCTTTCAGAAGAAAGCACAGTAATTGTTTAAATACTTACTAATTTCTATAAAGAGTTCATTAATGTTTATTGCATTTTTCGCACTTGTCTCTACAAATATTGCATGAATGGAATCTGCATAGTCTTTAGCATCTTTTTCCATGACTTCTCTGGAAAAACAAAGCAAAGAAAAAACTGTGAATGCAAAAAAATCCTATTATTCAAAATCTTAAGGGATAGGTTAAGCTTTTAAGTGTCTTATTAAATGAGTATTTTGTATTTTACCTTTTTGGCATCACAGTGCTCCCTCAGCCTGAGATTGATGCTCATTCTTTATTCTATGCTGCCTCCCTGCCTTGAGGTATGAGCATCACTGAAGCACAATCATAAACTAAACAAGGCTTTAATCCATCTGACAATATTAGCGTGGAGTTTGTTTCTTGAATGCTCTAAGTGTAGGTCTGCAATCAATCATTACAGGGTGCTTTATTCTTCACACACACAGTTTTAGATGTACTGAGAAGATTCTAAAGCATTAGTTGCACTAATCCAGTGGGTTTCCTACAGCTGTTTACAAAGTCAAGTATCTCACAACACTGCACAGATGATTAGTAAAGCTCCTACTTTACATGAAGCATGGCGACGTAGCTATAAACAGGAACATATTTAGACTGAGCACACAACAGAGCTGCGAAGTAAAAAAGTTACCCTGCACCCCTAAGTAGGCAAGTTGATAATTAAGTTTGTTTCCTTAAACAACATGAAAAAAACAAACGTCATAGGTGGAGAGAGGACTGGACTATACTTGTATCAATTTACATAAAATTTCTAAATGACATAGGCTACTTGCAGTAACAAGGGACTTTAGGATATCAAAAACACAGACTTTGATCAGTACTCAAATATTGCCTCTTGACTATGAAGTACAAGAAATTTTGCTCATTAGCTTGAACAGCAATGTTTACATAATTTATGATACCACCTAAGCATCAAGAAATACGCATTTGAAACTTAGTACTGCATGCTTTGTATTTGTCTTCTAAGTAATTTTATGCCGTATTTCCTTCAAGAGACATGCTACTTCTAACAAGTTATTAGAGCTCACTAGATAACTGCTATGTGTTAAAAATTTGTAAAACTATATTAGGAGCCAACTTTGTAGTGGTCTTTTAAAGACATAACCATCCTTTAAGACACCAGCGGTGGTGCCTTTTCCAATGAAATCGAAAAACAAGAAGTTTGCACACACCTTTTTGAATTTTGGTTTAACCAGGACGTGAATCAAAAAGGGCTTGTTTTGGTTTTAGTACATGCCTTCTTGAAAGTTTGGCTGTTCATAAAGTTTCTCAGAAACTTTCCCTGCTCCCTGCAACTATTTCAGCCACAGCCAATTCCACCCCGATATTTAAGCTGGGAATGAAGGCACCTGAACAAGCAAGTCAGAAAAACCTACACAATGCTTTCCAACAGTCTTCTTGTTTTTCCTACCAAAATGAGGTGCTACAGACTGACAGGAGTACTTCGTATAAAGTGAGGTAAACAGCTTGTATTACACTGTAGTTTCACAGGCAGTTCAGGCTTGTGTAACTTGGCACTGCCACCAGAACAGGTAATCCTGTCTCCCTGTAAACTGCTCATTCCCAACCCTGCTATCTCCTCTCTGTTATGCCAGCAAGTGTCCATGGTGTGAGAAAGATAAACACACTTGGATCAGTTTTCCTTTTTCTAAATGGTTAGTTTTAATCTGGATCCATTTTACAGTCCGATTTACTGCCCAATCACGCACATACACCAGCACAGGGGAGGAAGTGGGCAAGACTGTCCAAGGGCAGACTCACCAAATCTTCTGACAGTTGAAACAGCTCAGACCACTTGTGAAACTATAATGCTAGTGCAAGACAGCTTAAATCACTCTATACCTTTCACCTGCTCTGAAATCTTAAAATATTTAGCACTATGAGCTGAAGTGAAAATCTTCAACCTGCCAATGATTATTTACCTTACATCATTAAGATCACATTTATTTCCTGCAATAGCTACAACAATGTTTGGAGGTCCATGCTGTCGAAGCTCTTTAACCCAGTTCTTTAATGTTGAGAAAGTTTCCTGAAGGTGGAAAAAAAAAAAAAAAAAAGAAAAAGAAAAAACACAGAAGGAATTAAGAGTCAGAACTGGCCTGTGACAAAAAAAACCCTAGAAATTGTAACGCTGGGTCAAGATCAAATTTCTTACCTCTTTTGTGATGTCATACACTATAATGGCTGCCGCTGACCCTCTGTAATACATGGGGGCTAAAGCACGAAACTGAAAGACAGACACCATACATAATGAATCTGATCCTCCACTGAGCTCCGTAATTTCCATATTATTATTATCAAATAAAGTGAAAACTAGCTTTAAAATTCACATTAGCAGAAAACTTTTCTTTGCAATTACAGACAGGCTGTGCAGTAAAGTACATAAACTTCCATGAAAGTATTGTTTTACAACGGCCAACCAATGGTTTGGGGATCAGCAACACACCTACTGCAAAAAGCAGGAAGCCAAACTTGACCCTATTTTGACTAGATTAGAATCTCTGATTTAAAAGACTGCAGATTATACACAGACACAAACCCACAGGATATATGCTGAACTTTATAAACACCAAAAACAGTCGCAACTGAACTCACTTCTCCCTCTAACACTCAAGCTACTGGACAAAAAATTTATTTCAAGAAAACTAGCATATACTACTGCTGATCTGAAACGTTTAGAAGCTGGTGTCAACCTCTAGCCCCATGGATCCATCATGGCACCCTTAAACACTAGACATGTTGGTTTCTTCATAATCTAACACAGCTTTAGTGATTTCTCTTACATTTTTTGCCTCAAAAATTAGAAGCATGTTCAAAACCAAAAACTGCAAAAGCCCTCAACTATGTGACCTGTTGCAAGCAGAGCTTTAAGCAACATGCTAGATAGTAAAAGGCTACAGTAATTTTATTCTAATTTTCAGAATTAAATCATCAGCAGGCATATTTGGTTGGTAGTGGGTTAATAACCCAGGGTATAAACCAGACCTGTACCTTTGTATGGGCAATATTATGAATCCAGGACTGAAAAAAGCGACAGTACACAATTAAGTTGCATCAAAAATATGTCAGTCAAGCATTCTTAAAAAGTGTGATATTCTGTCAATTTAAAAAGAACCAGACAACTAATCTAGCAACCAAAACTCTCAGTCAAAGCACAGAGTAAACTGCATGTACTGCTTCAATGTCAGCATATGTGATTTAAAGCTTTTGTGCATCTTATTAGAGTGAAAATCATGAATAGAATAAAGCTTTTCATAAAGGCTTATTTGGTTCTAATAAAACACCAATTTCCTTTTGCTTAGTACAGTTCAACTGTGAGCAATATTATAAATCATAAAAATCTTGCTATAAAGCAGAATTCCAGACCATCTACATTTGGCTCTCAAATTCTGTTTTGAAAACAGGATTTTGAACACAAAGCTCAGAATATAAAAATATTTAATAGTGGGAAAGGGAAACATGGGCAGGCATTCAGTTCATGATGGGACATAATCCCTCTCTTCCGCCTAAGTACTAAAATGTAAAGGGAAACATATTTGGTAAACCACCACTTGGACTGGTTGCAACCTGGCTTTTTGATTATTTGACTATTTACATTGGGAATAAACCAACTTTCACTTGCTGATTTTGTATTACTCTCATTTCCTGCCTGCTAACACTTAGATACTTTTTTCCACCTAAGAGCAGTCAGCAGATAAAATACATTAACAAAGCAGATGTTATGAGAAACATTGAATTTTCCTTTTGCTATTTTTTCAAAGACTTCAGCTTGCCCTCCAGTCTCCAATTTGTGTTTTGACAGAAGTATTTAAGATGTCATAACGTAATTATCCAGAGAAACTCAAAATTGTTAGGTAAGAAGGCAAAATCCTAATTGCTGTAAGTAATCTCCTATCAACTTTACTCAGTGTCGAAGAAGGGGGGGGGGGGCGGGGGTGTGTAGGGAAATGAGCTGTTGTGAAAAAAATTAGTGCAGGTTTCCACCTTCAGAATGAAACTAGCCAGCCACTCCCTGAAGCCATTTAGATCAAGGGGGTTGCCCAGTGTAGTGCGGAACTATTCGCTGCTGGGCTTTGGAGGTGGAAAATAGCAAATGCTCCTCAAGAAGCCAGGACTACGAATTCTGTGCATTACACATCATAGCTCAGCAGAGACATTTTAGTTCCAAGAATGGTGTGGACATTTTTAGTATTCAAAACATGTGGACATTATTTGGTGTTCACCATGGAGGGGAACCCTTTCATAATTCATTGTCAGATGAGCTGCATGACCAAAAAACTGTGCCACAGATTTCAGGGCAAGGCAGGTAGGTACGCAGACCATTTGTGACTAGCAGTAACTGACAGTGCTGTTCTCCTTTGGAGAAAGAAACATCTATGAAGATACTGGCATCATTTCAAAGTAAATATCCTTGCTTCCATTTCACTGGTTTCCCTGGATATGTTGGAGCCTCACAGTGACTTCTCTCAGGTGTGGAACATAAGCTTCACAGATATCACAGCTCCTGGATCAGAGCCCAGGTAAGACATCTTTCCTTTTTTAATTTCAATAAAGATTCCATGCAAGTTGCATGGAAGAAAATTAAAGAGGTATCACTCCAAGTCTAAAAACAGGAAGACAAGGAACATGCTAGTCATGTACAGAGATGCTTCCTCAGATTGTATAGTGTACTGAATCCAAATTACAGTGTTCTGCCATTGCTTGCAAACACAGCTGAAGTGAACAGTATGGAATGCTAACATGTAATGGACATTTCCTGCCAAGCTGCAGCAGGCATGTTTATAAATCTTTCCATTTAAGAGTACCAACCTCTTAAAATTCATACTCTACCTCTCAGAAGACTCATATTCCAGCATTAACATTTCAGAATGGACTAGGATGTTCACTTAAGACTATTTCCAGCAAATGCTGACTGACTGCTAGTAATGGAAGGACTCTGATATTTCTGATAACATGGATTCTATTGGACACATCACTGCGACACATCCCTGACAATGTCAGATTGCTTTATATGTTGCTACTGGAAGGAAATAAATTGTCATTCAAAATCTAGAACACTGAAATGCAATACAAATACTCAGGCTACTTTCTAGCCATCAAGGCTGTTCTCAAGCTGAAAAGCTAGCAAGTCAGTTCCACCAGGACTCCAAAAGGTCAAGTGACTCTGAACAGGGATGACTGAGCCTTTACAAAGGTTTTGGGTTTTTTTGTTTGGTGGCCTTTTTTTGTTTGTTTTGTTCTTTGGGCGTTTTTTGGGGGTTTTTTTGGGGGGTGGGTGGGTGGGTTTGTGGTTTTTTTTTTTTTTTTTTTGCTTGGGCTCTGTTTCTTGAGCCAATCCTGACAAACAGTACAAGTTGCCTTTGCCAGTCATTATCCTAAATAACCCAACCTGATCAAACTGACCCTTACTGGGGACAGCTCTGGTGTCTACCTTTGTTACAGTCAGCTCACATCCTAAATAAACTCATCATGAATAACTGACAGCTGCCAGTAGTTAACAGTCAAGAAACTGCAAGAATAAGCATTGTTAATACAGCTACTATTGTTTCTACAACTGTTAGAAGCGATCCATAAACAAGCAAGTTAACTAGCGACGCTTTCCTTTTAAATTCTAAGTAAAAATCATGCAAATTGTGATTTCATTTTACTAGTCATTTTCTTGAAAGCTTTTGTTACCTCCCCTCAGAACTATACGTGCTGCAGAGAACAAAATCCCAAGATACCAAATTAAAATTTAAATTTCAAAATAGATTTCTTGACATGGCTAACACTATCAGATTTGAGAAGTAAAACTTTACAAAATAATTAAAGATCAGTTATCACCCATAACATTGCTTGAAACGCTGCTTTTGAAAGCCTAAACCCACATCCTATTCACATTAATAATTGTAACACTGATGCTAACAGAATGTATTAGCCATTGTCTATTTTTCCATAATCGGGGCCTTACTTGTACTATGAAATATGATCGTTTATTTCACTTTGATTCTCACGTTGCCAGTTGCACTGGCTGCAAATACTGCAGTTGAACATTTAAAACTCAAGTAGAAATGGTACTAGAGACAACTGGGGGCTTCCTCCCGCCCCAATCTTGTTTTCTTTTGAAATGGCACTCCCTTTCAATGCATCTAAACCCCGTCTTTTGTTTTATAAGCTCCTCTTCTTAGGTAATCATCCTTAACTTCGTACTTCAACTATGATAATATAAACATATTTACAGCACCCATATCTTGATAGAAACCTGCACAGAAATAAACATTCTAATACATGTTTGTAAAATCAGATCACATTGTGACTTTCAAGGGCAGGGTTGAAAAGCAGCATGAACTCTAGCCAAAACTATCACCACAGATATTGATTCTACTCACCCGCTCCTGTCCAGCTGTATCCCAAATTAGGAATTTATGCAGCTCATTTTGATACTGTACAGTCTTGGTCATAAACGAGGCTCTGCAAAAACATTACAGCTTATGCTTTTCAGAATATACATTCTTAGAACATTACCACTACCAATTTTTAAAACGGTTTACATTTCAATAAAAGTGTTTTCCACACACATACAAAACTAAGGATGATTTTCATGCATAAAGGCTGAAATTAATGAGGCAAAGGGCCTCAGAGGATGCAATTTCCTTTCAGTGGATGAAATTCAACTATCAAAGCAGAAGGAACACAAATGCAAATTATAAGCTTTTATTGTTCATAAGCTTTTGATAAAAGGATGTATGACCAAAAAAATTCAGGAATGTCAGCCTTTTTAACAACACTCTTCCTAAATGGGGGAATCATCACAGCAAATCATTCAAGTGTATACTAGAAACTTCCGGAGGGGAGGAGATCAAATCCTTTCCTTTTGTATCAGCTTTTTCTATCTCTGTACTAACATTCAGATAAAAGCTGTAAAGCCCATACTTGGGAATAAAATATGGGAGATTCTTATCACTATTGGTAGGTATTAAGAGGACGGAGAAATCAATGAGTAACTTTTTGTTTGTTGTCTGCACTCTACTCTGTACAGCTCCCAAATCCTGCCTGTCATTATACACTTCAGTCTGCAGAGGCTCTTGCACTTCCAGAAGACAAACTTTCTTCCTGTGCTCCAGCTGCCCCCCCCCGCCTCCAACTTTAGATGTTTCACACTAAAATATTGCAAAATATTACAAAGTACTTTTGTGCTTTACTTGATCTACTTTACATGAATCAGTGTACTTCCCACAAGAACAGGAATCCAGAGACCTAATCTTCTGCAAAAGGGAGTTTTTTTGCTGTGTCTGTTACCTATAGGCACATTTTTTACTAGAAAAGCCACACAGTGAATTCAAATCCCTGTAGAAGAGGAACTATAGCTGCCATAATTATTTTAAGCATATGACATTGTACGTTATGATCTTGAATACCTTTTGTATGCTTAATCCCTGTCAGTTGAAAATACTAAGACTTCCAAACTTGTTCTGCTGTCAGTTTTGGACAGGATTCAGGATAGGATCCTAGAGGTGGCCTGTGTTGGAGCTTCTTACAGTACATTAAGCTTGCTGTAGATTCAGAGTCAGAAAGCAAGAGTCTTTCAGCATGATCAACAACATTAAATGCCTGAGTCCAAGACTCAACTTCAGTTCATCTTGGATCTCAAGTACCACCAAGGCATAGATTTTCATGATGTCTGTGACACTTCTGTAGTTAATATAACTGGAGTCTCTGGACATGTTTCAACATTATAGGAGGACAAAACAGCTATCTACATTTAAAAAAAGGAAAGGGAGCAGTCACACAATGCTTTCAACTGTTAGGAGGTAACCTTCTCCCCATTCCTTAAACTCAGACAGTTTGTCAAATAGTATGTCAATCTCCAAAGCTGATTACTTTTAAGAAGCCAAACATGAGGTTGCAGCATCCCTAAAAAGAAAAGAGTCCAACTGCAATGCATTTCAACACAGTTAACTAGATGATGTATTTTAGCAATGAGTAACAGAAAATAAACTGATAGGAGTTTCTGTTGTAAAGCACAACAAAGACTTCCACTTCCTTAACACTGCTGCAAATTAAGCATCAATTCTGAACTCTCTGGCCGATATGGAAACAATTTCCTAAATCATAGATTCCCACTAAAAATTATCTTACTTGGCTCTATAAACCAAAACATTCCTGTAAGTCAATTTGAATTGAACAGCTGTGTTGTTCTAATTCACATCACAACCAAACATCCCAGATGGTAGCTGACAACAGAGGTTAAATGCTTCTTGAAATTCTTTGACAAGTAGAAGCTTTCATTGTGAAAGATGTCAATCAAAAAAAAAACCCAACAACCCAAAACCCACCAAACAGCTCAAAGACAAACCACTTTTGGGTCAACAAAAGTCTCCAAATTAGAGATATGCTCGACATCTTCTAGTAAGAAAACAGGCATTATCCCTACTAAATTTCCTAGCTGCTTTTCCCAGCCAAGCAAGCAATATAACTACAAGAACAAGATGCACCTGAAAATAGTTTTATACTCATTTGTAATTCCTTTTTGATGCTGTGATGAAAGACTAGATATTCTGCAGTACCTAGAGATACATGCTGGTCAGGCAAAGCAGAATGTGTCCTCAGCATCCTGAGAGGACAGAAGTTGCAAAATTCTGACAGGGTTTGTACAGCTGCCCATATTTGAACCTGAATGACGAACATTCATGACAACAAAGTATGACTGCTCAGATAATTCTAAGAGGAATGGGAACAGGACAGGAAACTGTATCTCATTAACTCAAACCC
This sequence comes from Ibycter americanus, assembly GCA_035590275.1. Lineage (NCBI taxonomy): Eukaryota > Metazoa > Chordata > Aves > Falconiformes > Falconidae > Ibycter > Ibycter americanus. Next base: position 11,080,246 of record JAVJGI010000002.1, on the reverse strand, counting down.
AGGAGTAAACGTATGAACATTCTCAGCTTTAGTTTTGTAAGATGCTCAAAACTCCTCTCTAATCCTTACTTTGTTCTTCCCACTTCCTAGTCTCAATTAGGAAATAAAAACAAGGTCTAGAAAAAGTTTCAAAATTAATTTGTTTAAAGTTGTGGGACTGTATCTTACTGGAGATTCACATAATCCCTGCATGTGGGAAATTTTGATTCATTTAAACTCCTATAGCAAATCCCCAAGATACTAAGTCCTCAGATCAGTGAATGATTTTGTTAGGACTGCTAAAAAATAGATTATTTTAGGCTGTCACTTCAAGAAAGTATACTAATCCCAGTACTGTCATGTAGCCCATGAAACAAATTTTATTCTACACATTAGCCTCACTACCAGAATGGCTAGCATCTTCTAACAGCACCTGACTATATAGTATCTGTGACAGACATTCCCCTGGGAAGACCTGCATGTGATCTCTTTGGGTTCCTGCCTTCAGATAGGTGCTACATTGGAGGGAGGAGTAAACAAAGAAAAAAAGAAATCAACCCACACACTGCACAGTCAGAATACTACCAGATTAAGAGAAACTAACTTTGGAGGGAAGACAAGATTTGATGAAGTTCTTTCCAAAGGCTACTTTTGTTTACAGGTAAATTTAAACAAAAGCATACTTCTGACAGAATATCTTACAATTCAATACTAGTATGTACACTGAAAAAAAGAAGTGGGGAAGGGGAAGAGAGGTATCACGGGAACCACATTTTTTAGGACAGGATGAGTCACAGCTGATCTTTATCAGCAGGACCTCTTTTGGTCAAAGCTGCAGTAGAGCCCGGTATGACACCTGAGACAGGAAGTAACACTGACACCCCACTCACACTTCTCAGCACCAAGTGAAGTCATGTCCTTCTGTAAGTAAAGAATTGCTTCTGAGCAAAGCAGCCCATAAGACACTTGATAAACAAAAAAGATAGCAAAAGAAATAAAAAGATCCAACCACTCCAAGAATTCCTGATGCTCACCCTTTCTTTTATCCATTTGAAGATTTGAGCTTGGTAACATTGCTACTCTGAGGCTCAACTTTCCAATATCCTTACCTGTGAGACCAATTGCATTAACAATTTCATCAGTTACTTATGTGCGTGTATTGCATATAGATGTATAACATTGAACTAATTCATGAAGGGAACTACAACCTGAATTAGTATGTTAACTACACTCAGAAATCTAGGAGGCTTGTTATTGTACTTGACTCTTAAAAAAAATAAATCATGTAGTTGTGTAATAACTTTGAAATTTAAGAGTACCACATGAGAAAAAAAAATGTTGTTCTTTTAACAGAAGCATCTACAGTGCAATTTATTCATAACCCAAGACTCCTACCAGCATGTTGGTTAGCTTAGATTAATAATATACAAAATAGGTCCAGATCTTACACAAGAAAAATGGAAACTACAGGAGTGCACTCCTACGTTTCCTAAGGTAGCTCATGAGCTAATTAAGGCTGCAGTCATGTTTATTACCACATTTAGCTGCCGCACATGGAGAATCCTCAAGTGATCTATTCAAGAGGTACAAATGTATATTCATGTAATTTGGTTTTATTCTTGAATAAGTCACCTTTATTTGGTTTCTTACCCTATTGTTGGGTTGATATTGGGATCAAAGCTATCTTCTACAAATCTCCACACGATACTTGATTTGCCTACACCAGTGTCCTAAAAGAAGAACAGAAACAGTTGAGAGACACATTAGTTACTATAAACAGACGATTCTTTTTGTCCTCAAATTTTGCAATACACTGTACATGAATAATATCTTCCTGCAGAGAATTTTACAGAAGTTAGATTCTGAAATAAATACATCAGGTATTATATTCATTTAGTAGAAAAATGAAAGGTCTCTGATGACAATTTTGTTTAAAAAACCTGTAACTTAAGATGTTTATATGAAGGACTATAAAAACCTCCATTCATGCTTATTATCAATTATACAAACATTTTCTTTTTTTCCAAAGCTATGCACAAATTGCATTTGTACAGGAGCAAGGAAAGACCATCTACCACTCTCAGTAAAATATACAGCAACTGAGTATGGTACTCCATCTTTGCAAGCCGATGAAGCACATTAAATTATGGAAGTGTGACACATGCATTTCAACCTCTGACTAATGCTGTCCCACCCTGCTTAATGAAAGACTTGAAATTTCTTCTGACACACCTGAAACATGTTTCTAATGCAACTCTACAGAGCTCCAAATGGTAAAAAAGGAAATGTAACACAAAAATTGTGTCACATTTGTATTTGCACCACTGCCTCCACAATTTTTTTTTAAAAAGATATATAGAAGGCATATTTAGGAGTGAAATAACTCAATAAGCTATTAGCAGTTCTGTTTTCCATAGCATCTGGCCATTTTAAACGGTCATTTAATTAAGACAGGTGAAGACAAACTTTTTGCTTTACAACTCCAGTCCTTAAAATTTTAAGGGGAAAAAAAACACCTGAGGAACTGCTTCATTGAAAATGAAGTTTTATGCCATTCATACATTTTCTTGAACCTTCTGAACATTGTAGTAAATTTGGGTACAGAACGTATGCTCATGTTTATCTTTTCAAGCTGTTTTCCTCTTATGGAAAAGTATTATCTCAGTTCTGTATTTCACAGCGTTTGCAGTCTCAATAAGCAGAGCAAGTCTTTTTAAGAGAAACACTGATGGAGTTCCTGGTTCTGGGAGTTCAAGGACCAGTTTTCCTGGATGTTTACTCTTCTTATGTGACAGAACGTTTCTCAGGTCTGGTAAACATCAGCACTAGCTAGTAGTTACCCCAAATGCCTTCATCACACAAAGAGCACAGAAACACGTAATTTTTCCCTCTGAAGGGCAATGCGGCCATTTAGAAGCAGAACACAATTCCACCGGTCACACTCTGTACAACACAGGATTTAGATACTTGTTGTAGTATCTAAATTGTTGTGGTTGCAGTAACAGGAGTTGTCTCCACCTGTTCAACGCAAGGTTCTCCAGTGAGGCCCTCAGACCAAACCACGCCAAGACACAGCAAGACACAGCTTTATAGCCTTGATTTTTTTTTAAACTTCTACATCAGGTTGCTTGGTATCCCCTCCTTCCACCACCTGCGACACTTAGGGCACTTTCAAAGCCCACATATGTTGCATCAAAAAAAGTTCAGGCCCCTCCCCCTCTCCCACGAGTTTGATTCCAGGTGCTTTTATTTATTTATTTTGTGAACTCCAAGCCCCAAACAGCTTGTAAGGAAGAGGGAAGCATACGCCGGATGTTCGTGCTTCCTCCCCTTTCTTTTTTTAAAGGAAAACACGGGGGAAAAGGAGGGCTACCTCCCCCCGGCGGGGAAGGCCCTCCAGGCCGCCGGCTGGCCTCAGGAGGACGCGGCCAGGCAGCCGGCCGCGCTGGCTGCTCCGGCGGGGCGAGGCCCACCCTTCCCCGGGG
>JAVJGI010000002.1:11013638-11075718 GCA_035590275.1 Ibycter americanus | reverse complement strand
GGCGGCCGCTCCGAGCGGGGTTTGACGGGGCGGCCGGGCCTGGGGCGGCGTCTGGAGAGCGGCCGGCCGAGAGACCCGCCTGGCTGCTTCAGCTGGGCGCTGCACCGAGTGTAAACGGCACCTCCAACAATGGCCCGCGATGAGCCTCTGGGAAAGGAAAACGGGCCCGGCCGGCGGTGGTTGAGGGGATTAGCTCCGCGGTTGTTGTCGGTGGAAATGACCCTGGGGTAGCCGAGGGGTTTCCTAGCTGCGGTAGCTCGGGCGAGCGAGGCTGCTGAGTGCCGTGGAGGCTGCTGCGGACGCCGCGCGTTTTGCTGCTCCCGCATCCCTGCGGCACAGGCGCTCAGCAGGAGGCGGCTGCGGTGGGGATAGAAGGAGAAGCGCCGTCGTGTGCCCCGCGGCTGGCTAACGCGGGCGGGGGGTGCGGGCCAGGTACCCTGTGCCCCGCGGCTGGCTAACGCGGGCGGGGGGTGCGGGCCAGGTACAGGGTCGTAGGTCCTAGACCAGGCAACACCTCCACCTCCAGCCGGTGTAGTCCAGAGTTGTGTTGGAGTTGAGCTGAATAGCTATCAGCGTGGTAAGGAGCTGTTACTTCAGGAGATAAATCGTTTTAACTAATGCTTACATGAACCTGTGCTGCTTTCAAAAGCAGCTGTGTATGTGGGGTGGTTTCATTGGCGCTTTGGATGCTGGATTGACTTTTCTATTAAAAAAAAATATGGAAACATAACTTGAGTTTTTTTCTTGTGAGTCTCTTGTTTACCACAATACCATTATTCTTTAATAGTACTTGAAAACAGGTAACAGATGGATTTGTCCATCCCCTCCAGTCTAGCATGAATAAGCTAATTTAGGAAGAAGGTGGTCTTCAGGAACACCAGGGGAAATGTTAGAGTAACAGTGAGATCTAAAGTATTGGAAAGATGCGCAGGGATTTTGCCTCTGTGGGCAGGAGGTCATTCTGCGGGATTTTGTTAGTTGCTGCTCTTAGGTGTTGTTGCTCTCAGTCTTTGAGATTTCTGCATTCACTAGTAGGTAGGCAGAAAAAAAGGTGCGGTGTTTATATTTTGATGAAGTTTTAGAAAGAAAAGGTTAGGACCTTTTGTGATGTAAGTGATGTATAAATGAGATTAATTGTGCATGTAAGAGTTCTTGGTTAGCTTTATGGTTGTATTTTTGTGTATTTGAAAAGATTTTTAACATTTCTCTTATACAGATAAATGGTAACTCTTGAGTCTTAATGAATTTAAAACTGCAATTAAAAGGTATCCTCCTTCCTTAATACAGTTATCTATTTGAAAAACTAGAAATCTAAAAAAAAGCTAGTAAGTGTGGAGGATAGTACTTGAAATAAATTTACTTAATACATAAGGATTTAAAATTTTGATAACGCTGTAAGAAGTTGCTTAAAAAGAGGTACTAAAGGTTATTGCTTGCTGCAGTAAGTAAATATAAGGAGTTTGTAAGTAGCGAAACCTTAGCGAAAAGCATGTATGTGTTGAACAGGATTTAAGTGAGGACATGGGCTGATACATCTCAATGTGCTTGTGCCAATTTAAAGACTGTTTTGCAGTGAGTTGCAGAAGAGCTGCAGCAGTTGTTGCTGTAGTACCATATTTAAGAGTTGAGAATATCTCTGCCCTAATTAAAAAAGCAACAACAAAAACCTGAAACCCTTGGTAGTGCTAATGAGTGCTTAGCTATTTGAATTGATTGGGTCTGAATTGCTCCCAGTTCCCTTTCCAATTTTCTTGTCTCTGTAGTAAGAAAAAAAACAAAATAAAAAACCCCCAGAACACCTAGTATGCCATTTGAGTTCTGTTTGCTGAGTGTGTAAAGTGCAAGCAGTGGAAATAAATGCAAACTTCCTGTAGTGTTCTGTTATGGGTCTTGACCTTGAACCAGGGGTGACCGTCACTAGGAGTCAAGTGTTTGTTCCCCATTAATGTTCAGTCTTTGGCTGTTCTGTTGAGACTGTAATGGATTTGTCTGGTAAGTTGATTAAGAAATTTGATGCTTGTAGGCAAAACTCAATAATTAGAGTCATGAAGTTAATAAAAATGATTAGATAAAGAAAATTTTGCTGTAAGCAGTAGTTAATAAGCCTTTTATATGGGTCACTTAAGATTTGTGTAAAAGAAATCAGTTTCAGGATCAGCATATAAACAAAAGTGCCTTTTAGAGCATTACTGAAATCTGATTTTATGATTTAAAAATATTCTTTAAGGTCATTCATTTGACAGTGCAGTTAAATTATAGCATTGAAACTGTCTTTTATTTCTGTTAGCAGAGTTCAGGTATCCCATAAGTCACTACGTTAGCACAGCTATCTCAGTCTGGTCTAGCAAAGAGTTCGTGATGCATGTTAGGAAAATGTCAGTGAAATAAATCACTGGAACTGGATTTTTACTTAACTAAATTGGTGAATAGCGTTACGCACATTGAAGATCAATTAAATTGAAACAAATAGACAGTGTGGGGGATTCCTCTGAATATGGGGAAAAGCTGTGGTAAAATCTACTGAAGTTCATTGAATACAGCTTGAAACTTGTTTTTTGTAAGGTGAGATATTGGATCATCTAGAAAAATAAGCTTAATTATGCCCTTCTTACAATAAAGAAAATAAATTTTAAAAATTGTTTTTCCTTCTAAAAACAGCAGAAGAGAAAATTACTTCCTTAAGCTTATGAAATCCTTGCACTCTGCACTAGCATGTGCTGTTTTGTATTGGGAAAAAGTGGATGGTGATACTACCTAATGATGTTGAATTGCATAAATTCTGTGACCCTGTAGGTGCTTCTTACAGGCGCAAAGCAGCTTTTGAGTCTTAAGTCAAATTAAGGCATGGTGAACTCAGGTTCAGCTGTGAATATTGTTACATTTACTCTTGTTTATTGGTGGACAGATGCCAAACTTGCTTGTTTGATATTGTTAGAGGGGGAAAATACTGAATGTTTGATTCACCTATGAAAGAACATTAGATAAGTTAAGCAACACTAGTTCATCATTTTTCTGTAATTTCTAGTACTCTGGTGTATTCTGAAACTTGTAAGGACTTATGGCTTATTTTATGGAAAAAGAAAATTAAAATTCTTGAGAGAAGACAAAATGGATTCTGCCATGACAGGTTCTTTACTTATGTGTACTGAGAGTGTGTGGAAAAAATCTCAGGTATTTAACTCTCTTGATCCTGAGCATAAGTAGTTTGCTCTGCTTCCCCTCTAGTCCTAGAAGCACTGGTGTGTGCTTAGCTAATTTAAATGAATAACAGAAGTACTTAAAGTAGTAAAATTAAGCATATTTATCATGTTTGCAAAACTTATTCCCAGGTGTGTAGTATTGTAGTCAAACTTAGAATTGAGATTTACTTTGTCATTTGAATTGGTAGGGATTCTAAAATATTTGAAGTGAACTGCCAAGAACGTTAATTTTTAAAATGTTTCTTACTTCAAAAACAGGTGGGCACTAGATGAAGTTAATGGCAAGGATATTGATTTTTATTTTGTTTAAGCCCTGATAAAGCTGTCTTTGTATAACAGGTGGCTAGCCTCAAAAATTAGCTAGTGAAAGTGCATCTGATCTGTGTGGATTTTAAAATATATATGTGTATATTATAATTGCATAGATAATAAGGATGGTCAGAGTTGGGTTTGGATATGGAGAGGTTGTTGCAACCTCAGAAAGGAAATCCACAACCCTACATCTGCTGCCTAACTTCCTGTGAGCTTTCAGAGATAGAGTAGGTTTCTTCTGAAGCAGCACATACTGGATGCTACCTCTTCAGACACTGTGCTTGGTGGGAAAGCTGGCCCTAGAGCATGTGGACAGATCAATCCCAGACAGATCTGTGCAATGTAAATTATGTACACTGGTGCAGATAAATGTTTTGAACCTGACAAGTTAAAAATACATAAAGAGCAGCCACTAGAAATAATAATGACTTGTTGAAGTAAGGGTTCAGTACAACATTATAAAAAGCCATGAATAATTAGCATAAGTTTCTGATGACGTAGAGGTGGGTTCATTTGTACTATCTGTGTATACATTTGAAATGTGAGTATTTATTCTAATCCCACAATTTTCTTCTGTTTAAATTCCATTAAACACATTGCTCAGAGCATATTGTCTGCAAGAACAGCAGAATTCAGAATTGCTCTAGTCTTTTAATTCAGCTGGGTTCCTTGGAGACTCTGTGCCTTCTTAAACCAATCTGCTTTTTTTTTTTTTCCTGAAGACCCAGGTATAACGTTTTGCTCCAAGTATGTTAAGACGATTTCTTCTTTAAATGAACTGTATTTCTGAGAATGTTTTGGCTCATGTTAAATAATTGGAAGACAGAGTTTTATATGTGAAATAGGAATTTTTCTGTAGGAAGAAAGCTGAGGCTTGGTACTTCTCAGTAATAGAAGATGTTTTAAATATAAAAAGTTATTTATAATGGGTATTAATGTAGTTTAGAGCCAAAGTTCCCTGTGCCAGGCCTCAAATAAGGATTCTTCAGGGAAGACTGTTTGTAGTATAAAACTGGTAAGGTAAGGGTGACTGTAGAGCTGAAGCTTGATTATCCTGATTAAGGTACAGCCACTTCAGTCCTGAAGAAATTGTTATATTGGAGATCGTGGGATTACGTATCTATGTAGTTTAACCCACTGGCAATTTGAGTGCATTATGAAATACTACACTTTAAGATGTGTAAAAGGTTTATACTGACTGGGATGACGTATTGGGAAAGATTGTAGAGTTTTTTTGTTTTTTTAATTAAACGAGAATACTGAAGATAGGGATTTTATAGTACATTATATACACATTTCTTAATCTTCAAAGTGTGTCAGTGGGAGATGGTATTCCTCTTCTTCCCATTTTATGAACAGGGGAGACTGGTGCTATAAATGAAACTAGTCCTAGTTTGCTTTTGGGTCTTAGGCAAAGCTCTGCTGTTTTTTAATATGGAGGCACTATATAAGTGCCACTGCACAAAGACAGGAGGCTTCTGCCTGTAGGGCCATAACCTGGAGTGCTGAGGTTATAGTCTTACAGGCACAGTTTCAAATACAACCTATTTGGCTTGTCATTGTGCTTTCAAGTTACTACCCATTTTGTGCTTTCTTTACTGATTTAAATATCTAATATTGTCTCCTGTCAAGTCAGAAACTGGCTTGTTGTCTTCAGTGGTTTTTACTCTCAGCACATATGCTGGTTTGAGACACTACTTCTTGCATATGAGAAGACCTATTGGTGCAATTCACATGTACTTGAGTAACACAGCAACTGTGATCATACTTACATGAACAAAGTGTGTATAATTCTAGGAATGCTTGATTGGGGAAGTTGTAAACCCAGAGCGGGAGAATCAGCTACTTCAGTACAACTCTTTCTGTAGGTTTGGTTGCTGTATGTGTTCCTGTATCCGTTGCTGAAATGAGAGAGTTTGTGTGAAAGATGTGTGTTACGGATAAATTCACTGTCTTTGTTTTAAAGATGAAGGATTACAAAAATTTGGCAGCAAAGTTACCCTATTCCCTCTCCTCTTCACAATCTTTTTGCCTATAATCTGTAATCAAGTGCATGTTACGGGATAAGGTGACTGTAAGACTTAGTGAGGCGAACTTTAACAGTTGGTATGGTAATATTTGGTTAAAAGTCTGAAGCTGCAAATGCAAAAAAGGTTTAGAAAAGAGTAGGTTTACATGGGAAAGTCTGTAGTTGATAGGTCTGCAGTAGAAGGCTCCCAGTATGTTCACAAGTAGGGTAAAGCTGAAGTTTTTCCCAGAACTACCAATCTGGTTTAGATGTATGGGACAGACCCAGTAACTACAGTGAGAAAAACGTACTTTGGTAACTTTGAAACAGACCCAAGAATTTGCTTTTCTAAAAGCAGTACAGTTTGAGATTTTGATTGTTAACATTTCAGTTTCTTTAATGGGACTTAGTTTCCTTTTGAATGCGTTGGTCAGTTTGTGGCATGCAATTTTGTCAGCTGAGCCCTTTTAACTCATAGTGCATGTGGCTAGTCCACTGAAATTGCAAGTAAGATATGTTAAAAGCCAAGGGTTTTATGACAGTTGAAATTAATTACGTTTCAAAGCTTGAATTTACAGGTCTGTATGCAGTGTTGCTCTTGACTTCATTAGGTACAACTCAAGATGTTGTGGATTTTTTGTAAGCAGTTTTCCAGTGATGTACAGATACTTTCCCTTTGAAGAATCGCTCTAAAGAGAAATAGTTACTGGTATGGTGTATTTTACACTGTAACATCACTTGCTGACTCTTGGATATTTTTTTAATTTCTTTTTGGGTTACTCGTCTTTCAAGTTGGGTTTGAAGATTATGGACCAGACTGTGATAGCATGAGGATAACTGCTTTCTTGGGTATTCCTGGACAGGATAACTTGACTCCACTGGCTCGTCTTGAAAAATATGCCTTCAGTGATAACATATTTAACAGGTAAGGGTACAACAGCTACACCTTATACGATAACTGAGTCTGATAGCATTGTGGATGTTAAGGTGTCACTGCTTCTGCTGTTATTCTTCTAAGCGCATAGCTAGTCTGTTTGAATAACTTCTGTATAACATTACCATAAAAAGAGGTGTTCCTTCTTGGTTATCTGAATAAGATCTCTTGAATCCATCTTTGTTTTGTTGGGATGTGGAAAAACTCTTTAACTAGTACGTGTGAATGCTCAGAGAAGAGCTTGATCTGCAAAGTGCCTGTTTACATCTGATAAGTTCCTCTTGCATGCCATCTACATGTCATTGGCAGGCTATTAAGGCAATTAATATGTTGTTCACTCCACAGGCAAATTATTGCCAGAGGTCTTTTGGATGTCTTTCGAGATTTCAGTAACAATGAAGAAGACTTCCTGACTGTGATGGAAATAGTTGTAAGGCTCTCTGAAGATACAGGTTTGATTTTTTTTTTATTTATTTAAATTTCTGTAACTTCTTTTACGTAAGCTGCAATATAGGAGGCAATGAGTGAACTAAAGAAACTAAATTGTGTAACAGCAGTATCTGTCAGTGAAGATGAGATTATTTTCTCTCTGTTCTGAGGTACTTTATATGGTAGGTGCATAAGTGAAAGGCTCTTACTTAGTATAGGGCCTGAAGTAATATTTTTCAAGGAATTCATTACATCTGAATGTGTGAGGTATTTGTGGCACAGAACAGCTGTGCATTTTAATACTTCATACGTTCATGGCGATTGAATTTTCTAACTGGTGCTTTCATTTTATCTGATTTATTTGGGAACTGATTCCAAGTCTCTGGACTATGATGATGTATGTAAGGCTGTTCTATTTTATTCAGCTTTCCTTTTAAGTAAAGGCAGTCTCAGTGGTGATCCTTCTTTAATGTTTTGAGTATTTTAATCTTCCTCTGTTTAAAACATAAGAAGAAAGTAGCTTTTTTTTAAAGGTACTTGATCTTAATTTCTTTTTTACTGATGTAGCTTTTACTTTCTTTTTATTACTAGAGCCGACTGTACGTACAGAGCTGATGGAACAAATACCTCCTATTGCCATTTTTCTGCAAGAAAGTCGACCAAAATTCCCAACAGCATTTTTTGAATACCTTATGCCCATAGTAGTGAGATACCTCACAGATGTTAATAATCAGGTAGGAAAAACAGACAACATGAGTTGAATTGTTGGAAAATTCTTTGTGGTTTAGTGAATTTAAGGCATGAGGAAGAGAGACTATGAAATTCCATGTTGATTATTGATACCTAGCTTTTACATGGTGCTTTGTGTTTATTGGTTTCAGCACACTTTGTTAGGGAGTTCTGAACTATTTTTTTGTATAATTTCCTTAGCAGAACGTGGGAAACATAGAGGACTTGCCTAGCAGTATATTGACGCAGTCTCTTACAGGAGTCCTGACTTACAAGTCCTGTCTTCTACTTCATCTTTTGGCTTCTCATCAGAATTTGATGAAATGTCATCTAATGATTATATTTAAAGTTTGGTATTTATTACTAATTCCTTATGATGTTAAAACTGAGAGGGTTTTTTTTAACTTGTATCTGTGTGTTCACTGAAAACACGCCTTTTGTGGTTCTTGTATCAGCAAATGTTGTTTTTATAGTGACATACTTTTTGTTGTATTTGTTCATATTAATAGGTTAGAAAGGCAGGTCAAGAAGCACTGCTTATACTGCTAGAACAAGATCTTGTTGCTCAGAGTGACATTGAAAATAAGGTGTGTCCAATTCTGTTGGACCTCTCCGCTCCTGACAGTGATGATGAGTACAAGGTGGAAGCTGTGAATGTAAGTGAATTTGGAAGACATCTTATATCTTTACTTTTTTTTTTCCTTTAATTGCTTTTGTTCTTTATCTTTTAGCAGTGCTACTATAAAGCTCTTGTAGAATATACAACTTTGAGATTTTCATTAGCATAAAGCCCAGAAAATAAAAATTGTGCTTGCATTCTTAGTGTCTTGAGAGCTTTACGTTAATTATTGAACTTAAATATCATTTCTGTTTCAGGGGTTTTTTTATTCCTTCTCTATTTGTTCGTCACTCTGTGAACTGAGAGCCTGTTGTTGTGGTCCAGTTGAAGCTTAAGTGTGCTAAGTCTTTAAACTTTGAATCTGTAGGTTTCCTAGTCATTTCTAGTGTTGAGCCCCATTGTTTCAATGTGAATTCTCAACGAATTTGAACAGGGTCAAGACCTGATGCACCATACTGAGAGGATATTAACTGAATTCAAGAAGAAAGCAAAGTTGTCCTCAGTACTGTTGTACTGAGTACTATTTATTTAATGCCCCTGGCTAAGTGTAGAGGTACTTCCAGTAAGCTTTCCCTAGGTCCTGTGTCTTTTGTGAGATGAAAAAATCTGGGCTACTGCATCAATGAAGTGCTTGAAGAATCTTTTTGAAACAGTAGTTCTTGAGAATTGAGCTCTACAGTACAGTAATTGGGAACAAGAATGTTATTGTATGCTTAAAAATGTAAAGTATCAGATCTTCAAACTCAGCGAAAGTTTTTCCCAAAATGAAGAGAGTCTTTTTCCTATAGATGATTGATGATACTGAGTATTAGCAAGAACTACTGCTCCATTTCACTTACAACAGTAATTAAGATGTCCAGGAATAGTGCTGACATCAAATAAAATAATGAAACCTTTTGTGTTTATTCATTAATATATTTGATTTTTTAGTTATAACACAACAAATCTTTTAATTTTTATTCTGGATTTTTTTGAAAGATCAGGTTTAAAGAGACCATCTTTATACTTCAGGATGCTAAATGATACCAAAATGGTAGCCAAATAACTTCAAAATGCAGCTGGTTCTTGGCAGCCTTGTTTTAATTCTTAAGATCGTTATGGTCCCCAACAATTTTTTTACGGTTGCACTACCAGGTTTCACAGTAATGCTTTCAAAGTATGAATGATCACCTGATCTTAATGCTTAAGCATTTTGAAAAAAACATGCCCTGTTCACTTTCAAGAAGTCAGTTGACTTCACAGAAAAGTGCTTGTGTGTAATTACATTTCATCATGGATATCTGACACTTGACCTGCAAAATAGTTTTACCAGCTAGATTTTCCTCTTCCTTGGTTGGGAGTTGGGTATTGCTTAAGCAGTTTTCCAGAGTGACATCTGAGCACCAGATGCCTTTTAGGAGTTTGAAAACTTGTAGGAAAGTCCTTGAATGGTGTCTTCCTTAGTTCTTAATTGGCATTCTATTACAAAGGCAAACATTTCTAGGAATAAAGCTTATTTTTGTGGAGGTAGAAAGCTTCAATAACTTTGTAAAAATAAATGTAGATGAAAACCGTTAATCTGACAACACTTGTGTAAGCATCTGAACAGTTCTTTTAAAGCTAAGGAACTTAACATGCTTAAGTTTGAGATATTTGTAATACGCTTAAAGATTGTGACTTGGTATGCTGGCTAGTGCAATGGAACTTTTGTCTTCTCCATACAAAGTATCAGTGTATGCCACATTGTAAAACACCTTGAAAACGCACTTACTACTTAAAGTCTATTTAACCGTATAAAAAGACAATTAATTACGTGCAGAAATGTTACGCACAGGCACAGTGATGTTGAATGATTTTAAATAAAAATTATAGTTGTGCTTCACATAGAACAGGTGAATGGAAATACAAATAATGTGTAGTGGTTAAATCTATTTGATGGAGGTGCTGTCTTGGAGGTAATTTTTAGGAGGAATATTTCGCTGTGCTTACAAGCTTTATAATTTTATTTTCCTCACACATTCCTCCTTGATTTTTAGATAATCTGTAAAATGGCTTCTATGTTGAACAGAACAACAGTTGAGCACGTGCTGCTTCCTCGTTTCTGTGAACTGTGCAGTGATGGGAAATTATTTCAAGTACGAAAGGTTGGTGTGTTTTCAACCCTAAACCACTTAAAAATGAATTTTTATATTGCGGTTCAATTAACTTCCTGAATAATTTAGTGATAACTTTAGCTGATGAACTTTGAAAGAGTCTGGAAGAGCAGTTCTAATTTACTGACATGGCTGTAGTTTCTGTAGTACAGTAAAGAAACAGGTAACTGTCCTTGGTGAATAGCTTTGGTGTAGCAGTTAAACTGATCTTGCACATACAGTTTTGCACAACCTGTTTTTTTTTTAAGCAGCTGTGCTTGGTTATAGGATGCAAACAAGTTACCTGATCTCAGCCATCTTATTTCAAAACCAGAAATTCAAAAGTAATGGATATTTGAGACATCCTTCCTTTAAAGAAAAAAAAATATCTGGTGTTACTGAAAGGAGAAATCCCAGAAGCATAAGACTTATTTTTATTCGTAGTCGAGTGCAAAAGGAAACTTGCAGCATAAGTTTTAAAACGTTTGAGTAGACTTGAGTCATGCTGAGATTCAGCTTGGTCCTACAATAAGATGTACTTGTTGGAATTTGAGCTGCATTGTGGCCTTTTAAAAAAGCATACAGAATAAATAAATCATGTATTAATACAGTGCTATCTTAATTGATTTCAGATTTTGTCAACCTCTTTCTCCAACATGAGGGAATGTCCCTTTTGCCTTAATTACAGTATTTGTAATGTACTGGGAATGGCACTAACTTGAGACCTTGATTAAACTTCACTTCAGCAAAGTACTTAAGCCAGTCTCAGCTATAGCGAAGATAGTTCGTTCAGTACACCTAAGTCCTCACCCTCGTATCGTATTTTAATCTGCTTTGGTTTTGACAGCTGCTGTTCAAAGTAATTTAAACTTTCCAGTAGGTTTATTGTCCCTTTTAGTGATTACTGAAGTAGATGATGCTCTTCATGCAGAAACCTTTATTACTATTGATTTCAAAGGCATGTGGCTTATGGAAGCTTGCTCTAAGGAGTCTTTGCTCAGGACGAGTTAGGATTACAGGATGTAGTTACATGGCTGAAATTTGAATAGGCAAATGTGCAGTTGTTACATGGGATAAATAATGCATGGTAAAGTTGACAATAAGACTAATGCACTTGAAAGAATCAAAATGTTATTCATGATTATTTTTTTTATTTCTTAGATATGTGCAGCTAATTTTGGTGACATTTGTAATGCAGTTGGGCAAGAAGCCACAGAAAGACTCCTGGTATGTAAAATCAAAATCAATTTACAAGACTTGTATTTCTTATTTCAAAAGGTTTAATAATGAGTTCTTTTATTGTCTGCTCTGTAAATTAATTGGTGTGCATGCATATTTTTTTTTAATTGATTTGGCTAAGGCTTTGGTTGCAATTATATAGCAAAACTGGGAATGAATAGAAATGCAAAGTTCTTGTTTTGCAAGACATTTTTAAAAATACCATTGGCAGCACGTATACACACACGCACTCTTACTTTAGAAATACTGACTCTTATTTTTTTCTCTGAACTAGACAATCAGTCAAATTACAATTTCAGGAAAAATAGACCATTAGTAATTCTTTCTATTCTTTCCTAGTGCATAGTTATACATAAAATCCTAATGAAGTAAGCAGGACACAGATAGTTTTTCCAGTGTCTTCAATTAATATATTGTTTTTAACCTGTCCCTGTTTCTTCTGTTCTTCATTTATTATCTCTTGAGTTATCATTGTCTCCAGTTTCCAAACAAATATCTTGATAGTATGTTGCTGCAGTCTTTTAGTCTTTAATTAGTCTTGATTTTGGTTTATTTTTGGCAGATTCCCAAGTTCTTTGAACTATGTTCAGATAGCGTTTGGGGAATGAGAAAAGCTTGCGCTGAATGCTTTATGGCAGTGTCTTATACCACATCCCCAGAAGTTCGCAGAAGCAAACTATCCCCGCTGTTTATCAGTCTTATTAGTGACACTTGCAGATGGGTAAGTAACTCTATAATTGATGCATCTTCCCAGGCAGATCTTACACAAATAATAGGCAATTCAGAAGTGTGCTGTCAAAATTCTCTAAACAAAATTTGCTGAGATTAGAGTCTAATGTACTAAGATCTAATCTCCTCTAATAAGATAGTATCTTATTCTTCCTCTCTTACTACTTAGCATTTCTATCAACAGGTTTTCTTACACCAGGTTTCTTGTGTTAGTTATTAGTTGAAGTAGACAGTGATGTCCTTCAAATTTATAACTTTTAAAAAAATCTCCTTACTATGATTGTAGATACACGTTTGATACTCTTAACTCCATTTGCTTAGGTGTCACTTACTTGGTAATTGATAATTGGTTATATTTGATAGTAAATGAATCTGTTCCAATTGATAAGAACCAATTGGTTCTTACTGAAAAATTGAACCAAATTTTTATTTTTCGGCATTAACTCTGTGGGAGTTGCATGAGCCCTGACTGTTGTCTTTATACTATCATAGGTTCGTCAGGCTGCTTTTCAGTCTCTTGGCCCATTTATTTCTACCTTTGCAAACCCTTCAAGTGCTGGTCTTTACATTCGAGAAGATGGGACACTGAGTATCCGACCACTAACGCAAGATGTGAATTCCAGTTCCTGTCAGCCAAGCAACAACATAACTTTAATGTCCTCCACTACAAATGCTACATTGTCCAGGTAAAAGCATGGGAAAGATGTGGTGTAGTGGAAAGCAGAAAAAATAAGATACATCTTTTTGTTGCTCTTCAGGGCTAAAAATACCAATTTAGGAAAAGGTATGAAGAGTGAGATCATGCATGTGTCTATTTGAGTGTAGCCACTTTAGTGAAAAATTCACTTTGGCTTCACAGGAGGGTAAAGGGAAAACACTGAAGTAAAGCATAGTGGTAACATAAATTCTGTCTTTCTGCAGAGAAAATAAGCTTCTGTAGTTGATGCTGTATTTTATGAATTATTTCACTGAAAACTGTTGTTACAAAGTACTGTTAAGTTTTATTTGGATAACTGTGTGTGTCTGTTACCAGTTCAGAACAGCCAATGGAAATCAAACCAGAATCATCGACTGAGGAGACTTCAGCTGAAGTTAATACAAAGCTCTCAGTTGAGAACCTAAAGAAAGATACACAAGAAGAAAGTTTAGATCGTTGTACCAATCCTGGAGAAGATGTGTCTCGATTGTCTCAGGGTGACAGAGTTGCTGCTGGTGTCATAGAAGTCACTAAGGACAGCAGTGTTCCTGGAGTGAACTCAAGGCTACAGTCTGCTGAGGATGTATTTAATACGTTTCTATATTGGCGCCCTCCTCTGCCTGATATAAGTCAGGACCTGGAGTTGCTTCAGTTCAAGACTGAAAAGCACAAAGATAGCTGTTCTGTGCCGTGTAGTAACTGTGTTGCTAGTAGTGAAATAAAAAAAGTTCTAGAAAGCTTACAAGAGCACATAGATGATCCAGATGTTCAAGGTGAGACTGTAACAGTAAAACTGTTTTCTCTGAGCAGGTTTTCTCTCGGCCTTTATAAAACCCTTGACTGCATTTTAATTGGCTTGGTACTCATAAGGTGATGATACTTCCTTGAGTAGTAAATTACAGTAGAAAGTTATGCAACAACCTTTTTCACAAGACGTGAGTTATTTCTGGAACAGCTGGGGATGTGTTCCTTGCTCCTGTTTGCATGAGAAATAAATTGGATCTAACTACAAAAGGAAAAAGAGCTTGTCTGTAAAAACTGTCTTGTAATTTTAAGTACTGTAACCAAGTACTCTGGCTTTAAGGACAGAGCTATCTGTTACCAGCTGAATTCATCTAACATTTGGTTGAGTGAGAATAGCCCTAATTTCATGTCATCTTTCCTTAGTGTCCCACATACAAGCCCACTGATGAAGATACTGATGTGGTGATAGCCTGATAGTGGGATGCATATGTGTTTCCTGGGCCAAATCCCTCTTGACAAGCTTATCATCCATAGTCAACTCAGTTTCTTGTTCCACTAAGTTTCTTGAGTAGTCTAGTGAGTTAACAGTTTTCATCTGCCTGTTTGTTCATCCCTTCTCTGCATGCAAAGCCATACCTGCAGTATCATTTGGATTCCTTGCTGCAGTAGTAGAGAGTAATAAACTGTCTGGCAGCATGGCGTATTTAGGTGGCTACCCATGGCATTTGGAAAGGTAGCAGGAAAAAAAAAATTCTTCATGAGTGAGAGGCAAAGGATCAGAAGGAAAGGGAAAGATTTAGAAGTGGAAGAGGTGAAAAAATTATAGTAAAGGAAAAAGTGGAAATGGAAAAAAACAAATATAGCGAAAAAGTGTGAATTTTGGAAAGAAAAGGCAGAGAGTAAAAGGAAAAGAGCGAAAACCCCATTATGTAGAAATAAGACAAATGGAGAGATGTTAGCTTGACAGCTATACAGTGAGAAATGAGGGGTTTGGAGAGGTATGGGAGAAAACAAAGAAGACTTCTAAGACACGCACACAACCCCCACTCTGACTTCAGCAGAACAGTTGTCCTTCCTTTCTCAGAATAAGGAGGTGTGGATGTTAGTTTCTGTTCTTCCTCCTGCTCTAACTGCTAGAACATTCATAACTATACTTGTAATCCATTCTTCTGCCTTTTTGTCTGTTCCCCTTATTTCTAAAGTATTTTAGTATTCTTCACCGTCAAAGTATGCTCTAATGTTTTGTCTTAAGACTGTACTTACTGTAGGTTTGCACAGATGTAGCTGGCAAAGTGTCTGCATTCTAAACTCTTCGTAACTTCACATTCCTAGCAGCTATGTAGCGTAATGTCCAAATGCAGTTTGTCCTGACTTTATTGGTGATACAGTGGTAAACCTGACCTTTTGTTTTCTTACCTGCTTCTGCAAAACAATTCACAGATGGGTTGACTAATTCCCTCCTCTGGATAAAGTTTTTCTCAGCAATGTTTTAAATGCACATTGATGCCTTTTCCAGGCAGTAGAATCAATTAAACAATAAAACAGAAGAATTTGTATTAGTATTTGACAGTATGAAGAATGGCAGGTGAGCCAGTATGCTGCAATACCTCATTACAGGGGTTTGCTAGAAATATCTTTCAGTAGTAGAAATTGGTAGAATGGTTCTGCTCAAAATGTTAATACATCCAAAGCATCGCTCTTAATTTGCGATGATTTTGTGGAAGAGTAATGGGCCTTTTCTTTCTAGGAGCAAATGTTTGCTAATATGTCATTTCTGTGCAGCTCAAACTGGGCTTCTTTTTATCTTTTCAGATTAACTAATTACAAGTTTAATGCTTTTAAGTGCGGAAGGGAGACTAAATAGTTGTCTTGCTTTATACAGCTCAGGTCCAAGTATTGTCCGCTGCTCTCAGAGCTGCTCAGTTCGATTCTGTTGGTGACTGTGAGACCAAAAAAATGGAAGAAAGCAGTGGCAAGCTTCAGAACAAAACAGTTTCAGATGAAACAGCTGTTTCAGATGCTACCTGCAGCCAGGTGGAGGAGGACACTCTTTCATCCTCTGCCTGCCAAGATAACATCAGTGACCAGTCCACCACCAGTATCCCAAAAAGCACAGTAAGTATGCATTGTGCTCCATGTCTGAGATGAATTCTTATCTGCTGAAGTACTGTGTGTGTTCATATAGTCCCTGGCATAATCGACCCACTTCTGATCTGAAGCCTTTGAATGTTATCACACCATAGCTATCATATGCTACTTACTTTAATTAAAAAGAAAAGCCATTGGGGGCTATTACTTCTGTTTGCACACAAGTTACCTAAGAGTTAAAATTTTGCAGTAGTTTTGTAGGTTTTTTTCAAACGAAATGTAGCAAGTACCTTCTCTCCTCATCCTGTAATGAATCTAAAATTAGTCTTTGATCTCCAGACAGGAGACTGAATCAGGTGGTGACGCATACTCAGTTCCTGGTTACTATTTCTTGGTTATAATGTATAGATAGGGTTGAAAAAAAATGGTTTGCACAGTATTTAATGTTGTGGAGCTAATTGTGAAATATAAAGAAAAGCTCTCCTTGTCTGTGAACCAAAAATTGCACATAAAACCTGTACAAACAAAAATGTAAAATACTGTGTGAGCTTTTGAACTTCAGATGGTTTTGGTCATTTAAACCTTTTAGTTGTTTTGAAGTTTTTGTTGCTATTTGGAGGGAAATGTATGCTTCAAAGTTTGATAGGCTCGGGAGTTTCCAGCAATATGTTCTAAAATAAGTAAAACTTTTATCATGGTATTGGCTGACTTGGAGCAACTGTTAAGCTGTCTTGTTTAATACAACTTAAATTCATGCCAAGAATAAAAACTATTTAAGAGTATGGTAAAAGTAACCATCCAAAATCTGTATGAATGTTGGGTTTATTGTCTTAAATTGGATTGCTTTTTTTAGAAGTAAATCTAACCTTGTTGCTGCTAGGGTCTTAATCGTGTTTGCCTTAGCGTACAACTCTCTGTCTTTTTGTACTTGTATAATACAACACACTGAATAAGGCTTTGCCTGTGCAAGGCATTGTCTGTAAAAGGCTATTCTGTGTCTGAATCGCATTGTTCTGTAGCGTGATGCTTTGAAATAACTGAAACAGCAGTAAGTCTAATTTGTTTTCACTAGCTAGTACATCCTTTTACAGGACTCAGAGGAACAACACGGAGGAACCAGAGTGTTTTTAAAGAAAGAACAAGAAAATAATCCACCATTTGAAGATGACAAGTCAAAATTACAGGTGATTAAAACAGCACCTAACTGCATTAGTTGAGTAGCGGATATAGTTAATCTTATCCTTAATACAGTGATAACTTTTGCAATTGATCAGTTGCCGAATGTGAAGAAATGCTCTGGGCATTTGAGGGGAACCCTATTTTAAACCAGAAAGCTAGAAAAAATTTTGGTGCCTTAGAGGCAATCTGTGCAACCAAGGTAGGCACAGACTATACTGTTCTGTCATTGGATTTTCTGTTTGGCTTCAGCAAAGAAGGAATTTTCAGTTTGGTTTGGTGCAGCATGTCGATAAAGTAATAATTAGTGTTCATTGGTGACTGCTGTATCCTAATGAGAGGTCAAATAACTGTAGGGGTTATTTACATTTTGTAAAGCTAACACACAAAATAACACACAAAAGGGGTGTCTTGCCACTGTTTATGTTTTGCCGGCGGCTAGTTGATAGCAAGAGGATACTGTAGCACAACAGATATATTTTCTTTCTGATCTTAAAGTGTGTGTTGCTGATGCACTGTCTCTTTATCTATAGGATATCATACCTCAACCTTTATTAGACCAGTACTTGTCAATGACCGACCCAGCTAGAGCCCAGACTGTTGATACTGAAATAGCTAAACACTGTGCATATAGTCTTCCTGGGGTGGCCTTAACACTGGGCAGGCAGAACTGGCACTGCCTGAAAGATACATACGAGACGCTGGCCTCAGATGTACAGGTAAAAAAAAAGTTTTTAATGATAAATCAGAATTTTGATAGCTTCTTTATTCAATTTGCACCGAGGTTGTAACATTGTATACTTACAAGAGATGAAACGTGCACTAAAAATACAAAATTGAAGATTTAAATCAGACTTCATAAATGTGATTAACGTTTTCTACTGTTGTGTAACTGGCCCTGTTGCTTCTGCTTTCTCAATCCCCACACAAGTATAGTTCAAAATCTTCTTTATTTTAGTAACAGTGCCTAATCTAGTTCATTTCTTAAACTGTTTGCAGTGGAAGGTACGTCGGACACTAGCTTTCTCCATACATGAACTAGCAGTTATTTTGGGGGATCAGCTAACAGCAGCTGATCTGGTGCCAATCTTCAATGGATTCTTGAAAGATCTGGATGAAGTGCGTATTGGTGTCCTTAAACATCTGTATGACTTCCTGAAGGTAGGAAAGTGTAATTTAATTTCTCAAGATAAATTTTTTTCTGACTCCATTATATTAAGAGAGCTTTTTAATGAGATGTGCAGGTATCAATACCTAATTACGCGTTTAGTTTTGTGCGATACTGCCATTTTGTGTGTGTGTCCCTATTGCTTGTTTAAGGTGCCTCACTTCTCTTCAGTCTCATATCCCAACAAAATCTCGAAATTGGAAACCCTTTGTAAATGTGGTTGTAAATACTCCTACCTGTTGTAAAGGAATTAGTATTTTGTGCAGTCCAGCTGAGAAGTGGGACCACTAGCAATTTGTGTTTTGGGGCTGGGAGAGAAGAGAGCAGATTCTGGTGAGCTGCTGCATAATAAACACAAATTCTTAATTTTTGGTTGCTCAGTCTTATGCCCAGAGATGGTGCTTTGATGGGTATCCTTGCGGAAGTGATGACTTAATGTGCTTTTTTGGATGTCTGTCCTGCATGTCCAGGCACTTGACTGGTTGTGTGTGATTTTTAGTAAGCATCTTGTGAATGATCACTTGCTTTCAAGTAGGAAAATACATATAGGTGTTAACAGTGATACACCAGAGAACAGCAAGTATTGAATTTTGTCAGTTGTATACTAGTAATGTTTTTCCTTTTAGTTACTTCATGCAGACAAAAGGCGAGAGTATCTTTACCAACTTCAGGAATTTGTGGTGACTGATAACAGCAGGAACTGGAGGTTTCGTTATGAGCTGGCGGAGTATGTATTTTTGTTAACTTCTGATTTTTACTGTTACTAACTTGGGAATAGGTAATTACATTAGAAGTTAGCACACCCTAACTGGGAGCTAAAAGATTACAACCATTCTTTATTAAGGAACTGAATTTAAAAAGCTACTGGCTGTTGAGGGGGTTTTATTTGGTTTTTTGGGGTTATTTTTTAGCAAGCTGTGTTGTAGTCAAGTGTTACAAACTTAAATGTCTGTGATTATACCAAGATGGAGATCGGGTTCGCTTGCAGCTTATGAAATGTGACAGTCTGATAGATACTATTCAGTGAGGTTTCAGATTGTATTTAGTTCTAGACTGCCTTGTGAGAATCAGTGAAATGTATGTACAAAGTAATTTTTCTTATGTGTATGAAAGAAAAAACAGTTCTTTAATTAGTTTATTCATTAGGTATTTCCATATGACTGGCTGTGTAATGGAGATAGAATTAACGTCTGAGAAATCTTTTTCTAAAGTCCTGTTTATTTGAAGATTTATTTACTATTCACCCAAAGAATGTCTGTAGGCATAGTTTGCAGCTAAAATCTGACAGTCATGTTTATCTCGTTGCTTTGCTTGGGCTGTTGAGGATTTACTCTCCCCTTGTAGTTTGGCACAACAGAGTAGATCTCACTGTGGTGCAAGAATGTCGAACGGTAGTTCCCTGACATCTAGTGGAGAGCTGTCACGCGGTGGTTGGCTTGTGCATGGCTGCTGGCTGTGGTGTGGCTCGTATGAGCTCTGTGCAGTTACAAGAGAGAAACTGTTTTCTGAAATGTAGATTCCTACACCAAAGAAAATCTTCCATGTTTACTTTGCAAGAATGTACAGGATATTGGTCTGAAGTTGCAAAGAGACTTGTCATTATCCTTCTGTTTGTAGCTTTTGTTATTATTTGAGATAACTTTGATTCACAGGTCCATGTAGTTTGGCTGAATTTTCTCTTGGACTCTGATGGATTAAAACACGTACCTCTTTAATACGCATGTGTACCTTTATAAAGTAAAGAGAAGAACAAACTGTTCAAGTGCTTTGTAATAACCATGGTATTTTTGAGACTCCAAATGATCCTTTCTTACATTTAACAAATGATATAGTTGGAGCAGGTTAAGCGTTGCACTTGCTAGAGTTAATTGCTTTCTCTGTGTCCCAGGCAGCTGATCCTGATACTGGAACTCTACAATCCCAATGATGTCTACGACTACTTAAGACATATTGCACTAACTCTCTGCTCCGATAAAGTTTCAGAAGTTCGGTGGATCTCCTTCAAACTGGTACGGGGTTTAATTCATTTCCTGGCAGGAGAGGGATTCCTGAAATTGCTCAGTTTCCTTTCAGACAAGCAGGGTGAACAGAGACATGTTTTTGATAAATATTCTAAACAATATGGAAAAAAATGAAATGAAAACCTCATAAAATATTTTGAGTTGTCAGACTTCCACAGATACTAAAATTTTTCGCTGTTGATTGTATATGACTGATAAATGTATTTTCAACTGGATGAAAGCCAGGGTGTAGGAGATTTGGGAGACCTTCCCTCAGTTCTGGGTGGTGTGGGGTGGGTGTGGAAATAATAAAATAAAAAAACAAAAAACAAACTGATCTTTCCTCAGAGTTAATTTAATTTGTTAGGAACTTCATGATAATGCCATCATCCCATAAATGTTCTGAATGACAGTAGAAAGATTCTTTCAATCTCTTTTCTTCATGACGCCATGGAAAGGGGCATTATTTTGATGGTTGTTTTAATTTCTTTTAGTGTCTTTTGTTTCACCTGAACAAATAGCTTTTTTTGAAGCTTATGCTTTCTTTTCTCCCGAATAAACACAGTAATTTATTAAATCCTGCAAGCACACCTAGTAATGCTGCATACAGGTTTTGGTGTCCCTTTGTTAAAATTCAAATGAAATTATGCTTTTTTCACTTTCTAAGGGTTACAATTTAAGTCTCATCTTTTTTCCCCTTCCTTTTCCCCTTCCCCCTTCCTTGGCTTCACAGGTTGTAGCAATACTACAGAAGTTCTACGCAAACAACGCAAATGCACTGGGATTAAATTTCATTAATGAACTCGTAGTACGGTTTCGTCACTGCTCCAAGTGGGTTGGAAGACAAGCTTTTGCCTTCATTTGTCAGGTTGGAATGTTCTCTCTCTTCCTGCGTGTGCATTTAATTTGGACCTGGTTTGGGGCTTTCCAGCAACATGGGCAAAACTGAAATTTGGACTCACCATTTTTTTGTTGTTCTTTGGGTTCTGACAGTGTCAGGGTTGCTCTGCTCTGAGGACTAGCATATGGCTACCCAGTTTCGAAGCTGCGGCCCTTGTTTTGGTGCCTGTCTCCAGCTGAAATAGCTGATCCTTGTACTTTCTAGTATCCCAGTAGCAAAATCGAGAATTAAATCCTAAATGCAGATGCATTTTGTAATACTTTGACGTGCTAGGAGAGAGGTTCACAAGAGCCTTTCAAGTAGCCAATGGGTGCTAGCTGCCAGGAACTAGTCCCCTCTTTATTGCCACTTACCCACCCTCCTCCAAACCGAAAATGCTTACCTCAGTAGCAGTGAGGAGCAGGGGTGGTATGTTGAAAGGCAAAAGGGTGATGATGGGTGGGAGAGCAGTATTTTGTAAAATACACTTGAAAGAAAGATACTGCTCTTGTTAGGTCATCTTCAGATGACCTTCAGAATGGCAAGTTGTGTTTTCATAATGGTATTTCAAAGGTTGTGCTTATTTCACCAGCTTTTTTTAGGTTGCATTTGTGCAGAGTGAAACACTGGCTTTTGTAATAATGGCCCAAACGAAGGACAAAGTGGAGAGCAATGGTAGCTAGTGTATTTGTAATGTAAATCTTGTTTCTCGTGTTCTGTGTTTATCTTGTAGGCTGTAGTAGAAGAAGAATGCATGCCTGTCGACCAATTTGTTGAACACTTACTCCCCAGCCTTTTAAGTCTCGCTTCAGATCCTGTGCCAAACGTCAGGGTTCTGCTCGCCAAGGCTCTAAGGCAGACGTTGCTGGAGAAAGGTGTGCTCACCCGTTTCCTTTGCAAGAACTCTGTCTCTCGAACGCTGTCCCGCTGCTGCCGGCGCGGCTCTCTATACGTTAGCCCAGCCAGCAGAGGCTGTTTGGGTCTGCTTATACGGAAGCCAGAACTATACACTGTAACCTGGGACACTGCATTTAAATTGGGATTTAGGAATGTAGATTTAGGAATGTATACTGCCGTGGCTTTTCTTTTTCTTGGAACACGGGATGCTCGTTCCCGGGGGCCCGCTCCCGCAGCCTGAGGCGTGTCGCCTCTCCTCCGCTAGAGGGCGGTGACGTCCCGCCGTGCGGGGCGCGGCCGCGGCTGCGGCGGCGCTGGGGAGCGTTGCGTTCCAGTAGCTGAATATATTGCGAAGCTTTATGTTAAGGGAGTGTAGGTGTCTTTGGGGTCCTCCTGGTGAAGCGTTACACCTTTTTCTGAAATGGTTTGCTTTGTCATTGTAGTCTCAAGTGAACAGTTGCACTGTGTGATTTTGTGTCCCACTGCAATTTCTGGTGTTGCATCCAGTTCCTTAAAAACAAAAAAATCAGCTGATCTCTGATTATGCAAAGGAAGATGCACAGAAATCTCCACTCCTATCTTTTTTCAGAATAAAGTACGGAGAATGTTTTGTAATGCATTGTACAGTGGCGGCTTCTTGAGCTTGCTTTTACTTGTTGATACATTTCTATTTAGGGCACAGCAAAAATAATTTCTCTTAGCAATACTTAAGTACATAATAAGATGAGTAAGAAGCAGCATATTTGTCTTTCTCTGTCAGCTTCCTTAGCTTCCGATAGTTTCTCTAAAGAACCCATAAATTGGATGAGTTAACCCAGATGTTTTTGCATCCTCTGTATTTCTGCATTACTTACACCCTAGGGTTTATTCTTTTGGCTTTGATTAAAATTGTCTTTTTCTCCCCTGATTCTAGCTTATTTTAAAAGTGTCGGCAACCCTCATCTAGAAGCTGCAGAAGAGACCATTCTAGCCTTGCAGTCTGACAGAGATCAAGATGTGTCTTTCTTTGCCACCATAAAACTGAAACAGGGTAACATGGACAATACTACCATTGAAAAACAAAGCTAATGTGTTCTTCTGCAGTAAACACTGAACATCAAAATGGTTATTCAATTTATGTTCGCAGTTAGTATGAATAATGTGGACAAATAAGGCGGCTTTTGTTACATACTTGAGCTGGAAAGGGTATATTGAGAAATGTCACTGTCTTCCGTTCATGACCACATTTCATCTACAGCAGTGTGTGTCTGAGATGCGTGAGTAATTCTTTTTGGTTTTTTCTTTGTAAATGTGGGTGATAACTGCAGGTGAGATCAGTTAAGTATTATATGCAAAGTCCTGCATCATACTCAGTGTTCCAGTGTAACTGGAATCCATGTTTCATTTTTTAACAACACATTTCCTGTAACAGAGCAGTCTGCTATAAGCTTAAAATGGTTTCTAAATCCTAAAACCTGATTATAGCAAACTTGCATGAAGATGTTCTTTCCTCACTTTTGTTGTAGTTTTTGAATTGTTTCAAGTATTGCATTTTAACTGAAAAAAAAAGTGTATATATGTGAATAGTTTTGAATTTTAACAAAAAATGAACTTCTGTATTGGTGGAAAAAAGCTCAAAAATAATTTCCTTTTATAAAGTAGTTACTCTGCTGGAATTAAGGCATGGTTCATTTTTACTTAATATTATGTGATATTTTTCAAAGCACAGAGAGCTCAAGATGCTTTGTATATGGTGACTTTTCTATTAATTTGTTATTTCTGAGCTATACCTTTACAGGTGTGTTAACATGTCTGTTTTGGTTACTGCTGACTCTTGCAGTGGTAGGTAGACTGTAAATTTCCCAAACAGAAAATTACTCATTCTGCTCTAGCAAAGTTAACTGCATTTAAGGGATTCAGTTCCCGCAATATGTGCGGTATCTGTAGAAGGGTGTTACAGAATTTTCCAGACTTAAGTGTGTGTGTGTTTGTTTTGCATACGCATGTTATTTAAAAAACACCTTTTAACTGGGTCCAGTCCCAATGTTCAAATCCCGAGCAGCCCCCTACTTTGTTCCTGAGAAACAAGGGACCTCTAAATTCTGAAAAACCCCAAGTGACATGTTCAGGGAAAAGGCAGTGACGCAGTTTGCTTTACAACTTCTGTTGATTGTATGGTATGGTTTGGGGCAAACAACAAATGCAGGTTATTGAGATTCTTAAGCTTAAGTAGGACATTTGTGTATTTAAACAGGTCTTTCAGAAGAAGGAAGGAATATACAGATAGAACAAAGTTCTGTTAATAAAATCGGATATTTTCCGACCAGTTTAAAAAATTACAAAGCTAATACTTTTTGGTGGATCCTGTCTTGTGTCCCAAATCTGTAGATAATGTGGGGCCTGGAAAAAAAAATGTCTGTCTTTTCTAGATTGTGAATTGAAATGTTCTGTTCAACAGCTAATGCTTTACACACTGAAGAATTTGTTTCATGTAATAACAATTACTTTTTTTCTGTGAACACAATACTTTATGATAAGTAACCTGTGTAAATACTGCCTCGTATTTCACTGTTATACTACTAGGTAGTTCACATCGGTGAATGTTTTTTTTCAGACGTTACTTTTTTCTTTTTGTTTTAAATCTGGCTTGTCTGCAATACAGCAAGTAGGTTCCTCAGCTGGGTTCTGTATTTTTGGAGGACTCAGTTTTGTATAAGTTTAACTAGTATTGTATTATAATATGTACAGTATTTGTAACAATTTGTTTTCTTGTTAGATCACAAAATGCTTTTTCAAAGGTGCAGGGAGAAATATACTCCTGCTATTACAGCAAACAGTATAAACTCTGTAAATTCTGCAACATTCTACATTTAATTTTTTACAATTTTTTAATAATTTAAAACAAATGCTTCTTCAGTACAGACTTTTTATGATTGCAGTTTCTTAACCCCTCAAGTTACTTTTTTCTAGTTCTAATATCTTTTTCTAATGCTGGCATTATACTGGTATTTTCTAACAGTTCAAATTTTCTAAGGCCTTTCTGACAAGGTTTTACTTCTGTTTTTTATTATTCATTAAATTTCTCAGCACTGAACAAATTTTTTAAGTGTGTGTATATGTAAGTATGTTTGAAATGTGCTGTATATAAATTAAATACTTTGAGCGTTAACCCAACCCAGGTTTCTGTTTGTCAGATAACCTTAGTTACCTTTACTTGCAATAATCCACTGGAAAACACAAGCTTCCATATGTTTTAGCATGTTTGGTTAGTGTTCACTAAGAATTTTTAATTAGTATATGTGTAAACAGTAAGCCACCAGCTATAAAAGTTCACTAAAAGGCTAAACAAAGTTCTTTGTTAATGTTTTGGTACCTCTCTGGCTCCAGAAATCGTGTCTGTTTTAAATGATATGATTTCAGTAGAGTGTTTGAAAACTGTTGTTAAAAACTCTGCGGTTGCGGTTGCATGCACTAATGAGGATCATCATAGTTTTGGGGTGGGTTTTTTTTGTAGACAATGTGCAGGTCTAGTAAACAGATTTACCCTCTACAAGATTTGTCTTTTTGCTTTAGTTTTAAGCTAGAAATTATTTCAGCATGACTTAAGACCACACTTTACATCTTGTACTAGACAAATGTATGCAATGATGAGTAAAGCGGTGTGTTCACGTACAGTTCTCTGGGTTGTTGAAATTATGCAAAAATTCGTATTTTAAAATCCAGATGGAGCAAAGTTAAGTAGTTGATCCACTTTCACAGCAGCAGTAAGAATATCACTTTTAAACATTTCTAGCTAAGGAACATGAAGATAATGTTAGTGGGTGCAATATTGCTTGGATGCTATAGGAAATTATTGAGCACTTGTAATCCAAAGCGTGTTAGTCATGTTGCGTAGAATTGAGACTCCTTGGTGTCTCCTGTGTGATGCACACTTGGCATCGGCCAGGCTGCTGCCCTAGAGGCAGCAGTGTCTGTACACAGTGGTGGTTAGAACCCAGTTAAGTGGGGACACTCTGGAAGTGTCATTCATTTGTCAGAACAGAGAATCTATGTAACTTTGTATTTATCTCAAGAAATCCTGTGACTGTTTTATAAACCAACTTGTGGTAACTGACTTTTGTCATAGACGGGCTGTGAGTGTATTCCTTTGGTTAATGAAACATCTCCCTAGTGTAAATGCTGTCATCTGCCCAGGCAGGGCTAAGTGTGGAATTCATCATACTGTGCAGTAAAAAATTCATTAGATGTTGAGAAGTTTGAAGTAGCTCTTCCTGCACTTTTTCCGTGAAGTGAGCATGCCAAAAGTGCTTTGAAACTGAAACTCTGACAAGAGGTATTTTAAATGAAGAGAACTTGCATGTGCTGAGTGCGACTGGCATTCAGATCTTTATCTTAAATCCTTCCCTCTCCAAACATTAGCCTGGAAGGACATTCTGGACTTTTTTTTTCCCCAGTGTGGCGTTGCTGTCATTGCTCTCGGACATCCTACGTTAATGAACTCTGTGAAGTGATTAGGCCTTAGGGAGTGTGTATGTGGGAAATGAATAGACACCTGTCTGGTTGGTTTTGCTTCTGATTTCAGGAGTCTTCTGTATCCTGTGCTGCTGCAGTCGCCCTTTTCGCTGTTTCAGGCGCTCCCTGGCTGCCCCATCCTGTGCTCTAGAACTGCTGCAAGAGAGTATCTGACCTCCCCTCTTTCTTGGTGGGATTTTAGCTGATGCAAAAGTGAGGAGAATAAACAGTCCCTGCACCCCCTGGAAAGCCTACCCACATGCTGTGAGTTAGGGCACAAGACCCCCATGTTGTAAACTGGAAACACAAATTAAGCAGCCATATGGTCTTTTTATTAGGCATTAGACTAAATGGGTAGATTGAGATCTAGGCTTTAATGAAGAAAACAGGAACATAAAATATAGGCAACTCTGGGTGTTTACCCAAGTTACTACTTTGTTTTGCTACTGCTTGTCTTCCAAGGAGTTTGTCATCCTAGTGAAAATCAAATGATGGGCAGGAACAAAAATCTTTTTGTAATCACTCTGGTGTGTTACTTTCCGTGGTGGTGTCTGGCAAGTTCGTATAAGTTATTACATCACACGTGCAGGCTGTACATCCGTGATGTCAGTTTATACTGCTTGGATACTGTACTGTGCTTATGGTACATAGGGGGATCTGTACTTGCAGGGCTTTGGTACAAGGGGAATGTCTAGGGGAGGGAGGACTTACTACCAGATGTAGACCCTAGTCCTTGTAAGGATTCCAGGTGTCACAAACACTTCCTGGTTAGGAACCACTTCATTGCCAAGCTCCATCTAGCTGAAACTAATGAGATCTTTCACTGCCTTGATGCCAAAATAACTTGACTGAAGAAGCATGAGTCCCATTTAGAATTGCTGACCAGGGTCCCCCTTCATTTCCAGCAGCTTCAGTACCTGGATGAAGGTGAGAACCTGTAACCTCTGGGATTCATAGAAATTATTCATAGTGTCTCTTACTTGCTAGTTACAACTACTTTTAGGTCCTGGATGAAGGTCAGGGTGCTGCCTTCCTCTCTCTACTGCACTTGGGATTCAGCTCTTGACTGGACTGTTAACATTGCTTCCTACTCCCTTCAGGTTAGAGATTGCGCTGACCTCAAAATTCATGCTTAGCCTTGTCACTGGCCCATGCCAGTACCTGGCTGATTCACCTCAGCCTAGAGCAGCTCCGGCAAGGCTCTGGCTGACCTCTGCGCAGTTGGACACCTGTGAAGCAGCAGCGGCTTTTCCCGTTGTGTCAGCTGAATGTGTTGGGAGTACTTGGCTTTGGAGGTAACAAGCAGAGATAGCCCTTCAAACTTGTTTAAACCTGCTATTTAAAACAACTGTTGCTATTCTTTACTTTCTCAGATCAAACTTGCTGCTTTCTTCATAGAATAAAGACCCCATGTATCTATGGATACACCTCAGTTATGTTTCTCCTACAGCCTTGGTACTTCACGTGTTAACTGCGGCTTTCTGTGGGTTGTAACCACAGTTCACAATGGAAATCGTAATTTCAAGGGGGCTGGTAATCCAGAACCGAGGCGTCAATCCCTAATGCAGTCTGTTCAATTTAGAAATAAGACTCTTTTTTTGCTGTTATTAGTAAACAGCACATATGCTCAGAGTGAAAGTTCTTTTCACTGTTTTATAACTTTTAGAAGCACTGATGTGAGTATACTTTCAGAGTACTGTTCTTGTCCCCGCTTATCCTGATGTCTGAAAAATGTTTGCATTTTCCATTCAGCTGCCTGCCATTTACTCTTCTGATGTGTTCTCAACAAAATATACTTAATCCCCATGTTTTTCATATAGACAGGAGAAATAATACATAGTATGTAAACAAGACCTTTTTCTTGGTTTAGAATATCATTAGGAGATTGAGATTATCTGTTCTTGGGTGTTCTGGTGAGGCTGAGTGCCTTGTCTGTTATGAGAATCGGAGGCAGAAACTCCATTTCACAGCCCATCCTCCTCTGGCCATGCTGGCTCCAGAGTAAGAATGGGACTCGATACGTGACAGTACCAAAATCAAGACTCAGAAGTTGTTCTCCATCTCATCCACTTTACCTGGTGCTAGCTTACAGATCATATTGAGTTTGCAATCCTGTCAAGTCTGATCACTAAGAAAACTTTGATTTTTATAGAACAGATAGTTTCTGTGGTGCTTTGATAGAGGGCATGCTGCTTGCTTGATTTAGGACTGAAATGTTGTCTCAGCAGAAAGACAAGGTACTCTAGCTGATTTGTGCTGTACACCTTCAGGCCTGAACAGATGTGTTCATGAAATATCCTTTGGCACCTTTCATACAGGACCATTATCTCTGTTGTCCTGGCCAAATTCCAACCTGGCTCATCCCGTTCTGTTCCTCTGCGTTTCCCCAACACTGCAAATGGATACCGCAGGGTCCTTCGCTTCCTTTCGTTAACTGTTGGGTAGTGTTGTGGTTCTTTGGCAAGCAGCTGTTCTGCCTCATGCCACAAGTGGCTTGTGTTTTGCTACTGGGCAAATTGTTTCTCTTGTTCTGTTTGGGTTTCGCCCATGTTTTGAGTTCCCTGTGTATTAAAGATTCTTCCTACTCAGTGTAGAGCAGGAAACAGAAGGATGCGCCACAAAGATGAATGGTTTCCTTTGAAATGAAAGGTGTATTGGCATAAGAACTCCACAGAAAGCTTGTTGACGCTGTTGATTTTCAAATTAAAAAAAAGAAAGACACCACAAACCGAAACCTTCTTTTTAAGAAATAACCATACAGCAGTTCTAATAATGGGCTTCCACTTACTAGATGAGAAAACGATGGTGCACTGTGGAAGATGTAGCCTGACATGGAAATGGTTTCTCAGGAAGAAGAGCAGCGTGAGGCAGCTGAAAATTGTTTCCAAAATGCCTCACAGCAACACTTGAGCTGAAGTGTTTGGGTTTATTACCAAAAAAAGTTCCTCCTGGGAAAGAATGTGATGCAGGACTGTTCCCTGAGGCAGCTTGGGTTTGAGTTGCCTGCTGGAATTAAGGCCCAAAGTCTCATTTGCCTCCTAAGAAACCTGAGCTTACGTGGCCAATGCTGCCTGAGTCCTTTTTCACTAAAAGCTCAGGTCAGTTCCCAACAAATTTGAGAGAAGGACAAGGACTGCAAAGAGAAACCATTTCTAGAAGATTTTGTGGTGCTTAATAACTGCATATAAAAGGAAAACCCAAGTTAACATTCCCTCCGAGGGATGGCTATGGTTAAATATCATTAGCTAGTAGAGAATCAAGACGGGGCAGAAGAGTAAGAAACAGGTATTATTTAGCTCTCTTGGAGTGATTTATGCAGTGCGCAAGCATCCCCTAAATACAGGTATGAGACTTTATTGATACCTAAAAAGAATCAGACTACTGTTGTGAAAGAGACTGGAAGGTTGGTGGTTGTTCTGCAGTAAACTCCCCATCTGGCAGTTAAGCAGACTTTGCAGGCACCGTGCCATACAGGGAGTTACTGCAACCAGAGCAGAAAAAGGAGCGGGCAGCACACTGAGCTTTCGTGGCACTGCTCGTTGCCAGCCACAGAGGTTGTGTTGAAACTGCCAGATTCCTCCTGAGACGCGGTTATATTCTTAGAACAATTCTCCGGCCATGACTGCAGAGTGTACCGCCTTCCTGCTTACCCACGCCATGGAATTTTACCCAAATGGCCTCACGTATTTTGCGTTTGAGGTGGAGAACATACTCAGCACATCAGTTCTGATGGAGACTTGAAGACAATAAAAACTGCTGTTCTTGCTGAGTGTAATGACTTATGGTGTTGGAGCAATTCATACTGGAAAACAGGATTCTGATTATTTACTTCTGTCTTTGAGTCTCATTTATTTATTGCCATTTTCTTCTTATCTAGAAGTGCTTAGTTTTTATCAGCCGCTGAAATGCAAGAAGAGTTGTAAGCACTAGTTCAATGGCTCTGACATTTGGGGGTTTTTGTTGCTTTGCAAATAGAAAAGCTGCCTTTCCCCAGAAATCTGCATTTGCACAATGGACGGTCCTTTGGGCTGAGTGAGGTCACTTTATTGTCTTGAATGAAAAGTCATCTGTTAATGAAAGGACACTCGTTAATCACTTTTTTTTTAATCATCGAAAGGGAGTGCTGAGGAGGAAATCCTGCCTTGTCTGACAGTACTCCCTTCAACCCAGGTTCTTGAGCCTGGCCTCCTCGAAGTTTGTCCCTGTTAAAGGACGTTGCCCTCTCCCAGTAAGTGAGAGCTCCTGGTGCGAAAGTGATGGCACTGCCGAGCTGTGGCCAGCTGGCCACCTTCCCCTGAACGGCACTAAGGCTGTCAGACAGCCGCATGTGAGCAGCGGCAGGAGCGCTTGTTCACTAGACAGGTTGGTTAATCCCACTGACTGGGTGTGACTAAACCAAACTGCATCTACCTTCAGAAAAAATTGTGTGCTGTGGCCCGCAGGTGGCATTACCTCCTCTCGTATGCCTTGTCCTGCTCGGCTAGGTATGGTCTTTTGCAGCTGCAGATGTGCTTTGTAAAACCCACTGGGAAGGACTGCCCTTCGCTCGCTGCCACTGTGGACCCCTGCAGCTGCACGGAACCGCTCCTGAGCGATGGGCAAGAGCTCTTGGCCCTGATGGTGAGGGACAGAGGGGTCAGCCTGGCCCGCCTGCAGGGCCAGAAGCAGGGCGAATGCACTGTGGTTCGCTTCCAGTGGCAGAAGAGATTCCCTGGCATCGTGCCGCCCTCCAGGCTGTGACCTGGGCCTCGCAGCAAACGCCTAGTCCCGCATCCTAAAGTACCTACGGACTAACTTGATTCTGGCACATTTCAAGGTATGGTCAGGGAGTTTCCCAGAGGTCCACACTTCAAATATAGGTCACTGCGTGGGATCTGTAGGTTTTAGTTATAAAATAAGCTCATGTAGTGGTGATGTTGCAGCTGACAGCTCTGAGACACGCTTTTAATTTGTAGCTTAAGTATTCATAGCATTGTTCCCTAGCCAAACTGGCCATTTAGTTACTACAGTTTGTAGGAGAGCTTGAGCCTGACTGCACTTTCTCTTTGGAATGCTCTTTGCTAGGGTAATTTCCTAATAGCTGGCAACAGACCAGGGCAATAGAGTTTTAATGGGTATTTTCAGGGGACTGGAAATCCCTAGATCTTTAATCCTGTTCTGGCCCTGACTGGCTTTATTGCCTCTGGCAGATCAGTTAAGGGTTATTTTATAAGTAGGGCAGCTTGTCTGCCATGGGAGAGTGTAGGTAAAGTTGATGTGCATGTAAATGGCTAATGATGATTGCCCAGTGCTTGCTTAGTGCTCCAGCATTTTAAGCCCCAGAGCTTTGAAGGCTGGGGTTTCCTAAAGCCAGTGATGGGCTGAAGGGACTTCCTTGCCCATCCGCTTTCAAAGTTTCTTAGTATCCCAGATTCCTTAGATGCTTTAAAAATAAAAATACTTACAGCCTGCTTATGCCTCTATGATCAGTAGAAGGAAGTGGAGCTTCTGGTTTGTTTCCTAAGGGCTTATTAAGGACTCAGTGCTCAATCTTGAATAGTTTCCATTGTTTTGCTTAAAGAGACCTTTTTCCAAAGAGCTTGGCACTTCCAATTAGCCACAGAAGAGGTGGTTCTCAGTGGGAACTGAGCACTCCTGAGAACTTGGCCCACCACCATTTTGCTTGCAAAGCCCCATGCATGGCTGGGAGACTCCACAAATAACTAACTACAGTTGTTCCTGTTTCCTTACGTCACAGCATTTTCTTCAACTGATACCAGGATTGCTACAGAAACATCCAGGTGATTATAGTGAATTTTGGCCTCAATACTTAAGTTTGTGTTCCAAGTCAGTAGTGGGAGCAGCCACATCCAGAATGTGATAAAAATCAAGTCTTGTTGTGCAGCATTATCTTTTATGAATAGGTGAAAGAAGGATCAGAAAGATACTGGCTGTGAACTTGGATACCTTTAGTTTATATCCCTTAAGGGAGAGATTGTGGCTAATGATGTGGACTAAGAATTGACGTGAATGCTCTGCTCCCAGCTTTGCTTTGTGTGCACTGAGTGAATGGAGGCAAGCTACGTAGATTTAGCACTGTAGGAAGGGCTGCAAAGCAGGACGTTGTAGTACCCAAGTGAAGGTACTAAAAAAAAAAACAAACCAGGGGATCTGATTAATGTTCCTGTGTATGTTTCTTCTCAGATAGTTCCAGACAGAAATATGGAGTGTTGCTCAGGGTAAGCACAGTAAGCGTGACGTGGCAGGTATCCAGGCATGTGGCTGCCCAGCTCAGAGACAGATAGTTGAGTCTGTCCAAGGAATTGTTTCCCTGGGCTCACAATCCTCAGCTTCCTGGAAGTAAGTCCCTAAGCCTAGTTTCCATGTTAGTAAAGTTAAAATACTCACCTGGAATGCTTTAAAAATGCAGCTGCATCCCCTAAGCACTTGTCTGCCTGATTCAGGGTGGAGGGTTGGATGGATGCCCAGTCTGAAAGCAGGACTTTGCGCCTTCCTTGGATGTTCCTTGCCACTGGACTATGTACTGTTCTGTGAACAGCATGTGTGAACCAGCAATGGAGACTGAGAAATGAAAAACACAGATTCAGCCTCTAGAGTGATCTAAGAAAAATATCCCTTTACTTCAGCTTTTTTTGTAAACTGAAAGGGCTTTGGGGTGATGGTTTTACATCTTTGCTGCTATTGCTTTCCTTCAGTTTAAAAGGTCACAGCCTAAAGGGAAAATCCCTAGCTGCTGTTTTGAATAGCCTGAAGTTACACAACAGAAGTGGCAGGAGTGGGAAATGGCTGCCGTGGGCAGGAGTGGGGCCTCTGGAGCAGTCTGTGTGGGTCTGCAGGATGTGTCTGCCCTCTTGTCCTCGTGTCTGTGTCATGTTCACCACTCCTGTATGAAAAATCACTGTATGCTTTTCTTGAGCCACATCTCAGTTGCACCCAGTTGTGAAAACAATACACCCAGTTTCAAAGGCAGCAGCCCTGTGTTCCTTCTGAATTGGTGATTGTACTTAGTCTCACAAATCTAGGATGATAAATTCCTCTTCTCTTTCAATTCCTTATTTTAATCAAGTAATAAAGCAGGGTCCAAAACTTAAGGCTACAGTAACTTCCAAAGCCAGTTACTGTGATTCTGGTGGACACATTAGCAATGCTCACACGTGCTGACATCAGTCTGAACAAATAAGCACAGAATCCCTTTGGTTTGAGAGGACACTTTCATGGTGTCACTTAAGCAAAATTCACTCAAATGGGTTTTATGCTGATTATTAATTTTATGTGACTTAAATGTATAGTTGTTTAATAAGTGCTTAGGAGAGTGAGAGGATCACAAATTTTATCAAAGTGATTGGTAGACAAGGTATAAAGAGATGGTGCTTCTGGCATTTTGCTGAGCAGTTGAATATTGCAAGCAGGATTATACAGAAAAGTCTTTAGAAATCCTTTATTCTTTCTTCCTATTGTCTGTCTAGACTGTCTAATCTGTACCCAAGCTTCCAGAAAGGGGGAGAGGATTTGTCGTTGCTTTCAGACATTATGCAGCATGCTGCATAGCTCTGGGAAAGAACAGCGAATGTTATATGGAGAGAACTATGTGACCTCAGGACAAAGATGCCAGGAATGGCAGGAAATTATGTACTATGTAATGATGTAGTTAGGGGCAAATATTAAGTATTTTTTCCTGGAAGCTGGAGACTCATCCTTTGGAAAGAACAGACCAGAAGTCACCAATGTGTTGCAGCTGGGAATGTATTGGTGTGCACCAATCCAAGACTGTATGGGGCAAATCAGAAGAGAATTAATGTCTGGGTGAGACAAGCCCTGGAGCAGCATGTGCGGTTCTTGGTTAGGTGAGGAGGATGAACTGAAGCTAGAAGAGATCCCTAAATTAACCAGGGGAAAGGAAAGAGTTCCTCTTCCTGAGACAGCTGGGAGAGTAGGGCACAGCTGCTGGGAAGGACCATGCAAGGACAATATTGCGCTCTATCGAAGATGATAAATGGCAGGGAGATAAATGAGCTATTTACACCAAAGGAAGCTGCTGGGATAACAAGACCAGAAATCAGAATACACTTTGCAGGTCATCTTAGGGAGGAGTGGGGCGAAGAGACCTAACCAGATGTGTGCACCTTTAAGAATGCTGTTGTGTGATATAATGGTCTTGAAAACTGTTTGGACTGCATGGCAGCGTTGTTGGATGCTGATTTCATTTGTTGCAACATTGTGTTTGATGTGTAAGGTTTCTATTCCAAAGAATAAGAATCGGATGTAGACAAAGCAGATAGTATTGCCTGTCTTAAAGTAACCAGCTATGCTGTAGTATGCGTGAGAAATAAACACTAGGGGAGACAGCAGGCTGTGATGCAGAGCTAGGACAGAAATGTGACTGTTGAAGAGACTGAGGCTCTGGATTCCTGAAATCCATGTGCTCAGCTCTGCCACTGCTTCATACATGATCTGGAGAACTTCTGTCTTATATAGTATCAGGAGTCCCTGCACATGTAGTTTCTCTGTTTCACTCATGTGGAAAAGTCTCTTTCTAGAAGGGATGCTGTAATAACAGCCTTTGCAGTAAAGGAAACAAACACGCAAGCAAAAGATTTGTGCGTTTTGCATTGCAACCGTTACTTTTTCTTCTCTATGCTACAGCACAGGGAAGGACCAGTCTCCAAAAGACTTTCGCAAAGACTTGTTAATGAACTTTGGGTTCCTCAGATAAAGAAACAGGGAGATCACTATGGAGAAGAAAATACGCTAAAAATGCCTTGGGTCTAATTATGCCCAGGGCAGGACAAACGTCATAACTGTCTCCTAATATTAAGAAATTCAAAGCAACTCTTGGAAGGACTATGGTTCCCCTGGATCCAAAAGGCAGTAACTTAAATAAAGATGACAAGCACAGGAATAATTCATCACACTTTCTTATCATTATCAGCTCACCCACTTTCCTTGCCTGGGCAGACTCCCAGTATTGCTCACAGCCGTCATGCTGGCTGCTGTTCCCCCAGAGCCTTGAGAAAGCTGAGGCTCAGCAAGCCTGAAAAGGTGACTGCTGCTATTTAGACAGGGAGAGCCTTAGCTGTCTCTGAACTGTCACCTTTCATACTTGCAAACATTAATGAAATGTTTCCCAAACGTTTGCCCTTTCTCTAGAAACGTTTCTAACTTCACCTGAGTTATACCCCAAAGTAAACATAAACAAGTTTGTCCCTCTGGGCTCCTCCTGTATGGATGCTGCAGAAGAGGAAGCCTTGGCGCTGTTGTCAATAGCGAGATGCTATGTGGATGTACGTAGTGGTGAATGGATATATTTATAAGGGAGTAGAAGTACAGCAGAGTCTATGTTGCAGCATTAATTTTCAGGCACCTTGCTGCTTCGTATCCCGAGGCCCCCAGGTGAAGCCTGTGTCTCCCTCTGCGATGTGTGGATCCCACCCACAAGAGCTGGGCAGCAGATTGGCCTCTCCCTCTGCTCCCAGCTCATAGCCCCAAAACTTCTTTGGCATTAAAGTTTCTTTCAATGAGGACAGAGAGGTCATTTCTTTTAAAATGTGCTATTTATTGATGGAACTTTCATAGCTGTGGGGCTATGTTCCCCTCCAGACTCAGGCAACACCTGAGTAGAGTTTTGTGCTCATGTATGTTATCAACACTCCTGGGGCCTAACACCGCTGTTAATCTTGTGAAATGTAGCCTACAGCAGACCTCCCTATGGAAATGGAATATTAAAACTTGAGAGCAAAGACCTGTCATTACTTTAGCGTTGCACAAATAACTTGTTAGCTCAGTGAATTTTTAAATAGAAAAAAGAGCAAGCTTGTTGTTATAACTGTTCCATATTTATCAATAGACAACAGTAGTGCAGAACACTGTTGCAATCATTACATTCATTTCTTAAAGTGAATCAAATGAACAGAAATTGTTAAATGCCAGAGTACAATATAGCTTATAAAACCCAACAGACATCAGGAAACTTGTACTGATTGGGCTCTTAGATGTTGTTTTCCTCTTGCTTAGGAAAGAGAATTGTAGTCAGCTTGCAATCTCCCAGACATTGTTCATGAAGGAAGCAGACAAAAAGTACCAATGAAACAGAAGGACGGCAATTTATGTAATTTATGCAAAACAATCAGCATTCAAACTGGGAGTTACCAAGCAGAAATGTATTGATAGAGAAACCAAAATACTATCTGTGCATAAATGATGAAATACTGAAACAAAATTTCAAAGAGACTCCTGGAACTCACGTAAGCATAGGCCAGAGAAGATGCAAGGGTGAAGTCTGATGCTATCAAAGTCAAGAGGAGTTCAGAGAGGCTGTGATTTAATCCCCGACACCCTAGGCCATGCTTCTGTATGGTATGAACCAGTACAGCTCTGCTGAGACAGAAGACCTTGTATCAGTAAGGAAAAATAGAAACAACTTTTTCAGAAGAGTGATTAGAAGAGAGGGTGGTTGCTCATAAAAGATGGTTGCAAAGGATCTGTGCTAGGAAGATGATGGAGAGGGAAGAGCAGTAAGGAGGTAGTAAAGAACAGAGAGAAATGGAAAGGACTTCAGATCAGCTGGGGAATGTAATTGTGAAGGTGACAGCCACACAGGGATCTGCTTTCTAGTCCTGGAGACCCCCAAACTGATGATGGTGGACATTGATGTCCCATTTTGCATTTTACTTGGCATGATAGACTCCTGTTAGCATTGAAGTTAATGAAGCAGACAAAATATTTTTGTACAGAACAATATGCACTCCTCTTTTCCAAACTTCGTGCACCCCACTGACATTTTCTGATTAATCAGTCTTTCTGCCTCAAACCCCTGAAGGCTCCAGTCCAGTGTGTGTAGTTTACCTCTGTCGATAGCAGAACCTGTGTATGTGTGCTTTCTCTGCCCTAACTTGTTGAATTTACAGTGTTCCCTGAGTTGTAACCAGCAACTGTGTTCAAAGACAAGCAGAAGCCAGTTGTGAACCGTGTCTGAGGATCATGCTGACCATTAACATTTTGAAAGGATAGCGGTTTGCAGAGGAAAGCCAAAAGCTATTCATTTTCTACTGTGCTTCCAGCATCCCGTTTAGGTTGGTTTAATGCCTAACCTAGGCTGCAATTGAGGTTAGTGCTTTGGTTTTCCTTCAAGTTCCAGTTCTCCATACACTGTTCTGTTTGCAACACTTACTTGACATGACTGTCTGGTATGGTTTGATGGTGTTTTGCTAGAATTCCTGTGTGTACAGAAGCTAATAAAGGAACTGTCAACTCAGAAAGCCTATCTTAAAATATGGTCCTACTGGCTTGGGATAAGAAACGCAGAGATCCCTTGCCCAAGCCACTTCCATGGAATTTGTGATGCTATTTCAATTCTTTTGGTTTCCAGTAACCAAACAACCATTGGGGTCAAGCAAAAGTCAAGGTATAAAAATTCACCGCTATGAGCCTCCTTACCTTAAGCTGGCCATATGTTACAGAAATGATCCAGACTATGGTAGCTGTCTTATATCTTGAAGAGCGTTTGTGTGCATAATTCAAGTGTGTGCATGTGTTTGAATTCTAGCTTGTATTGATTGAATTGGTCTCTGATAATAAACATTATAAATAAATCAGATGGGAGTTAAAGCATTGATGTGCTGCATGGGGGGTGGAGGGGGAGTTAAATTCAGTGCAGTGACCTTGAGCAGAACATAATTTTGGAAGTGCCTTAAATATGCTGATGACATCCAATAAGGCTGAGGAATTTGGAGGGGCAGGAGGGTAGGGGGCAAAGGAACAAAACCAACTTACTCAAAATTATTTGGATTTATCAGGATTGCAGGCAGATAAGTGGCTTGTACAATTTATTGTAGGGAAACGTGGAGTAATGAGACCACGGACCTAAAGTAATCAGACTCCAGTCAGAGTCAGAGCAGTGTGGAATACAGATCAGAGCATGGCAAAAAGGGCACATGCAGCACTGGGGGAAGTCTTGTCTAAGGTGAATAGCTGTCTTCATGCTTCTCTTGGTACAGAGATCAGCTCTACAGCTGCACTCACTGCATGGCTGAGAAATGGCTGGTCCTGCTAAAGAATTTCCTGTTCAGCATTGTCAATTCATGTACTGGCTTGTAAGTGAGAGCTGGGTTTAAAATGATCTTTCTCTCTGAAGATCTCCAAATGCAGTTGTACCTCTTTCTGGGAGCAATCCAAGTAAAGCAAAGAGGAAGATGGAGGGAATATAGTCCTGCCAGCATGAATTAGAGGGACAGAGCCAGGCCTTATCTACTGGTGTGAAAACATGCAGGAATTCTTTCATGCTGGTTTGACCAAGCAAAAATCCTTCAGAGGCTATAAGATGCGTGCGTGCTAGTTGCAGATGAACAGAGGAGAATCCAGCTTTGTTACGGGAAACATGATCTGTAACTGAGCTGCCTAATAGTCCATCACACTGACTTCAGACTAGCAAACAAAAAAATACATTGTTTCAGACTAATAACCACCCTGCTGGGCCGCAGTAAAGCAAAGATAAATTGGTGAATCTTTCCAGTTGGCTGATCTGGAGGTAGATTCCATGGTTTTGAAAGTACTTGTTTCCTTCTGGCTTTCTTTCCTTTTTTTTTTTAGTCCTAATGTCTAATTTCATATTTTAAATGTTTCATTTGTCCCCTAAATTGTAAGCTTTAGATTCTTCTCAATTGTGGCCAAGTAGCTTTGGAAACCCAATTAAAGGCAGAGATGATAAAAGAAGAGCTCTCTGCATTGAAGTCTGTTGATGTCCTCATAGCTTTCTTTATTCTGTTAGGTAACATATTAACCACCCCTGTTTAAAAGTGCTTTCTCAAACTTGACCTGTATCTCTAAACGTAATTTTTACATTTATGTTTCCCTGAAAAAATTGGATATTTGAAAAGAAAATCTTCCTGTCTTACCTTTCACTGTCCTGGTTTAATTTATGTCCAGAAAGATTCCCAATAGTTGATAATTTCCATACCTAGCGTATATGAATAACACATAGACTTCTCTTTTTGAGTCCTCCCTGCTTGGTGCCACATTAGATGGAAATCCATTATTGTCTAGAAGCCTGCATGTGCTATGTTTGCCACAGTTGAGTAAGGCTGTGAGGAGCTACAGGAAAAGCTGAACTGGGAAGGACAGAAGCTAAGGCAAGTCACGAATGATAATTTGATCTCATACCCTAATCCCTCCGTCATATCAGAATTGAATCATGAATGGGGAGTGGTGAAAGAATCCTTGGGGAAATAAGATATGCACTTGGAATTTTCCTTTTTTGAGTCTCTAGGTTTTTGTGGCCTCTGATTAACATGCTGCCCAGTTCAGTGTCCCCGCCTGGGATACTGGAAGCATGCTGGATGCGCTCTACTCCCACCTAGAGACATCTATCTTCCTGAGATTGCTTATGTTGTTGTAATAATAATGACGAAAGAAAGTGACTTCCATGTACTTGTACCCCGTGTTGCTGTTATCCATTGGTTCGCCACAGCAAATGGTCAGTGTTAGTTAGAATCTGCATGCTTGGAGTTCGGTTGTCAGTTTGGGCTGTTGTCACACACTTAGCTAATACCCTCTAGTAATTTTATTTCTTATGCACATGCACACTTAATGTCCTTAGTCATTAGACTGAAAAATGTTAACCTTGTCATACTTAGTGACTGGAAGCAGAAAAGTCCATTTAATTCTCAGGGGAATGAATTCTAATTTTCTGCTTGTCAGAAAGTGACATTTTACATATTTTTCTCCTTTTTCCCACCAGTTTAGTGCTAAATTTAAATGTGTGTGTCATAGGAACAGACCTTTTGCCTGTGCTAAACACCCCAAAAGCTTTGGCGGGTGTCCAATGTATAAGACTCTTGACCAATAGCTGCTGCTAGACCTCATTTCATGCACTGGAGAGAATGGGAGGCAAGAATGGAAAGTTAGAGATAAGAGGTCATCACAGAGGGCACATTAGCATTGCATGTCAGAATGCATATTTTTTCCCCTTGCAGCTCATCTGGAATAAAATATCCAACAAAGAAACAAATTATGTTAATCAAGCAGGCTAGTACTAATATTTGTCATTAAGATGTGACACCTATTTAATGTCACAAACTACTGGGAGCCTTTGAAAAATGTACTGGTTGGAAGGCAAGTTGTCTGCAGATACTGAATTCACTGTTCTATGAAAGGGAATAACTTGTGTCTTGAAAAATAGATGGCATTTACAGCAAAGACAAATAATCCTCCCACAGATTACAGCTGTTCACTGCATTGTTGTGCTGGTGGTCTTATCTCATCAGTGGATATTTTATAAGGTTCTTTTTTTTTTTTTTTTTTGATACATTTCCATAAGGCTGTTCTGAGAAGGACATTGTGTGCTGGGAGCTGGATGTATTTTGAGAAGGAGACACCACTACAAAGAACTCTGAGTCTAAATTGCAAAGATGGATGAAGTAAAAATGAGGGGTGGTTACTTTGCTTTTTACAGACGGGAACTGAGGCAAGGGAGAGTGACTGTTGTGGCCAAAGTCACCCTGGGAGTCCGTGGAATTGCATCCTGATCTTTGAAGTCCAATTCCAGTATCTCTACCATATATTGTCTTTCTGTTCCCTTGCTGCTGAATGTAGATTTAATATGCACATGTGTAATGAGCCAAACATGTTCTGCATATGTTTAGCCAAATTCTGACCTTAGGGACGTGAGGCAAGCTCTCCCTGATCTAGTTAGGAGTGC
This sequence comes from Ibycter americanus, assembly GCA_035590275.1. Classification (NCBI taxonomy): domain Eukaryota; kingdom Metazoa; phylum Chordata; class Aves; order Falconiformes; family Falconidae; genus Ibycter; species Ibycter americanus. The sequence goes on along the minus strand of JAVJGI010000002.1, from coordinate 11,034,575 downwards.
TTTCATGTCTGGGCTCAGCCCAAGGAGTGCAAAACAGTGTTGGCATTTAGTTTATGAAACTAAAGCCCCTCCTGGGTTTGAAGTTCAATTCATCTCCCCGTTTGGTGTTTTAACAAACTCAAGGTTCTTTGTGAGTTCTGGAGAAGAGATGGCAGGCCAGTGGGTAATAAACTGCATGGCTGATTGTCTGACCTCTTGTATTGTCTGCACACCAGATGCTGATTGATGATTAGCATGTAGCAAATTAATAAATCAATACCACAAATAAACCATCCATTACAGTGGCCTGTCAAGTCTCTCCTCTGTGAGAGGAGACAGAAACCTGCAGGCATTATGTTTCTCACTGTATGTAAATGCCCCTGCACTAGGTGCTATCTTGACACCTTGCAGGTATGATGTACAGATGAAATCAATTATATTCGATAGGTAATTTGATATGTGCTGAAAAAAAAAGTTTGAAATTTTTTGCTTAGTTTTGTTCTATGCAGATGTTCTTGAAGGGAAGAATGAGTAGTCATCACAGTAAATGTGGGCTCAGGAGGAACCAGTTCAATATATTGTTTTGCTGTACAGCCCTGGCATCTTGCCTTGAAGGGGTTACCTGCACTGACTAACTCAGACAACTACCTTTGAAGTCTAAAGATAAAATCTTACTGCCCAAGCTCATCTGTAGCTTTGTAGAGAAAGCAAGGATCCTGTAGTGTATCCTTTAAAGGTCTGAATGTGGACTCCAGTCCTGACTCATGATCAGAGAATTTTAAAATTAATCCATGTGAAATATCAACCATCAATGACCTTAGTGTCTTTGATGCAGAGTCAAGCAAACAAATTTGAGTTACTGTGTTCTCAATAGGCTGTTAGAAGCACAAAAAACTTTGTGCATCTGGCCTTATTTTTCAGAAATAAAAATCATTTAAAGGTATTGTGATACATTACGGAATACAGCTAATTAATGCCCTTGTAACAATCAAAGAGAAATTCAGACAGAATTCAGAGGTGGTTTCTGAATCTGTACAAACACCTTCAAATCCAGAATGAGACAGGGGAGTAAATAAATCCCTGATTGGCCTGACTGATTTTTCCATTCTCCTTACCTAGGAAGTGGGTATGTACTTTTCTGCAGTTCTTTGGGCGTGATTTCTATATTCCAAAAAATAACAAGTATATGTGTGCATAATTAGAAGGGACAATAAAGAAAAGCAGTTGATGAAATTGAATTATGCATCATAAAGCTGTAACTTTATAGAGAAGTCTGTAGCCATCAGGAGAGAAAGTTAAGCTTGCTTGTTTTATTAGTGTTGTGAGAGACCTGAGCTGGAACTACAGTCTTACAAGCTTTAATATTTTATGGTATCTCATTGTATTACACAGAACTTATTTTCTCACTCTTTATTTCACCCATTTGTGGGCCTTTCCTAAAGCAGAGTATCCTGCCCTGCACTCTAATCTTGCTGGCTTCCTATATTTTTATGCTATTCTAGCTCTGCAGGTCCTGGGTCAACTGCTCTCTAGGCTTAATTTAAGGAGCATTTGTGATTAAATATGGCTGTAAATCTATTCTCTACATTTTGGACAGATATGATCCTGCCTCATGTGGCAACTTGAATAGAAGATCTGGGAGCCAGCTGAAGTCTAAATTCAGAACTGTTTCTTAGAAGCACAGACCTGCACATGTTCACAATCCAGACCAGTGCTGCCAAATAGTAGGTATGATACTATTCTATGTCAGGTATCCAAAACCCACCAGGTTTTGGTGGTGAGACCAGGTGAACAAAACAGCCTTTTGGAACCTGAGGTATAGGATAAACTCTGCAAACTGGCTGTCACCTGGCTTTATAGGGACCATTCAGTATGCATAGGCTTACAAGGCAACAGTGTGTATTTAGCTACTTTTTCACATTAAAAAATGTGAAAATCACCAGCATAGAGCCCTTCTTCAAAACAGAAAAAGATTTGGCTCACTAGGTTTGAAGACCCTTTCTCATATTTGGATGCTTTTATCATATCCATGACTGCTATCTGCATGTGCATTATTCAGCTCCAAAACAACTATAGCAACACTGCCAAATACACACATGAAATGAATATAAAATACATTCCAAATAATTGCAGTATTTATGTAATTTGGTGTCTTCTGTGTTCCACAAAACCTCAACAGATTGTTAACTCCAGCAGAACCAGTAAGCCGATAGGTGCACATAGCAGTACAGAGTCTGATTCCCCAGCAGAAAACAGTACGAGCAGAACCAGCCTGCTAATGCCTGTCACTATTGACAGTTAATGACTGATTTAGCAGTGACTCCAACAGTGCAAATGGAAGGAGAATTAAAAGCAGATTTAGGCAATCGTTTCTCCTTCTTGAGTCCTTTAAGTGTAAAGTACTGCACAAATGCATGAGGGACATTTTAATTGCGATTTGCTGAGTATGAAGAAGGTTGTTCCCTCTCAAGTTAAGTAACAGTGACCCAAGGTGAAGGAGTTAGTCTCGAGCTGTCCATTGCTAGTGGCTATCCCATTAAAATGCTTATTTTCTCAGCACTCCCACATTAAACAAATAGGACAAACAAATGTGAAAAACCTATTTTGGTCAGAACAATGGTGAAAGCTGGTGAAACTTCTCATTTGCATATCAGTAACTCAAATTATTAAGGACACAGTTTCTAGGAGAATAAAAACCTCAGCAGTGCTCCTTGAGAGCCAAGTTACTGTCTAGTTTGCACAGCATTGTGCTGCCTTTACCCTGGCACTCACTGTTCCCTGGTCAGAGCTGGCTCAACACTCCCCAAAAGTGTAGGCTACGGTGAATTTTCCTACCTTAAAGATTCAGGGCCCATCTCCTGGTGCTCTGCACTCCAGGGAAAGAGCAGAGGCTGTCAGAGTTCTCCCTCCTCCTAGTCCCTGACCCAGCAGCCCCACTGCTTGTATACACCCTCATTTTTCCCGTGACAGAAGCAGCACAGCCAGCCTGACTTCTTAGGGCTTGTGCTTGAGGGAGAAGGGCTATTTTGTTGCCCCTACGGATATGTTGCTGTAAAGAACTCCCAACTTTGCCTGTGACTACAGCCAGGAAGGAAATGAGGTGGGGGACAACATCTCTCTGCCCAAATGAACAAATAAAGTGTCTCTCCATGCTTTCTCTCCCGCCTGTCCGCTGCATCTTGGCTTCTACTAAGAGGCTGTAAATATGGGGTTTGTTCATTAAGCAAATATAATTCTAAGATGGAAGCTGTAATGCACATGATGGGGAGCACAAGAAATTACTACAGCTTTTGTTTAAACAAAGGACATGACTGTGCTCTGGCAATAAGAGCATAATGGCTGCTTAATTTTTCCAGACAGGGACTGTATCTCACTGGGTTTTTTGGGGGCTCTTGCTTTGTTTTGGTTTTGCTCCAGCTTTTAAGGATGAGAATGTTGTGTCTGACGCATGTCAGCAAGGAAAGGAGATTCACTAGCATAGCTGGGTTCATCTTGCTCCCCGGTGAGGAATAAAAGCATTAACCGTCTCTCACTTCAGGAGGAGAAGGGGGGGCTGTTTTCAGCCTGCGAGAAGTGAGAAGGCATTGTCAGGTTTAGGTCAGGCTGGAGCACAGGGCTGTGTGGGCTCTCAGCAGGACACATTAGCTGGGTGTCACACGGCAGCCTGGAGGCATCAGTTGGAAAAATCATGAGACAGAAGTGTGTGTGTGTGTGTGCAGGGTGTGTGGGGGTGAAGGCTGCCATGTCTTGTTTTGGTGCAAGGCTGTTCTCTACAACAATGATCTTTCTGGAAAGCAGACAAAAACGGATCGAATAAAGAGCCTTTATCTGGGAAGCTGAAAGAGAAAATGGCTGCTTCTACACTCTCTATATTAGAACTCTAAATAATGCTGTTATTGGAGCTGTCAAAAACATTGCTTAGCAAGAGTCCTGCCCAGCTGCTTTTAATCCTGGTACCTGCAAGGCCTGATCCTGCAATCAATTGCACCCAGTGAAGCTTGTGTCAGCAGAGCCACCTAAATGAAAAGGATGGGGGGGGTAGGAATGAAGATTCTTTTTGTCCTGTTTATTTCTTCATGGTCGCATCTGTTTTTGTGCTTTGCAGTTCTCAGGTTTACTCCAATCTTTAGTGAATCTTTAGTTTACTTCGCCTGTTTAATGAAACGGATAAAGCATGGAGGGGGAAAATATGAAAGAAAGGGCCAAATTCAAAATTGAGTCAAACTTGGCCAATGTATGCAATCTGTGACCACAAGGTGTAATTTACATTAATAAAAACACATTGTACTGACTAATCACAATTTCAGCCCCAATTCAACATAGCTATGTAACTGCAGTGTGTACCTCACCTAAAACAGGATGCATAAGGTTATCACATGATAAACAACAGAGCTTGGAATAGAGACCTAGTGAGTTGCCTCACAATAAAAATGGTAAGACTACATCTCTGTTACTATTACTTATTTCCCAGACTCCAGGTTTACTGATGCAATCCCTTCTCTCTATTCCAAAACAACTACATAAATAAATACAAACTTGAAAATCCCTAAAACAGTAGCTTCCTCATTATTGCAGTAAGTGTGCAATGGGCATTAAATGGCAGTAGATTTAAGGTCCTTTCATTTACAGTGAATTCAGAGCAAGCCTTAGCAACTTCAGTTGGTTAAACTTATTTTTTGCTTGTGTTTAGTCTGAAGGTTGCATAGGCATCCAAGTATTCAAAGGTCTGGGTGCCATAGGGCTTCAGATATGCTTCAATATGGTTTGCAGCGCAACACTGAAAATGCCTGAGGAATATGTAAGGAACCCTGGGATGCTGCTGTCTTCTGTGTCTTACAGAGACATGAAAGTAGGATTGGAAGGAATTTTTGAACGATCTTCTATTTTAGCCTTCTGTCTGTGGCAGCATCAGTTTAACACCTGTAGCCTGTAATAACTTTATGCTGCTTAGTTTTAAAAGTAAACCTAGTATTTTAAATGTATTTATTTACTATGGATCATTTTAAATTGTGGAAAAATGAAGTAAAAACTTAGTCAGTTTTCTTAGTTTGTTACCAGGAAATTACGGACTTAATATTTACTGAAATAAAAAACAGAAACCCACCACTCCTGTGTGAAATATGATTACCTTTTTCTTAGCTACTGTTAAAATCCTGAGCTTTTTGTTACTGACACAAGTCAGGAGTAATAAACTTAAATGATATAAAAGATATGACAGGTAATTATCCTCAGAGATACTCTCTAAAAAAGATATTTTAATGTATTGTACTATAATATACTTAGCACATCTCTTCCATAAAATGTAACCTCTATTATGCATTTCCAAAGAGTAGGAAGTGTGCTTATTCTAAGCTCTGATTCTTCATATGCTCTCATGTCTTAAAAAAAGGGAAAAAAGATGAAGCACCAAGAAGTAATAATCAGCCTTTGATCTATAATTTCTGGTGCTGTTGCTAAACACACTGTGAATTTTTTTTACTTTTAGAAGGTTTACTAAGGCTGTGTAATGTTACTTTTGAGATCAATTACTGATTTAAGAATAACTAAAGCATTAAAAGCTGGAAAAATCTTACACTGGGGATCAGCTATCACGATGTTCTGAAGAATATGTTGTCTCATGTGTCCAGCTAGAACTTTGCATGATGTAGTAAGTACAGCTGCATTTGCTTAAATGATAAGGAATTAAATTAACCTGCTATGTTTACTTTTATACTTATTAGATGGTCTGACCCCATCTCATCCTTCCCTGAACGTCTGGTCAGCTGCCTCCTCAAAAGGTGAGATGCTGTCCATAAGGTACAGCGTTGCACAGTGGCCATCTGAAGCCATGGCAGTTCGTGGATGGTGTAGTGGAAAACGCAGATGCCTCAGAACACTGTTCATCAACACAATCTTCAGTTTCTCTGCAAGCCTTGTGCTAGATGTCCAGTGGCTTACCACCATCCTGGGATGGTTTTGGACATTTCATACTCTATCAAAGCCTGTAAAGGACAGTGCTCAGACTGATAAGTGTGTCTTACTTCAAAGGTGGCAACACTACATATTTCTGCACTAAGATGAAAAGCTGCCCTGTGGTACTCTTCAGGTTATATCAGAGAATTTTCGGTTGGAAACCCTTATGGAAATAAATCCACCACTGAGGCATACAGGAAGGAGCATTCTTTTAATCCCTTTGAACTGTTCTCTGTGTAACAGAGCAAGTCTTCAGATGTGTGTGAGCAGCCTGAAATCCTAAGGTCAAAATTATCTCCAATTCATCTGACAAAAATAATGACCCTTTCCAGTGTTTTGTTTCATTGGTGCAGCATGAATCTGCTGCAGATTTGTGTTGCTTTCACAAAGTTTCTGGTTTTGTTTTGAATTTATTTCTCAATACTGCTAGTCTTTTCCATGTATGGCAGAACAGACTGAAGGGGCAATGTTTTGTTCACTGGCAACCTGATTAGTTTCACAGCAGAATAGTATCATTTTCTAGTACAGTTAAATTTATTACACTGTGGTCCTATGAAATGGTTTGACACGCTTTGAACTAGTTAAATAACAATCTGATGGGATGTGAAAACCACGGGAGTCAGGAAGAAGGTCATAGTCTGTGAGCAGGCCTTATCTGTCTGGCTACACTGACACTTATGGTTTCAGGGGGAACTAAACACAACGCATTCAGCAACCTAATGCAAGAAGTGACCTCGCTTGGGCTTCATGTGGGAGTAGAGATTTCTGGTCTGGTTGCCAATCACTATGTTAGACTAGTGTTTGTCACTTTGGTAGTTTATAGAATGTGGAAGAAACCACAAGGAATCTTTCACTAATGGGGGAAATGATGTGTGTGAATGGGGAGCCTGCGGTTTCTGAAAAGAAAAAAAAATATCTACCTCTGTTTTGTAAGGCATATGATCTCAGAATTAAAGTTACTCCAGGCTGACAGAGTAGCCAATAGCAGGAACTGGAGATGGTAATTTTTGCACAAACTTAGGCCTGCAGTGGGTATCCATTAGGGTAGTCACAGCATGTAACCTTGTAGAAATGTCTCATACAGGATAGTGATTACATTAATTCTCTAAGTGGCCACCTTTTATAGTAGCTAGATCAACTTGCTATGCACATACTTGGTTGTTTTTCATTTTGCTTCTTTCAAAATGTACACCACCACTTGCATGGTGACTACAATTTGAGTAGTGCTACTTACTCAGAATCACCATTTCACTATCATCTAATCAAAAATCTTTATTCTCTGATGCAAAATGCATTTAAAATAAATTATAATCTTCCAATAATCTCTGAGCTCCCAGTACAATATCTTAATGAAGTTATAAATAGCAAGTGCCAGTTCTGTGCCAGTTCTAACAGCATAGAAAAGAACACACTGTGAAGGAAAATGCACCAGGTTTTTGTCACCCAATTTTGTTGTTTATAAAGCAAGTGCTTGTGTGAGAAAGATAATTCTGATTTCATTGTTCTTCAACTTAAATGCAACCGTCATTTAAGCCTCTGTTATTTCATCACACACCCAGGAAAGTATATGCAGGCACCCATCCATTGTGGCAAAAGAGGTATGGCTGACTTATTTTCATGTATTGCTGTGGTGACTGTGTATCAAGTACAGGAAAATTTTTGCATATGCAATTCTGAAAGCATCATCCATTGTTTCTCTTTAAAATGAGCTTAAAAAAAACCAAAGGTGATCAGTTTTCTGAAAAATTTTAGTCAGCTAAGGAGGAATTGATATGCATACCACTGCTAATATGAACCTTAGACCACCAAAGGCTTTACAAAAGACTACACCAAATTAAATTTAGATTGAAGCACAGAAGATATCTAAATACACTTGCATCATGTTTTCAAATTTTGGTTAAAAAGAAACTGCATAACTTTTTATATATGTTTAGAAGCATCTCATTCTGCTCTGACTTGCACAGAAGCAGAGGTCTAAGACTTTTTATATAGAATTAAAATTGTCTGGACTTCTGCTGCATTTTTGAAATGGTTTAATTTTGTTTTGAAGCATTTCCCCAGTGTGTGCACTGAGTTTACTAACACTGTCTTGACCTTGGAGGTGGTGTGATATTTTACGATGTGCAGTGACATTTATGCGCCCAACTTGGCTCCAATAAGTAGGTTAATTTCTGCAAATTAAATGCCAGGTTTGAAACATTACAAGACAATTTAATAATTCTGTATCGGCCTTTTAGATTCACAATTGGGGCAGTTGACTGGGCAGTCCTTTGTCAGCTGCAAATCCACAACTTCTACACATGTTTTTCATGTATAAAGGGTCAAGCTAAAAGTGTTGGGAAAAGAAATAGTCAGGTTTATAGTTTCACATATTCTTGAACACCGAAACCCCAAATACATGGACCAATTAACCACTAGCAGATTTATGCTAGAGGAATAATGCAAATTTTAGACAATACTCCTTAAATGTCCCAAATTAGGCTACATCAAAGTATCTCCTGAAGTAAAAGTACCTGAAATGATAGAAAGTATAATAAAAAAACCTTACTGTTAGTATAGAGTTAATATTCAGAAACTGGGAATATGATTCAGAAATGTCCAACTGTAGATGCTGGACAAAATTTATTTTGGTTTTCAAAATCAACTCATGACTCATGGGTTTGGATTTTACTTCATACAAACATCTACTGGATATTAAGTGCCAGCTTTGGTTCTTTAATGTAACATTTTATAAAAAACAGTGGTCTTGAAGCTCCCCTTTCATTTGGCCTGAATTCATGTAATTTTGTTGCTACTAAATTACATATTAATCTTTACTATACCTGTTTATATAAAATCAGACAAGAATAAGAGGATCTGTACATGACCTCAAAATAAACCGAAGGATCGTGTGATAAAAAATAGAGCTACAAACCTAGCAATGACAAGAAAGCACACTGATTTAAAATATTGTTCTTACAATTATCTTGCTTGTTTACACATGTTGTAGTGACTAGCTAAACTGCAATTTACCTTAAATTTCCTTAAATTAGTGTTTGATTTCAACTTACTCTTTATTCAGGTTTTTAAGTAATGTGTCTGAAGTTACTTCTGCTCTGTATTCTCACTCTTGGGTAATCTTTCCAAGGGATGTGAGTCACTTCTCCATTATTTGTAAAGAATATGGAAAAAGTAAAATATTATTTTGTGGGCATTTGGAACTGGATGGGAAAAAAAAATAGGTGGGATGTTGATCATTGTGAGTCATCTCTTGGGAAGAAGGAAAGAACAAACACTAGCTGCTGACCTGCTGCTATGAAAGCCAAGGACTTACTGCTGACTCAAGAAGTAGATAGTGATAGCTGCAGAATACAAAGGAGATCTTGCAGCAGGATTAACAAGGAAAGTCTTTCCTTTTCAAGTAATAAGGATTTATAAGGAGCTGCCTGTGTTGGTTTCTTGGAGGTTGTTATTTGTTTAAGCAATCCTCTAGTTTAAACACGTTAGTCAATTAGAACTATATCCTGAAAATAGTTGCTACAACTAAATGAGTCTCCTTCTGATTCTCCAAAAAATCCTGGCAAATCTTCAGGTAGGTAATGAAGTGCAAGACTGAACTCCATAGCACTAAAGTAGCTACACCAGTAATTCCCAGTGCAATCCCCTATTGTTTCTGAGTCTTTCACCAGTCCTGGTTGGTATAAACAAAATTGAAGCAACATAAATACTTGGTAACACATTTGCATTTTGATCAACTAACTGAAAAAAAACCCTGTTTTGATACCAAAACTAATTTTTGAAAGTGACTTTTTGACGCTGTGGACTTTGTATACTTTATTTATAGCAATCAAGCAGCTGCCCCAGAACTACTGAATTACTTATGTGTGTAATTACACAAAATACCTGTAAAGCAGGCACAACACAAAAGACAGTGCATTTAATAATTATATTAACTATTTTACATATATATATTCTATTAATAACTATAGTTATGATTTGCCTGTTTTTTTCAAGCTGCAGTGGACACACTATGATGAAGCCTGATAATCATCTTTTCTGCAGGTGTTGTTTCTTTGTTTGTTTGTTGTGTTTTGTTTCTTAATGAGGAAAGCTTCTTTCCAAATGCAAGGATGCAACTCCATGGCAGCTTGAACCAATTTAAGTCATGCCTGCTACTCTCCTCTGCCTCTTCTCGGTCTCTTTCTGTACAAAAGAGATGGTTTTGTGCTAGCACAGGCACTTGAGCAACTCAACAGGGGCCAGTTCAGACTGCTGCTTGAAAGCTGGTTCTAAACACAGGCAGGTAAGTGATGAATTGGGAATGAACAGCAGGGTAGGATTATCAGGAACATGGCAGTCTGTATTTATGTTTGAAAAAGCTGCTGTAAAACTGAGTCTGAATGGAGGCTTTCATGGAGAAACAATTATAAAAATGTGCTCTGTCATCACAAAAAAAGTTTTTTAAAGACTTCCAATAAATATTTTAAAATCATAGTCTTACAATGCTAATAAAAGTAGTACTTGCTCTGTGATCTTTATATGAGTTTATTCATTGTTACTTCTAAGTAAACCTGAAGCAGTGTTAACAGCTTGGATGCCATAGATTTCAAAAAATCAGTAACAAATAAAATGCTACATTAAAATGTTTGCACTTTACCAAAATGATTGTGGATGTTTACATAAATTTTTTTTAAAGCATAAATTGTTTTAAAAGCATCAGCGTTTAACAGTCCAACAGTCCCCTATGGAATGTTAACTTAGGGATGCAAATAGATCTATGTGTCTATGTTAACATCTTAATGTCAGTCAGAAGGCTCACATGGCCACTTCAGATCCTTAAAAAAGGTACCTTTGCAGCTTTGGATTTGCAAACCATGTTCAAGTTCCAACCCTGGGACAGCTGACCTCCAGCCAATAAATCCCTGGGTAGTCTTAGGTACTGGAGGAGATGGAATCACCTAGAATAAAAGTAACATGTAGAATTCAATGATTAAAAGGTTTTTGACTGTAATTTCTGTCATGCAACATCATCTTTTGTGTTGTAGTGTGGATGGAAATGAGAACTTACAAAAAGTAGTGGTTTTAAATGCAATCTGCTGAATTGATATCCTGAACACACACTGACAGTAATGGAAGGAAAGAACTTCAAAAGATAGCCCAGTTGCATGCAAGTTTGATTTATAATACAGTTTTTAAATTAAAAAGTAATTAGAATAATTTAGGTTCCATTCTATAGCAAGGCACAGGGAAAGAGAGAAGTAAAATGGCCAAGTTCCAGTTAACTAACTTTCATTTATGATCCTTTAAAAAAAAAAAAAAAAAAAGTCTTTTAGTGCCCACATTGGTATGTATAACAGGAAATCAAAAAGCGAATCATTGTTTAGTAGTCTATGTTAACATACCTTTTTTTTTTTTAACTTTTGCTCAATACCTTTCTAAGGGCTTTACTGGCTTCACATTATTAGGAAAAATTCATCTTCACCTTTAGCTTTTTTTCCTTATAGAATAATAATACTAATAACAAATTCTCTAAATAGGAGAAATAGTATTTTATACTTGCTGTAATGTATTTGGTAGCAGTGCAACTATGGAATAACAGTTTTGTGGCCAAATGCTAAAGATGTTACTGCCCAAGCTGGCTTTTGCATCAAGAACTTCTTATTCAATCCACCTTTTTTCTACTTTAAAAGATGCGTAAGCATCAAGTTAATCTGCAACTAATCTAGCTAAAAAGGAAACAAAACAAAAGCCAACAGTCTCTGTTCACCGACTGCTGTGCTTACTTTGGCTGAATCATCTCAATTGGGCATGTTGTATCATTTTAGCATCTGGGGACTTAGTAGAGAAACAGTCAGCAAGAGAACAATGTTTCAGTTCTTTTGCCAGAGTTGCTTCACTTTGTTCTTTGGCCAAGATTAGAAAATGTTTATGATATTTAGGTGGAGCAGTTCCTCTGAAAAGATAATTTTCATGGCCAAAAGTGCCACCCACTGAGTAGGATAATGAAGGAAATCATGTCCCACTTACAATCTGGGGGAAGGGACTATGAAGAAGCAATTATTAATCTAACCTAGAGAGAAGAACAGATATGATGACTGTTACCATGAAGGTAAATGTGCAGAAAGACACATAGTTGTGAATAAGAAACCACTCTGAATATGTAAAGGGTGACCTAAATCACAGCTAACCCTTATCTTCCTTAGCAAATAAAGATTTGATGTGAAATTGAAACTATGATCCCTGTTTCAGTATGCACCAGGCTATGCAGGCTACTTTAGCAGCTGATAACTGTATGTGTGATTTGTTAGCATACATACACCCTCGCTGTGCTGAGGCAGAGGTAAACTTGACTGAAATTGGAGGCTTGAGACAAAACTGAAGAACAAGTAGCGCTAATGGCAGAAATCCTGCCATTTCATTTCTTTGCCACACTCAGCACTAGCTCTTAATTTTTGTTTCAATTTAATCTCAGTAAAAGCTGTTACTGCTTCCTCACCTTATCTCCCTGCCCTTGGAATCCTTTGAAAGAAAGCTAGTTCAGCAAACAGGAATTTCCAATCTCTTTTGTTTCCTTAATCTTCTCTAAGTGGACTAACCTTCCCTTTTGTTAGCATATTCTGCTTCCCCTTTTACAAATATGTTCCTCTCCCAATGTCACTGATTTAGCTGCCGGTATAGTTATCCTATTCATTGGTGATTCTGACACTGTATATTTGTAAATCAAACCATCAGTCACATTCCACTCTCATTTCCAGCTGTTTGACAACTTTTAGACTCTGAATATATGAATATAAATCATATAATGTAAAATCAAAGACTTATGATTGGCTCATTAGAACTGACTTCTTACTAATTTGTGCCACTAAAAAGGACAGTGGCATTGTCTCTGCCACAAAGAAGACTGTCTTAAAGCTAGAAAAATGACTGCATCTTAACCAGTAGTTAAAACTGAGAGTTAAGGTTATGATAAGACTTGCGAAGACAGACATGTATATGTATATTTGAGCAATGAATGGTCAGCAGTCATAGATGGCTCTGTGAGCACTCTTCTGTACTAAGCCGTACAGTTGACTGTTTTGTTGGTGGATGTCAGAGAGGAGTGCATGGGGGAGGTGCTTTACAGAAAGATGATTATGTACACTGAAAGCTCTGTAAACTAACAAGCATATCCAAAGGGCAATTCCTTGTCTTAAATGAATGCTTTTAAAGCATTGCTCAGGTTGCAAATACAATTTACTCTGACCTTTAGTTAAAGGCCCACCTCTACAAGACAACTGATTTTTTAGACCTTGTGTGGTTTCTCAAGACAGATATTGCTGTATTGCAATTTTAAAATCTAATTTTCTAACCTTAATGTATTTTTCCACAGGTGTCACAGGTCGAACCTGCAGATGCTCAGGAAGCTGTATCTTGGGCTTTGTATTTTCTTTCTTTTCATCTTCAATCAACTAAAACCAAAACATCAACATTAAAAACAGGACTCTATTTCCTGAAATATGCTGTAATATCTGACATCTATACCATACCCCTCATTGTTGCATCTGAACTTCCTGTTCTTTCCATCTAAAATAGGACTACTTATTGTAGTGTTTTGGAAATTATTGTAACTTATATTTTGGTTTCAGAAAGTGATGTCATTCTAAATTTCAGATGAAAGCCTAATATTGCTGAGTGATTCCAACTCTCTTAACTACATCACTGGTCCAAAAAGGGCTAGAAATATATGTTACATGACCAGAAAAGAAAGATTAATTAATGCTAAATACACATGTTCACCAAGAGTAACAATGCAGAGTTTGTCAACTTTTCAGCTGTAGATCTATTAATACTGTACAAAGGTGTTATGCATGACATTGTAGTTAGCAAGGATGGATGGTGAAGCCCAGAGGACCAAAGTTTTCAAAGGTGCTATATGGATGCCTACAGGAATTTAAAAAAAATCCTTGAACAGATTAAGTACTTCCAGACCCTTGGAAAGTACATTTATAACTAATTCAGGGGCTGCATCAATCCTGTTCTTTAGCAGTAAAATGCTGGTATTCCAAATGTAACATTATGTGCTACTATATTCTAATATCTAAACATCACTGAGAATAGACATCTCTCCAAATATTTTCATTTGTTGTAAATTCCCCCACTGAAAATTTAATTAGCTAGAACCTTTCCCCCTAGATTTTTAAACTACCATATGGATAGTCAAAGGGGAAATATTTTCCTGTCAGTGTGCATCTAGTACTTGTTAACACCATTGGGAGTCATGTTTCTCCAGAGAAATATACCAGAATATGCACAGCATATAAATTACCACTTGCTGTATTTTATTCAGAGGACAACGGAAACTTTGAACCCATCTTAAAAGTAGTACACTTGTTACCTCAGGACCTAGCTTAGTAAGGCATACTCAGGACTTTTCTAGTCTTCTGTGCTCTCACAATTTTGTGTCCAGATGAATTTGTGAACAAGTGAATTTCACGCGTGGCTTACATGCGAGTCAATTTTACCTCCTCAAGAGGCGTTTTCAAGAATCCCCATTTGTGAGACCATGTTCTCGCAGCTTCTAGTTCACGTTCAACGTATTTTTTCCTGAAACAAACGGGGAAATATTTAAGATCACTTTGAAAGCTTCATTAAAAAAACCCAACAAACCACATGCAAACCCAGCTACTAATGCCACAACGCAGAGCGCTTTAGCGTGAATCTTTAGGCCTTTACCTCAAAGCAGCAAGTTTAGGTATGAGTTAAACTGTCTGACTCGGAGGTAACGGGGAAATATTCTCTGTGGGTTGGAAACAGCGAGTGTGAACGTGCTTCCTTGCATGTCACATTTGTGTTAGGAATTAGAGGAGGTTACGACACGCTTTTGAAAAACCTGGAGAAGTAAGCACCAGTGTCCTTTCGTACATAATTTAATTTAGTGCTGAGGGGTGAAATGGCCCCTTGTCCCCGCTTCCCCCTCATCCCGCGGGAGGCCGGTTACACACACAGGTGAAGTGAAGGGAACACCGGCACAAATTCCTCCGGCCGAGGGCGGGAAGGGGAGGAGGCGGCCGGGGGCCGGCACCGGAGGTTGCGGTACAGCAGCGGCGGCTGTTTCGGGGCTCTTAGCGGCTGCCCGCCTCCCCGTCACGTACAGAGTAGCGCTCGGTGGAGCCCGGTGGAAACCAAAGAGGTGAACACTCCTGCCGCCGCGTTCATCCTGCCCCTCTTGGACCCAGGAGCGTTTAAACCAGCTCAGATTTATTCTGTAGAATTCAGTACGACTTAAGGAGTGCAGGCAACGATAAGGGCAGCAGAGTGGGGGAGTAGCAGAAGCTGTAAGGCTGTAAGCGCAGGGACCCCCGCAGCCCTGTGCTGGAAGACCATGACTGGGGGGGAAGACAGACTCCCAGCCGACCCTGAACTTGTTTGGGACTGCCTGCTCCAGCTGAATGCGTGTAAGGCTGCGGGGCTTGATGGGATCCATCCTAGGGTACTGAAGGCGCTGGCTGATATCGTCACAGGACCTCTGATATCGTCACGGGACCTCTCTCCGTTACTTTTCAGCAGTCTTGCGAGTCTACAGAGAGTCCCATTGACAAAGCTGGCAAATGTCCCAGTTTTCAAGCAGGGCAAGAAGGAAGACCCTGGTAGTTATAGGCCGGTCAGTCTCATTTCAGTGCCTCATAAAATTATGGAGAAAGTTATTCCGGGATTTACTGAAAAATACTTGAGAGACAATGCAGTTGTTGGTCATAGCCAGCACAGCTTCATGAGGAGAAAGTCCTGCTTAACCAGCTTAATCTCCTTTTATGACAAAATTACCCATTGAGTTGACCAAAGGAAGCCAGTAGATGTGGTGGCTTTGGATTTTGGCAAAGCTTTTGATCATGTCTCTCACAGCATCCTCCTAGCAAAACCTGTCCAGCACAGCTAAAGAAGCCTGTTATACATTGGGTGAGCAATTGGTTGATGGGTCGAACTTGAGTTCCAGTAAATGGGGTCACATCAGGCCAGCAACCAGCCACCAGTCGGGCTCCCCAGGCCTCAGTTTTAGGGCTGGCGCTCCTTAATGTTTTTATAAATGATCTGGACACAGGAGTCAACTTCACATTAAGTTTGCCAGCAATACCAGACTAAGAGGAGCTGTGGACTCCCTGAAGGGTAGAGAGGCCTTACAGAGAGATCTGGGCAGCCCCCAGGTGTATGAAATTTAACAAGAACAAGCACATTCTTCACCGGGGATGGGGTAATCCTGGTTATACATACAAAATGAAGGACAAGAGGCTAGAGAGCAGCCCTATGGAAAGAGATTTGGGAGTCTGGGTTGATGGCAAATTGAATATGAGTCAGCAGTGTGCCCTGGCAGCCAAAAGGGCCAACTGTGTCCTGGGGTGCATCAAGCACAGCGTAGCAAGCCTGTCAAGGAAAGGCATGGAGTTGTGAGGCTCAGTGGGGAATAAATGCACATGGTGCAAAAAGCTTTACCAGAGCCTTTGCAGGTCTGTAACAGGGGCAGAGGAAAAGGCAGCAGCTGGAGCTTTGTGTTCCCAGTGACAGTGCTGGGAGGAAACCTGTGGAGAGGACAGGTTAAAAAACTATTTCCCCTCCTATTCATATATTCATCTTCACAGCGCACTGCTCCATTGCTGTCAGCTGAAGGAAACACAGCTGTCGAGGAAACCAAGCAAGCCCACCAGACTTGCTGTGACACAGCTCAGCAGCCCTGAGCACAAGCGGCAGCTGGGGCTGCACCGCTTAGGCCAGGGCCCTGCTCCAGCCAGCAGCTGCCCCGCTGCACAGAGGCCTGGACACCCATCGCCACCCTGGGGACATCCTTGCTGCCCTCCAATCCCACCTGAGCTTCCCCCAACCCAGCCACCTCCCTGCCAGGAGACCCCTGCTCCCTCAGCACTCCACCAGAAACACTGTTAAACCAACAGGCCCCAGAGCAGGCTGCTGGCTGGCAACTGGGGCACCCACCAGGGCTGTCCTGCACCCTCGGGGCTCCCCTCCAGCCCAGGGAGGGGCGACCCCATCCCCCACAGGTGTGGGGCAGTGAGTGGCAGCCCAGCTGCTCTGCCAACAAAGTGCTTGCTCACATCCACCTCTCAGTGCACCAAAAACCACGCAGGCATCAGCCAGCACCCCCCTTCCCAGTCCCTGGGGAAAATAACTAGTGGGAGAGGCAATGGGAGTGCAGAGTTTATTATAAAAAAAAAGCAAATGCATGAGTATGGGAACAAACAGAATCTGTCGCGTACTTAAGAGCTGTAAACAGGTGCCTGGAGAAGGCGCTGAAGGCCAGAGGAGCCCTGGCTGGGGCAGCAGCCAGCTGAGGAAAGCCCCACTCACTGGAGACCCTCCATCCCCTCAGTGCTCGCTCCTGCATCACTGCTGGCACTTCCCGGCTTGGCCTCACCACCCCCGGGGCCAGCCCGGAGCAGGGACTGAGGGCAAGTTTACACTCTGCCCCCAGAGAACGGCACTCACTCCCCAGCAGCTGTAAAGCTGGGACACCAGAGAGGGAGACAGGCTTTGAGGCACAGGCAAAACATCTCACCCTACATGCAGGAAAGCCCTGGGGGACCTTGTTCCTTGGGTTTAACCATGCCCTGTTCCATAGCAGGATGCCATGTCACTGTCCCTGCCCTTACACTCTGGCAAGGCAGTGCAGGGAGCTCAGACAACACAGCTCAGAGGACTTTGATGTTCCAGGGAGAGCTCACAGCAGGTTCAAGGTGTTGTCCAACCAACTACAAACTGGGTTTCCAGAAGCCCTCCCAGCAGGGAAGCTCTACCATCAGACAAGGAAGATCTCAGGATCTCCCAGAGCTTGGTGCCAGGACTGCACAGCCTGCACTGCACATGAGAGTGGACTGAATAGTCCCACCAGTCCTTCCTGAGCCCCAAATCTACAAATCCTTCCTCACCTCACTCTCCCTGTCCTATTCCTGTGGTTTGCACAGTGCTGCTGCTCAACTAGTGCGTGTCAGTCGCCATGGAGGGACAGCACAAGACTGACCATGCTGGGTCCAGCCAGGGACCATGCAGCCAGCTGTGGAGGCCCAACAGGGAACCAAGCAGACCTGGAGAAGCTGCTTCCCCACTCCCAGCACCTGCAGCCCAGGAACCAGAGCCAAAGAAACTGTGTGTTTTAACAGCGTTTGGTGAATCTTCCTCCCATGGACTCACCAATCTTGCCTGAAGCTGGGTGAACTTGTGCCAGCCCTGGCACACAGAGCTCCCACCAAGAGAGAGCGAGCAATTTTTCCTGTCCTTCCTTCCCTTGGAACGAGCTGTTACCCCAGGGGGGAACTTACCCCTTATCCCATAGCAGCCTTATTCTTTATAAGCCTTTGCTGAAAAGCCTTATAGAAATGCAGGCAATTTGATCACATCATCTTGTAGTGACCGGGACATCTCTCCCAGTGGCAAGAAGCACATGCTCTCCTGGGCCAGGCAGGTCTGAGAACACACAGGATGGGCACAGAGCCCAGTCTTCACTTCAAAAAATCACCTTGAGCTACTTGGAATTTAAGATGCTGCAGCAAACAGAGCAACAATACCAACTACTTACTATAGCAGAAAAAAACCCCAACTACTCTTGCAGGGAGCTGAACAGCAGAGCGAGATACACAGACCAGTTCGCAGGACCCCTGCACCCACACACAGAACAGAACCCCCCCCAGCACGCGACACTGCAGCAGGATCCACAGCCAACCCAAGTGGCTGCAATGAAATGGATGGAAATGCCCCATGCCCCGTCAGGAAGATGTCTTTCCCTCAGGCTGCACCTCTCACTCGTAGATCCAGTGCTCAGCCGCGTCCTCCCAGCAGGTCAGCTCCTCCGGGCGGAACCAGAGGGAGATCTCCTGTCGGGCACTCTCAACTGAGTCGCTGCCATGGATCACATTCCTGTGTGGAAGAAGAAAGGGATCAGTCAGCACTCAGCAGAGAAAGGTGGGAGAAGGAAGCTGCAGCTTGGAAAATTTCACCTTGACAATTTAATTAACTTAACTGAGCCAATCACATCCTACAACACTCTTTCCCACCACACAGCCCTCCTCCTTCCAGCTCAGGGGCTGTTGGCAGTTACGCCGAACATGGTTTAGGTCATGGATGTGCAGGAGCTGCCAGTTCCCAGCACTCCTTCCTCCTGTGATGAGGAACCATTTGTTTGCTGCAGGAGGAGCTGCAAGTGGCTGTTGATCTGTGTTTTGGTTTGTTTTTATGTCAGTAATTCAAGGTTTGCCTCCAGATTTCCCTCCTTCATTCTGTCAAAGCAGGTCTGTTGAAGCAGGTTTGATATGAGACACCACAGAACAGAAACCTAAGCCAGGAGGGTTTGATAAAAGCAGCGTCTACCACAAACCAGGCTGCAGCCACCCAAGGTCACCACCTGAGGATCTTCACTGGTGAAGAGCCCAAGCACATGTAGAGTTCCTGCTTGGCTTTCATTACAGACTCAGATGCCTGCAGAGCTGGAACAGCTCTCCAGGTGCCCTGCTGCCCCAGGAAAGGGCCAAGAGGGCCTGTCCTCTTTGCAGCCTGACCGTCCTGAGTCCCCAGAGGAAAAGACAAATAAACCCTACCTGCTTTCAACAGAGGTGGCCTCAGGAGGCAGGAAAGACTCAAACCCAGGCTCCACCTTCTGGCAAAGCCAACCCAGGAGGCACAGTTCAGCGCATCCTGCCAAGGCTGCTCTGCAAGCTGTCACAGGGAGACAGCTCTGCTCCGAACACTGAAGAGAGCAGCTCTGCTCTGTGAATGCAGACTCACACGGCTTGGGCAGGCCTTGTGCAGGAATACCTGGACAGGATGCCCCAAAATACTGAAGGAACAAAAAGCCAAAGCTCTCACTTGCTAACTTCAACACAGAAGTCTCCTCGGATGGTGCCAGGCATGGATTCAGCTGGGTTAGTCTCTCCAATCATTGTGCGAACTGTCTTGACCACATCCAGGCCCTGCCAGACCTACGTGACAGCAAAACAAGAATCAGCTTCCACAACTCCCCCAGCAGATCAGATTGCCTGTCCTCTAATTTCCTCATCTGGGTGAGAGACAAGAAAGGGTCTCTCTGCAGACAGTCTTCAAAAGCTGATTTTGGAAAATAATCAGAATTGTCTGTAGATTTACTTTACCTCAGAGAACACCCCTGCAGTTCAGTACAGCTTCAAGAGGCCCTCTGAAGAGAGAGGCCCCCTTGTTTCCGTCATACCACAAGCCAACGCTGCTTAAACATTGCACTTACTTTCTGTTCCTTGGTTCCGGAGAACCTGGCCAGCACTCACCATGGCCACCACAGGCCCAGAGCTCATGTACTTCACCAGCCGGCTGTAGAAGGGCCGGTCACGAAGGCTGATGTAGTGCTCCTTCAGCAGCTCCTCTGAGGCCTGAGCACAGACAACACAAAGCTCTGAGCAGGTGGGGATTTGGGCAAGGCTTACACCAGAGAGATGCAGGAAAAGCTGGATAGTGCACGTTACAATTAAGCTCCTGCACAGACGCTTCCGGGAGCGGAACAGCTTTACTTTGCCAAAGCCTGACACACAGAGGGGAGAAGTTTTGGGTCAGAGGAGCAGCACTGCCAGCTTACAAGAGCCATGTCCGAGCCCTGGAGCAGGGGCAGCGGAGGGCAGCCCCCTCCCCGCAGCTGGGATCACCCCTCCAGAAGCAGTTTAGGCACCTGGGTGCCAACACCCCCGCCACCTGCGAGGCCTTGGCGCCCAAAGGACACCAGCGGGCTGTACAAGCTAGAAGGCAGGCCGACCCCCGGCAGTACCCGCAGAGCCGGGGCCCCTGGGGCCACACGGGCCCGGCTCCATCCCGGGCCCTGGGCACCGGCCGGGCGCTCACCTGCAGCAGCTTCAGCCCCACCAGCTGCAGCCCCTTCCTCTCGAACCGCCGGATGATCTCCCCGACCAGGTGCCGCTGCACCCCATCCGGTTTGATGGCCACGAAGGTGCGCTCGCTGGCCCGGCCGCAGGCTGCGAGGAGAGGGGAGGAGAGGGCAGGGGCGTGAGGGGCGGCGGGGGGGGAACTGGGGCC
>JAVJGI010000002.1:10902392-11013538 GCA_035590275.1 Ibycter americanus | reverse complement strand
GGGCGGCGGCGACAAAAAGGGCGGGAAGGGCCGGCGCGCGCCCCCTCAGGCGATGGCGCTCCCCTGTCGCTGGCCGCCGCGCCGGGATTCCTTTAGGTTCCTCGGGAAGCCAGAGGATGTGCGCTTGATGTTGTCAGTTGATTTTTCGGGGTGTGTGTCTTTGAGTGTGTTTGGTTTGGTTGAGTTTTTGTTTTGTTTTGTTTTTTAAATGTTATTCGGTAGGAAAGCATTTTTGGATTAAGCTGATGAACAGCTGTTGCCTTGCTTGAGGAGTTAGCCGTATTTCAGAGGAAGAGGTGTTGAATAAACTCCGTAACTTCCCGATTAGCCAGGCTCCCCTTAGCACAAAACAAATAGTTGGACACCTTTCAGGTTACTGAGTTGTTAGAAGTCTATTTTAAACTTGAACAAGGGAGTTGTTCAACAGCCAAAAACGCGCAGTATTTTTAATCATTTGTAATGGACATGAAAAATGGTTGAAGGATGCTGGGATTTTTTTTTAATTATTATTTTGAGAAGAATCAGCTTGTTAACCGCTGCAAAGCATGGACCGTATGTGCTATGATGACTGTTCGCTTCTGTTTCCTAGTTTTTTTAACCTGCTATCTCCACTTCCTAGTTCCTCTTGGTATACACCAAAACTATCTTTTGGTAATTTTAGTGGGAAATAACACCGGCCCTGTGATGTACAGGGTCTTTCTGATCTCTTTTTTTTTTTTTCCTGGTAGACATTGTTTATGAACTACATGCTAATATTAGAAGTCCTGAGAAAGACCTCAACGTACTTTATGGGTTTTATGTGAGGACCCAAAAAATATTTACAGCTTGTAAAAAGTTCACTGTGTTCCAATATATTAATATTTTTGGCTCTCCATCAGTTTTTCGGTAACTTTATTTTCTTGCAGTTGCTTTATAAAACTTTTCAACAATTACTGAAGCCAACTGGCTTTTTGCCCTTATGGGTTTAAATAGCTCCCTGATCCCTTTCTTTTTGTCTGGAAACTGGCTCATGCAAACATGCAGTAAATAGTTAATGTGACTCTTTCACACCATTGGACAGTTATCCTTATTATAAAATAAATGCAGAAAGGTTTTGACTTAAGCTGAGTGGTTTATAGGTAGTGTGTTTGAATGCTTAATTGCTAGCTTTTTATTGTTTTTTTTTAATAGAGCAAAGGATCTAAAGGCCTTAAATATTTGAGTATGAGAAGGCGGTGTATACATTTATTGGTCATTTTAGAAGTACTAAGAACCTCTATTTGAGTAAGAGGAGAAAAAACTCAAGGAAACTTCTATAGTCCTAAAATAGAAATTAATACTGCTCTTTTGGGTCTCTAAAAATCATTAAACTATCAACAAATACTCTATTTCACTTACATGTCATTTCTTGATTCTCTAATGATAATTAGACTAACAATTAAATCAGCTGGGTCTCCTATCACATCCATAAATGCTTACTCATTATCCTACTTAATTAAGTCCTGCTGCTTAGTCACATTTATCTCAGGAGCCCTCTCATTACAGCCTTGATGCTTTCTGTGAAAAAAGTAATTTGTTAATGAAAACAATCAAATTCATAGTTTACTGTGTGTCAGGATTTAAACTGTAGTAGCATTTATCAAGAAAGAATGAAACTTCTTATGCTGACATTGTTAAAATGGGACTATAATATTCTTTTTGTACTTTATTATTTTTCAGATGAGTAGTTTTAGGTCTTACTAGGTTCTTATGAGCACAAGACAATATTAGAATTGCACTTGCACTATGAGAAAAGAAGTGAAATAGGATTTTAATGAGTTAATAACTGTACTGAATAACTTAGGGGTACTGGTCCATTGAGATTCAGAAGTCATTTGCTGAAAGTCTGATTCTTGTAGCTATGTACAGCAGCATTTGTCATCACCTAACAAATGTTCAAGTAGATACTACATCATTCAAAATACATGTTTAAATAGAATCAACTCTAAATACTTAGTGCTTCAGATCTTCTAAAATGGGTAAACTCTAACCTGGATATGGCCATAGATGCTGATATCCTAATGCTTCCTGTCTTCTTCCAGTTAGGAATTATCCAATTTTTCAGCTGCTTAGTAGTGCTACTGTTGATCAAGTGGCCATTCTTCCAGAACTCACAATGGTTCTTCAAGAATTTATAACCCATATATAACTTGAGAGTTGCAGATTACTATCTTGAGTTTCAGGAGGCATCACCCTACCACTGGGGAAGTAATTTCAGTTGTGGGTTTTTTACCGACCCTGTACTCCCTTCGCTCAGCACATAGTAAAAGTGCTTGTGGTGCTATGTTCTGATGCAGACTGAGGTACTGGTATGGATTAAAACTAACCAAGTGGAAAACAAGATGCTTTAACCCAAATACAGTTTTTCTGTGTAGCTGTACAAATGCTTCCACCAGCACATAATCGGGTAATGTGTGATGGCTTGGAGGAGGGTGGTGCTGGATGACAATGCTAGGTCCAAGTTTTTATAAAGTTACAGCCTTAGGATGTTGAGTTGACACAAATACAGGTGTACTGCTCTGCAAAATAGGTCAGGGAACTAAACTGACTTAAATAGACTGCAGAAAGAGAAAGTCAGATTGCTTTTTTAATCTGTTTCACAGAACTGCTCCACAAGCAGTCATGCTTCTGCAATCAAGGCAGCAGACAGAATGGAGACAGGAAGAGGTGATGCCTGAGTTGAAATTAACAACCCAGGGTAGGTGAATATCTTAAACATCTACTGCTGCAAAAGACTTTGTGTAATGCAAGGATGCTTTGTTAATGTCATTCACAGTCTTCAAGATTTGAGTTAATTTTTGGTTTCTGGAAATCTCATGTGTCTACCCTGATATGAAAATGTTAAGCCTTTTTATATTGCTTATTTATGGAGAAAAGTGTCCAAATTAGCACACAATAGCTCTCTGTGTGGTAATCTTTGAAATTATTTGAAAGGAACAAACCTGTTCTCTTTTGGGCTCTATGTGTTTGTAAGTGCTGTTTATGAGCATCTCTGCTCTCACTGAATGTGCTGAGATTTTATTCTAGATGATACTTTGGCTTAAGTGCTAAAGATGTAGGTATAAAATAGCTTATGCTTTACAGTACTCTAGACCAGCTAGTCTGTAATTTTCAGCTTCAGTTACAAGGCCAGACCTAGATCAAGTTCCTAATTCCAGCATTATGTTATCAACTATGCAGGTTTCATTACACTTAATGCTCTTGCCAGTAGAGACTAGTCTTCTGCCTTTCATCAAAGAATGGGTAGGAAAATTAAAGCAGGAGCTTATTTTTTGTTGTAAAGGGTATTTTGAGTATTTTTATATATGCTAGTTCTTAGGTCACAAATTATTATTTTATGTTATTCATCACAGAATCACAATTAGATCTAAATCCTTGATCTTGTTGTGAAGAGCTCCGCATTGTTCAGGTAGGACATTAAACCCACCCCTGCTTCCAGAAGGCAGATGAGAATCCTCTCTGAGAAGTATGGAATGATGTAAAAAAACCTCTATTGCTATTTTACTGTCCTACATACGTGCTAGGTAAGCGTAGGCAGAGCTGGCTTGGGGCACTGTCACACATAATACTGTGGTTGGGCAGGACAGTCACCGAGAAGGTGATCTGCTTGGCTGGACCTAGAGGAGGTCTTAGCCATGTAAAGACTGTCTCAGCTTTTGGCAAACCTGAGTGTGTAGCAGCATAAAAGCGCTTGGGAGACTCTTCATCCAGTTCTGTCCTCATCCCATGTTATAACGTTGTACTTTATTATAAATGGTAGTAACCGCCATAGTCAATGGGAAAGCAGCATTGCAAATGAAAAAGTATGACTGTTTTTCACCTTTGTGATTTAAAAGCTTCCAAGTTGAAAAGCATTTGTCAGTAAATGAAGCTTTGGCTTTTGCACTTGTTTTCTGGATGCTTCTGAAACAAACTAGCAACTGTAAAAACCTGATATAGCAGAAATACATTTTCTTATGAAGAGATGGGCATTATAGATAGTAATACTTTCTTCATGGGAACAGCTATAGCACAGGGGGCTGTGTAGCTTTGATTTCATTGTGTCCTGCTGGGATTGATGTTTATAAATGCTGTTTTCTATCTGAGAAGTTCAGAAAATGCAGTGTAATACATGTGCTGTGAATTGCACATGCTAGTGATTTGGGGAATTGTCCCAGAGCTGTGTTGCAAACTAGTATGTGATCAGTAAGTCCCATACGTTCCTGCTGTGCTACAGCTTTTGCTGGATGTCTGGCAGCTCTGCAGAGGCAACTGTTGGTGCTCTGACTAGGCTCTTTGATGGCTGGAAAAGTAGAGCAAATGCTCTGCACTGATGAGAGATAACAGCAGTGAGGGAGGGGAGAATGCTAATGTCCCTAAGGAAACCCACAGTGGTGTTTACCAGTCCGTGTTCTTTGGTTATGTTTCTGAAGGCCTGCACTTCACACTCTGCCATCTTCACATCTGAAAACTTGAAAAGAAGCTTCATTATTTTGTTTCAGCTACACTGAGCTTGCTTCTTCACCTCCAATGTCAGTGGTCAGAACTGCTGAAAACGAAGCTGTTTGCTGGGGTGTTTATATATCCGTTTGTGTACCTATGCTTAGACTCTTGCATTGAAAATGTTTACCAAAACATACTGGCACTTCTGTGTTTGCTGCTCCGTGATTTGCAGTATTAGGTGTGGAAGTCTAATAGACATTATAAACATAACTTCAGTGTCTTTTGCTAATGTTTCTAAATAGTATTTCAGATGTTCAGGCAGCCTGAGTGGTAGACTGCTTTCTTATGATTACTGTGATTTAAGTAAACAAAGTCCCACTGACACTATAGACTCTGGCTTCATTCCAAGAAAACCTGCTAAAGTCTATCACATCAAGAATATGTTAATTTGAGTTCCTGAATTTCCATTTATGAAAGGAACCCAATGGCCTGGTTAGAACCTTTATATGTTGTAGCAAAATTTAAAACTGTCATTTTATTGTGGCTGTAATTATCCAGTGACTTGTGAACAGTGAGTGGCATGTCTGTTTTCGCAACAATAATGTTTTCTTTCTATAAAATGGCACTTACAGCTACAGCTTTATGCAGATTTCTGTGCTTGAAAGGCATGAACAATCTTAATTGAATTTAGATACTGTTCAATAATTCCTGGAGTTTTATAAGGTTTTGAGTAGATTAATTGTTTTTTGCTCAAACTAAGTATTTACATGAGATACTTCTTTATATTACACCTGAAGGATGCACTTATATTTGTATTGCACCTGGTGGAAAAAGTATATATGCCCTCCAAATAAAAACATTTCTGCTACTGACATGGAGGACTATGTCACTTTCAAATTGGAGGATGTTTGCATTAAAATTTTTCATTAATAGGCATTGTCTTTGAGCACTACTCCACAGCTCCATTTGCAGACAGCTTGCAGAATGTTGCCTTATTGCAATTTCAAAGACCATGGAACATGACCACCACTTCTAGCCTGTTCAGTGTAAAAATTTCTTGTAAACGCTGATGTGCAACACTTACCAGAATTTTCCTGCTGATACATGCTGGAGTACATAGGCACAATATGAATTAAAGATGAAAGAAAAAGACCTAATTTTAAAATCAAACTTTTCGTGGTCTTTGAAAATATTTTTTTGTTTCAATACTGTGCATGTTTCAAATCAGAAAGAGTCGCCTTTTTTCCTTTTGCAAGAAAGGCAGGGGGTCTAGGACATTTTAATAGCTTTCATATCCTACTCTGCAAATATATTATTGCAGCACAATAGTTTCTTTGCATGAGAATTGCTTAAATGATTCAAAATGGATTGAAAAATATATTTCAAGTTTTAATTTTATGCACAGAACATTAATGAGCAGTGCCCCTTAGAGACTTGCTGTCAGTTTAACATATTCACAATAATCTCAACACAGATGTTATTCCATCTAAATCCTTTTAAAGGGAAGAAACTAGTAATTTTTCCTTGGAGAACGTCAGAAAATATGTTATTGTTGAAATTACATTTTGATCCCAGAATGCTATGTAAAATATCATTGCTAGGAAGAATAAGTAGCACATTGTTTCTGAGGTAAAATGCATGTGAAACTTTTTTAAGCCTCCTGTAAATTTTAAAAGTGAAGGTTTTGTTAGTCCCATGCGATTTTACTTCCCTTGAAGGTGATTGTAGGCAATGATGGATATCAGCATCTAATTGTATTCTAATTTAAGAGAGTATTTGTTACTAGTCATTCTCTATTTGCAGCCATAATGTGATGAAGTTACTGTCTTTTCAGATACATTTACCTGTGTGTTCTCTGAGCACATTAAATAAAAAACAATAAATGCATTAAAATACTTACTAGAAAGAAAGTACATAATTACAATAACAGGGGTTTTTTTTGGGGGGGGGAAATACTGAAAGTACTCCTTCTGGTTTGTGTTCCATGATATACCTGTGTTCTGTTTTTTCTGCTTGGTGCACTCATGTTGCTTAGTCTTACCTGAGTACAGCTCTGACAGTGAAATTATGCTGATGCTATGTTGTTTAAACCACAACATGCTGTAAGAGTGGTAAGTTGGTAAATACAGTGTAATTACAATGTTGCTCAGTATTGGAGGAACTCTTTCTATTCCACTTAATCTTAACCAAGGCTGATCTTCAGTGGAGAAGCTGTAACTAGTGCCCTGTATAGACCCCAGCCATACGTAAGTTGTGCATAGGTAATGTGAAAGAGCATGTTGAGGAGAGTATTGGATGACTCAAAGCAATGGTTCTGCGAATTCCCCAGGTTCTTAGAACTCTTCTAGGACTGTGTAATTACAAGAATAATACTTAGAGTTGTTGATAGTGGAATACATAGTGCATCATCAGCTCTGTGCAAAGATAGCTGGTTAGAATAAACCCCATCAGATTTTTCAGAAGACTTTTGGAGGAGGAGGTGGATGAAAGGTGGGGGTGCATTTCATCCATTACAAAAAGCAGAAGGATAATTAGCAGTTCCAGTCAAAGAAATGTTGCACCCAGTTCTTGGGAAAGAATTGCAGCTCCCACAGCCATTTTGTGGGGACTATTGACAATAACAAAGGTTGCAGTTACGTAATACGTAAAGTGAAATTTCAGTTTCAAGGCTGAACATTTTATGAGCCTTGATGCACAAAATGGCAGGGGATGATGACTTGCTGAAACTTCAGGATAGTGCAATGGAATATCCTTTATGAAAACGTATTTATTTTTCAAAAGCAGATACCTTGATGTGAAATAGCTGTTCATTTCTCTACCCTGCTGTTAAGAATGCTAAAGGAAAAATGATTGTTAATATCAGATAAAATAACTGCGAAATGTAAGTGAATACAAAAAAAGTAAGATAAAATTTCCAAACACAACTGCTGGGTTTAAATGGAATGTTATTTGAAGTTAAAAATGAATCAGAATCCTATTCAAATGTAAAGGTAATTTGTATAATCCTACCACTAAATTTTTCAAACTACTAATGCATATTTTGTTTGAACTTGTAAATGTAAAATTTTGACATGAATTTAAATATTAATAGAAACTTGTTCTAGATAGGCAAATATATTCTTTTGCATTTTTAAAGAACAAGGAACATCATAATTTGCCTACTTTTGCAGCAGATTGCTACAAGCGTATATTAATAGCAGTAAAGGTACACACCACTCTCTTTGGGCTCACTTTATAGTGGTTGATAATTTGCGTCTATTGGTCACACCTACTCCATCTTTTGTTTACATGAATTTTTGTGTGGTTGAAAAGATTTGTACCTCTTAGATGAGACTGAACGAAGTGCATGGAACTTCTGGATATATAGTAAAGATTTCTAAACAAATATGAAGATACTTCTACTCTTTAAATCTTTTTTTTGTATCAATGAAATCTATTAGAATTCCCAGAATTAAATTCTTTTAAGACAAGGAGATAGTTACTAAAAAAACAAAAAGCCCCCAAAACAGCAAACAAGTCATAAGAAGTGGAAAATTACAAATGTTGGAATGTTTTTCTCTTTTTCTTAATGACCTCTCAGTAAATAATTTTAAAGCTATCAACAAAACATGCTTACATAATTACTGACATTATTAAAAGCACAAGTAATTAGGAAATTGTAATTAGAAAGTAAAACATCAACTGGACGTATACTCAATGTTTCCAATAGAAAAGTATTAAAATAATACCTTAGTTCAGAAGAAGCTTAAGACTATTGATACAATGTTTTCCCAATACATGGCTATAGATTATGAATACAATTAATATATTTCAAGTGTGAGGAAAGGTGAGTTACTTCCAGGAGCATTCTATGCCGCTTTTCTATTAACACCTATAATAGCAATGGACTGGCCATATGTCTTTTCTTTACCAGCCCACTCTGATAACTGTGGATGTAACAGCAGAGCAAGAAGTTCAAGACATTTACGGTAGTGAAGTTGATTCTATGTTCAGGCAGTGAAATGTGTGCAGTGGTTAAGTTAGAATGACATACTGTATTTACGCTGAGAATGGTGAAATCTTGGGATTATGGATCTGTTAATGCATTGTAATGAAGTAAGGATCTATGCAGAACGTTTCACTCCTTGTGGAATTCACTAAAAATGGAGTCAAAATCATCACTGACTGGTGAATTCACCAGTGAAAAAGATCAAGTTTTCAGTAACAGCTGCACAACTTCTGTATGTTTTCATGGGTGTGACTATTCTAACTTTTGCTACATTTGATGTTAATTTAAAAGTTTCTGGTACTTTGACAGATTGAACCTGTTACAAGTGACAAAATTATATCAGTAAGCATTGAAATAATTATAACATGCGAAGTTTTCTTTGTTTCCATAGGCAGATCATAATCTTATGTAAAATTTTGTGAGTGTTGCAAGAAGAGTTCGAGCTTCTGGGGCCTCCTGATCATGCCTGTTGTTCTTAGTGTGGTTTAAATAAATCTATAGGTTTTCTGGCTTTCGACTGTAGTGGGAGAGCAATGGCATGGTCTTTTGCAAATACCACTGATGCTACCAGAACGGAATATCATGTTTAGTAAAAGGTCTCTCATCTCCCTTTTTTCTTGTTGTCTTTCATTAATCAGTGAACAGTTCTGATGTCTTCCATGCTTCCTGGAATTCTAGCGATCTGAAAGATATTTTGCTGCTCTCATACCCTTTATATTTGCTTCATGTCTGCAAGATTTATTTGCACTTGTGACAGCTAGTAATACTGTCTGAAGGACAGAGGTTTTGGTATGTCCAGAAGTGTGCTGAGACATCTTGATTTCTGGGGCAGGACATAAAATTGCTTCCCTGCTGAGAGGTGGGCCCCAGACAGGAAGGGTCTAATTTTGGCATTGCAATGGCATTAGGCTGTAGTCTTATACCAGGTTCATTTCTCATGTTGATGCATGTTCATCTGACACTTGGCAAACATTTCTCAGTCTATCCCATTTAAATTTTTGGGAATGTCATAGTTCCATATGGTGACTTAATCTAAATATTCCTTTAAAAATTGTACCTCTTAACTTATTATAGGAACTAAAAATCCTATAGATTGGATAGACTAATTGAGAGTAATTTCTCTACCAAGAAGTCATTGAGCCTATTTTATGAAGTTAAGCCACTTTCCTTCTAGCCTTTAAGTCTATAAAGCACTCTTTCAAAGTGACCATCATTTTCAGTGTTTTAACAATATGAATTTACATATCCAGTCTTATGCTGTGTTTTTACTTTACACGCAAAAAGCCTTATATAGGTTCGGTCTGATATAGAAAGTTCAAAGAGAATCACTTGCAGCATATAAACCTCTGTAGCCCATAACACGGGAATATTTATCCTGAGCAGGGTACCTGTATGAGACCTCCATACTGTCTGAGTTCAGCTTGATCTATGTAGGTCTAAGCAGCCTTCTGGCCTTGAGCTAACCTTTTCAGTCCACAAACTAAGGACCTAAGACAAAATAACACTATATATTGCTGTCTGTGGAACTGCCTGTGATAGAAGATGTTTCATCCTATGGAATTAAAGTGTTGTAATCCGTTGGCTAAATTTTAAATGTAACCTCCAGAGGGCCTCTGAACTACTGAAAAGAGACCATGGAACTAAATGAATCAGCTTGTGTGTAATACAGGAGTAGGAATTACTTGTACCCTGCTGTATTAGATTGTTTGTCTTTACTGCTTCCTCATCGTATTCTGAGCCAGAGTGTAGTTTCAAGAAATAAAGCTAGTATCTGGTTTGTTTCAGTACATCTTAGCCACTTCTGTTGGGATTTTTATTGGTTTACATAAAAATGAATTCTACGGTGTATATGCTTATGAAATAAAGTGTTTGTTTTCTATCCACTAATAAACCTATTGAATTCTTCTTTTGGTCTGGGAGCCGGTCATAGTGTGAGCAGTTTACATGATGGGGAAGAAAACAGATAAATCATTAGTAATATTAGGGAGAAAAGCTATCAGGTATAGCAAGCTCAGTTTAAACTCCCAAAAGTAAGCATCGGAGGCAAAATTGTATTTAAATTCCCTTGGAAAAAGGTCAGTCATCCCTGTGCTGTGAGGTCTTCCCAGAAAAAACACTGATGTTTTCTGCTGAGAGGGCAGTAAATTTTTTCACTGTTTTAGTCCCAGATACTGAAAGGTGATTTCCTCTGTGCCTAAGAAAAATGTTTTCTCTTTCATGGTAGAAATGTCCAAGTTATTTTCCCCACAGCTAGCCACAACTTTAGAGGCTCTGCAAGCTCAGCTTCCTAAAATCTTTTCTCCTCTAACCACTATAACTATGTCTGAATCTCTTTACTACTAAGCTTGAAGGGATCCCGCTGCTTCTATTATATGGATGGATACTCATATTAAGGAGATAGATTCTCATGGAAATAATAATTACAACGTCTTCACTATGTACTTTTAAGCCTTACTGTCTAGAAAAAGTTTAGTCTTGTGGGAGATGTTTCCTCCAAAAGCATGATGATTTTATTTATCGTTACTAAAGAGAATTAAAAGGCCCTTTCTGCCTATATGAAATGGCCACGTACATCTCAAAAATGCTGTTGCGTTTCTACATTGTGCTAAGTAGAGAGTGATTTTAGCAGTTATTGTTAGCTCAGTACCTTACTGCTGATAAAAACTGTAGACTGGTCTGTGATCATCTATGGAACGGTGTGCTGTGAAAGATGCTTCTCTCTTCAAAAAATACTCTTGATATTAATTTCTGGAAGGTTCTTAGGATAACTCCCTGTCTGGAGAATGACATTCAGTTCCTCAATACAATACAAAGCCCTGCCTGGAAAATGAAATTCTGTTCTTCTGTAGAATACAAACAGAAAGAAATGTACTGAGCAGCAATCTGGGTTTTTTTAATAGTACTTGCGGGAGGTCAAGGGATTTAAAATATTTAGTGTCATACTTAGTTGCATTCAAAAGGTTCAATATTTAGACGTAACCTCTATAGGTAATGTTGCCATAGTGAAGAATGGTTGTACAGTAACTGTGTAGTAGAAAAAATAATGCATAAATCAATTTAGTATTGATATTGGGAATATATAGGATGTTGGTACTGAATTTAGGTTAGGATTTTGTTGCTTCTGTTTATCCTGAAAGTGAAAAGTATTTCTTTTTCCTTTACAAATTTGGGAAAATTTGTATTGTTATCAATTACTTTATTCAAGGTTTGTCAGCTTTCTTTGATGAGATTTGCTGCTCCTTATGTAAACCGCACCTTAAACCATAACCTGAGCAGGTTCTTTCCTGTAAGGAAAATGAGTGTTTAATGAGGTGCTGTAACAAGATATATGCAATAAAAAGGCTAATGATGAAGCATCTTAATGTAGCTATAAACTTTAATTTAATAGATTTTTGAACTAACCCAGGCTATGACATATAATTTAACACATGTATCCCAATTCAATGAAAACCTCTTTCAGTAGCATGTTAAATAGTACCCACTCATGTATGCTTTCACACTAAAGTAATTATGGGGGAGGGGGAAATTACAAGGACAGAAAGAAAGTTTACTTTTGCCTCTATAGTGAAAACAAATGTGTTTTCCTCCAGAATCTGCCAAGCCTGTGTTTTAATGATTTAACAGATGGAGTTGGCACATGTGAACCTGGAAGATGCATCTGTCTGATTTTTCCAGTCTGAGGATTTTTTAACTGCATTAATGGCACAGACAATGGTAAAATATCACCTCCCCAGGCTGCTTTGCTCTCCTAACACATAATGTCTTTTAAGGAAAAAAAAAAAAGTGATAGGAGACTGGGGTGAGGAAAAGGCCAGAGAAAAGAGGATTTGAAAAGTTTAATATTTTCTGTCTTCACTACATTAGGCTTTTAAGCCTTTCACTTTGAATTTCATGTGTATATCGTGTGGAAACAGAAATTCTACCCAGGCAGCATTATCTGTGATCCCAGGGTTCTGTTAATTAATTGCTCTAAATAAACACCATTTGAATAAGGAGACCAATAACAACTAGTGTTTTGCCCTTTGTAATTTAAATGACTGAGTTGTTGCATTTCCAATTTGGTAATTTTACTTTTTTTTGTTAATTTTTGCAATGTGTATTTTCGTTAATTTTTGCAATGTGTATTCTGCTCATGTGTAACTTCAGATTTTAGCAATCTCATTTAGTCACTTTTATTGTTCATTCAAGCAGGCATGCAGATGCTTAACTGTTTTAACTGTGTGGAATGAGGGCCCTATTTTGAATTTCTTTAGAGTGGAATCCTTAGCGCTCACCTGGACTTTCTACTGAAACCAATGATATGACTACGTGTGTTAAAGCTCCTGAAGAGTGTTCGTTAAATGCCTCAGTAGTGCATAGGAATG
Organism: Ibycter americanus; assembly: GCA_035590275.1. Taxonomy (NCBI): domain Eukaryota; kingdom Metazoa; phylum Chordata; class Aves; order Falconiformes; family Falconidae; genus Ibycter; species Ibycter americanus. Next base: position 11,000,746 of record JAVJGI010000002.1, on the reverse strand, counting down.
GACTAAATTACAGGCTCATTCATTTTACTTCTGCTTCTAACTGCTTCTGCAGGTATCTCTGTAAGAAAGTCCCTCTTCTGAAGGAAGTATTGTCCAAGGGCCAGATCAGTACTTACTCATGTAAAATATCCAGCTGGTTGTACTAACACTGCAGCTAAGCACTTGCTAGGATATGGAAGGGCTCCTCTTTTTGTTTCTAAAGAAAAATGTTGTGATGAAATAGAATTAATCTACAGTGGGCTCTGAACTGTCCAGTACTTGCTTTAACAGCACCGTACTTTCTGGTTCACTTCAGCTTTATCTTACTACTGCTGAGAAAGAAGATATAAAGAGGAACAACTCTCATTGTTAGAGGAATTGGCATAGATTTTCCATCTGACACATTGAAAAAATTTAAAATGACAATGAAAAGGGCACCAAAACTGTTGCAAATGCTCTAGAGCTTTTTGCTGGAGGAAAAGCTCTAGTTATACAGGTGTATGTCAGAAATGACTGTATAGTCACGTGCTTCACTTACATGTGGAATCAAAGATACACAGATAACACAATAGGATTTACTAATTGGTGTAATGAGAGGTAGTACCTCTGTCTATGAACTTTGCCTTGCCAATGCTATTAGGTGATTATGGCTAAAAGAACAATACAAAGATGTACAGTTACTTGTGTTTGCATTTCAGAAGAATCTGTTTGAAGTCAATGCAGATGCCCCACTTGCATTTCCTTGTAAAATATGAACTCTGATCACGTGAGGGAGGTAGAGACTTATGGTTCTACAGCTGTCATTTGCTTTCTTCTATCTTCTTCCATCTCTCTGTAGTACTCCAGTCTTGATGCCACAGACCTGTTTGAGACTTACATTATTGAGACATATTTTTAAATATTTGTTGAGACTGCTTCTCCATTTCCTGGTGTTTTGTATAGCTTGCATTGCCTCATTTTATGTGTCTGAAAATGAGATATTTAGATGAACTGTTGATACATTCCACTTGCTCTAAGCTATCAGCCATCGTAGGTTTCACCACCCTTTGGAGGTGCCTGTTTCATTTGACAATGCAGCTTAGGCAGCCAGCTTCAAATAAATTCATAGCTTCTGGTTGAAGTTAGGAGTGCTTAACACTATTTCTGCTGTCTATCATGTAAAATAAGTGCATAAATAGGAGGGTTTCAAAATGCCTTTGCACAGTTATTAAAAACCCAGATTTGAGCAGTATATAATACACTTATTTCAATAGTCTTACCCTGATTCATGTAGAAAAAACAGAGAGTATCTTCATTTTTAGTGAATCAGAGTGCTAAGAAACTACTTTCTTCAGAAGCACTCAAGTCCCCAAAAGAAGGTGCCAATTTCCTGTAAGCCTAGGACAATGAGAATATCATTGCATTAACCTAGCAAATATCACTAGAACTGTTTGTTTTCTTAATGCCCTTTTGTATTTTAACAAATGGCTGTAATAATTTTCTTCACAGTTTTTAAGGTTTGATTAATTGGTTCATTGTGTTCTTTCTTCAGAAGAAAATGTGTTACTGATATCCCTTGGTATGAGTGACATATGGGTTCTAGCTGAAATGATAGAACGTCCTTTAATTTAGCAAAACAAAAATATGCTTGGCACTCTGTTCTTCTTTGCTACTATTCCAGCCAAATTTAATTTGCAAGAGTGATGTGGCTTTTTTTGTCATTGACTGTGGTGACAGTACTTCATCTGGATGAGATTCTTCATGCTTGTGTGGTGTGGTCCACAGGGTACTAGCAGTAATGAGAAAGGTGACATTTCTCTTGCACTGCTCTCTTCTGCCAAAGTTTTAAATGTTGCAGCTCCAGTCAGCCAACTAGTAGAAAAGGATGGAAATACCTGAAAACACGAAAATACCCTAAACTGAATGAGGTCTTTCCTTCCTTTCTATGTTTTCCTTTCAAGTTTTCTGGTAGGTATTTTTCTTTTTAAAATGCTGCAGATTTTTTTAAGGTAGTCTTACAAACACTCTAAGGTAAAGTCCATGCTAAGGGAGATTGGCTTGAAATGATGTAATGGAAATTATATAGTCTCCAGGATTCAAGCCAGTTAATAAACTGGATGATTCTGAAGTGCTTATACATGCTTTACTGTATGTGAGAAGACATCCACTAAGACCATTCATTTCAAACCAAAACTTTCTCTCAACACATTGAACCCTATTATGGGTGAACATGGTACTCTCTGGATTGTATCATGCTAACTGTTTATTCTTTGTGTGCTTGTCTCAGCACTATTAATTATGGGTGAACATTTTAGGAATCTTTTGAATGGCATGTACATTTTACCTCTCCAACAAATTCCAAATTGTGAGTGTGTTGAAAGTTCAGAAATTTTCATGAGCTTTTAATGCCTTCCATTATTTTTTTCTGGACAATGATAGGTAGCACACTTCATTAATTTACATCGACGGCAGAAAGAGGAAAAATGTGCCTTCTCCTTGAAGGTAATGTTCAATGTCCATCCCCTACCAAGCTAGCTGTAACCATTCAAACTGGTTACAGTAACAGTTGCAGTGCTGGTTACTGAACAGGCCTGTCTTCATAACTACTAGGCATTTTGATCTACTCTAGTTTTGTCTCCATTATGATATTAAGGAACTAAACAGGATGTGAATATAAGTGACTTGCTAAGCAGTCATTTTTCTTATTGTCAAGACTTACTTTGAAAGGCTAGCTATACCAGAAACACCGAATTTATAAGACAGAATGAAAGAACAGATACAAATGTGAGAAATTTTTGATGAACAACTTCCAAATAAATGCCAAGGAGTGAAAACATTACAGAACTTGGAATTTTTCTGCAGACTAATTCCATCATCCATGGAAGTCAGTGAGACTTTCTATTGATAAATCTGTAAGTATTTTCTGCATCTTATATAGTAGATGAAATGTAGCTTTCAACTGTGTAACTGACATTAATTCCACGCTTCAGAGAAAAGAATTTCTCCATTACTGAGGGACATTTTCATTTAAAAATATTAACTGCATCATGCAAGCGAAGTATTGAATGTGCATTTAATATCCAGTCTAAGAAGGGTGGAGTTGAAAACTGCATAGAATATAGGTGGCTGCCTCCTAACTGTAAATTGTCTTGTTTGGAACTTACAAGCATGACATGTGAACACCTGCAAGCTGTTTTGCTCAAGGCCATTAATTCCTAGAAAATGAACGAAATCTAATATTGAATGTACCATAAACCAAAAAAATAATGAATATATTTTTATACTGGCAATCATGATTATTGGTAGTTCTGACCATCGGAACTTCTTTGCGTGTTTTTCCTCTGCCTGTGTCCTGATTAGGAAAGGTACCTTGGCAATTTTAAGAAACTTCTGAGAGATCGTGATTCTGTATCAGTGTATGTGTGCATATGTTGGTGGTGGTTGTTGAGAAACTGTTTGTACTCAGGCATGGATTTAGATATTTTTTTTTGTGGTCTGTTTAATAATTTTTTTTCCAAGGAATAGAACAATTTGTGTGGAAAAAGAAAAGGTTAGTCAGTGTGCAAACATAACTTCAACTTCCCCAATCTTACAAACCTCCAGTTATTTAACAAACCAGTTAGAATGATGACTTGGCAAACCCAAGTTTAAAGTAAGATAATGCCCCATATATGGCCCATGCTTACAGGATTTTTTTAAAAAATAGTTTACATCAGCTTTATTAAGAACTAAAAAATAAAAAGTAATAAAAATAGATCCCATGGGTCTAGCTCAGGGAACCTGAGATCTTTTTGGAGCTTAGACAGTGAATTGTTGTATTAGTCTGGTTAAATTATTTACTTAAAACAAGAAAGAATAGGACAAAAAAAGGAGGAGTACTAGAAGAATTTTCTTCCTATCCCCAGTATCAATATCATGATAGAATTAGGCTTAATTTAGTCTCTCAGACAGCAATTCTTCTCTGTAATCAGGAAAGAAAAGAACATGTCTAGAGAGATGAGAGCATTCTCTATTTGCCATCTAAGTTTATCTGGAAATAATGACTAGGTTCTTTGGAGGGCTTATGTTCTGTTCAAAGTGGGTGTCTACAGTGCAAAGCTAGAACATGCTAGGCAGGGAAATTATGCTGAACAGGGCCTTAACTTCTTAGTCTTGTCGTTTTTATTTTCCAGTGACCAGATATATCCTTTGAAAACTGCAAAAACCAGTGACATAACTGGATAGTATTATTTAGACCTTCACATACAGGCCAAAAGAACATTGCTTTCTAGAAATCTAGACTTGTTGCTAAACTACTCTTTTGTTAGCTAAGCATATGCTATAGGTTTGGATTTAATGGAATACTTATTTGCTCATCCTTCTGTGTGTACCCCCTCCAGATGGTTCTGCTTGCATAACCACTTTTTGCCTTTCTCTACTGGGAAGCTGCGTTATTTTTTTTTTCAGCCTTACTGAACTGGCCTTTAAGACAGTTTCTTAGCAATTAAGAGTGAGTATCCTCAGTAAGTCTTGCTTTGGTTCTGTAGCACCTGCAGTTCCAGTCTGTTATGGATGCCACTAGCAAAGCAGGATACTGTATTTTCTGACCCAAAGCAAATTATTAGTAATACATATACAAGGTAAGCTCACAAAATAATAACTTGTGCAGTGGACGTGGCAAATCTGTTACATGTACGGACAGAAAATTAGCTTTGAAAATGAAGTGCTTGCAAACTAGGGAAGTAGTATATAAACACAACTTACAAGAGCTCTTCCAGAAGTTTCTTTGCTACTTGTCTCTAGTCCCAACTGCAACGTGGAAATTCAGAAAGCATACAAGTCAGCTTTTTGATTTTTTCAAGGCTTCTTTTGACTTGCACCTAGATCATGGGTCTAGATCCCCTGAGTCTAGCTCAGGGAACCTGAGATCTTTTTGGAGCTTAGACAGTGAATTGTTGTATTAGTCTGGTTAAATTATTTAAGGGTTTTTTTCTGTCTTACATAGAGAGGGTATAACAACATTTCCTTATTTCCGTGTCATTTATCTGGTACCTTCTTAGGGATTCAGGACAGGACCTCTGTCTCAATCTGTGTTTTTATAAAATCTAAGACATAAGGCATCTGATTTCAGAGGGGACATTTAGGTATTACTGTATAGTACTGATAATCAATAATGAATAAACCAGGCACTCAATTTCCCAGTCCTCACACTCCCTACAACCAGAGTGTTCATAGTTTCTTGTTTTAGCAGCCAGGTTATACTGTTCAAAGATTTTTGTTGCCTGATTTGGCAGAGTGGACCAGGTAATCTGGAAAATACTTTCTAATCCTTGGGATATTGGATATTTTTCTGTCATAGGAAAGGAGATTTACTTTTGAATAGCGTGGTAGTTATAGTTGAAAACTGTTGTTTGGCACAGCTTCGAGAATTGACACCAATGCAAGATAAATTTAGTTTGCATCAATATTTGTAAAAATATATTAAAACACAGGCACTATGACTGGAAATGCCCTATGTCAGCTTACATAAGATGCTAGTGGAAGAATGTGAGAGCCAGGCTGACCCAATCTATGAAGAAGTCTTCAATCAGTAATTTGAATAAGATGTGTCTTTCACTGTAATCAACAAGCAAAAGAAGAGAGTCAGCTGATAGAAACTTTTAGTAATAAAGTGTAATTGATGTAAGAGAAATGAACAACTCTTCCATCATGACAATGTTGGTTGCCATCTCTCTAGTGCTAAATACTCTGAGAGAAGACAAATACTTTCTGCAGTGCACAGTGTGACTGCGTGCCTTTAAGGAATAGAAAGTGCTAAATGACCTTTCATCACTTTAATCACTTGACCGCATAGAAAATTTTTTAATGAAGGTCATATGGCTGGAAAAGTATCATAGATGATAGTGTAAGTGGCATATTCTTGACTCTTATGTGCTGATTAGGGTCTTTTCCAAAAATGTTTTTTGCAACCAGTGTCTTTTGCTTTGGAAGATAATCCTTTAGTACAATAATAGTCACAGAACTCTAATGTACTATGTGGTGTCAGATGATGAAGACTGGTGATTCCTTAAAGCAGTGGTTGGTGTAAAAAAAATAAGAATTTAAAGACTGTGTTGATTGTTTTTTTAATTTTGTTTGAATACCTTTAATCCTGTTTCCACTGTATAAAATAAATCAATGATATAATTACTAGTACTTCTAAAAGGTCATTGTGGCCTTTAGAAACTGGGCCAGAGAAAACAGTTTGACTGTACACTGCTTTTTGAAAATGTAGTGTCTTTGTTGGATTTTCTTGTGGAGTCGGCAGGAACTGTAATCCAGTTACATCTAGACCTTACACATAGGTTGCTTATCTTTATAATGACAGTAATTACCCCTTACAGTGACAATAAGAAGCCTCCTGGGTTGGATTTGTGGTTTTTTTTGTGGGCATGAATCAGATGATTCTCTGGTCCCCATTTAAAACAGAAATGTATGGAGGGAAAAAGGGCAAGTAGCTCAGTTAAGAGATTAAGTTTTCATAGGAGGCTGGGATGAAGCCATATAATAAATTTCATGCACATGACCTATTGAAGACAGGCTTGGAAGGAATAGAGTTTAGAGGTTTGGCTTGACATCCAAGTAGAGTTGCTCACTGTAATCCTATAGGGAATAACTGCTTACAAGGGTATTGTGGACTGAAGAAAGAATATGATACATTAAAATTATGTTAGTATTTTCATTTTGGAAGTTTAACTCGACATGAAGACCTCTGCCCTCTCCTCTGTAACTATAAAGTTGAAAGTAAGTTTATTCAACTGAAACATGGTTGGTTTTCAGTTCTGTTTTTTTTATTGAAGAGCGGGAAATTGTCCATTGCTGTCAAGAAGATGATAACTAAGAGTAAAAGATAAATCACAAGTTAAATATTCAAATGTAATAGATCTAAAGCAAGATGACATTCAGTTTTCAGAGTTAGTTGAGCTGTTTTTTGTGTAACTCTGCAACTAAAAATACTGGTCATCGTAGTGCTGAGACTACATTGTCTGCTGGTACACCTTTTCAACTCTGATTTCCCTGGGCATAATGGCATGGATCAGTGTTGGTAATTTCTGAATTTGTGTCCGGTTATATAGCACATATGTGCCTGTATTTTCCTTATGGTTTGCTACTTTCTGATATTCTGAGGACTCGGTTTACATTTACACTAGCTTATTTCGCAAGACTACCTTTACATATACTTTAAGACTCCTTATACTGTAATTTGAGAGTTGCTTTGTTGTTCCTTTTCTAATTGGTGCAATGAAAGCAGTCTGCAGAGACATCAATATTAAACATCAGAAGACAGTTTTCTAAGTAGAGCATGCATCTGATGAGTCACGTGAGAGAGTTGCAGGGAAATAGGTCTATGCTGGCATTAAAAAATAAAAACAGCCCGCCTTGTTTGAACAGAGACAAATGAAACATTTGCATCCTTGGTAATTTGGATGCTGGCAAAGAAGTCTTGTTTGTCAGTCCTTTGACTTCAGACACTGTCATATAATTTTCACTCAGAAGAATATGTATCAAAGAAAAAGGAAGGAAAATATGTTTATTATTTCTTTACATGTTCAGCAGGAAGCCAGTGATTTGTTATTCAGACACATCACATTGTTATGCTATACAATGCAATACTGTGAAGTGTGATAGGTCTTGAAAGATGAAAATGTCTCTGTGGGATAATCACTCACAGGGTATTCATCTATCAGTTTGTATTGTGCCTTTCCAAGTCAAATCAGAGCAGCAGAAATCCCAACATCTGTGATGCGTGCTCTTACTTTTTACAAATCAAATACAAACAGTAGGAGTCCTGTTCCTCAGATGAAAAATATAAGCTTTGTCATAGTGTCATTAATATTTTATGTTTCTCAGCACATGCTGACTGTTGCTTTGTGACGCTTGGGATTTGGGCTTCAGAGAAACTTGTCTAAATGTTGCCTTTGGTTTCTGTGTTATGTAAATTCATTCCTTTTGCATCACTTCTTTTCCACCATATTTTACTATCATTTGTAGTTTCCAGTGCACCCAGGCTGAAGGTAGAATGCAACTGGAGAAGTTAAGTTTCCATCTGATTCTGCATGAAAGGCATGTGTGCACATGAATTTTACAGACTCGGCACAAAAACATAAGGCCTTGAAATTCACTTAAGTAGGCCCAAGTCACATACTTGCACAAAGCTCTGCAGGATTTAGTGAAGTCTTTTAACTCCGAGTTTGTCACCTAATTTGGAAGTTTAATTGCACTCATGAAACTGCTGAGGTTATTATAATTTACCATGTTTCCTTAGCTGCAGGTGAGGCAAGGGAAGACAGCAGAAAGAGTTGTGGTAAGGAGACTTTTACTTAATATGCTAAGAGATCTTCCTGTGTTTCTCCCATGACAGCTTGTCTGCCAGTTTACATTCCTGAGCTTCAAATATCACTTCAAGCTAGACATCTCTTGAAACCTGACCCATTTATTCCTTTCCTACTCATCACATTTTGGTGAGGAGGCTAGGTTCACATCTAACTGTAGTCTGCACAGGAAAAAGCTAGAGGAAAACACAACTTTTATAAATTTTCACTGAGGGGGGAAAAGCTGCTCTGCAAACTGGAATTTTTCTGATTGGGCACTCTGATGAGCATGAGAAGAATGTGAGAGAAAACAGTAAGAACAAAATTCTCACTTCTACAAAATCTGTTCCGTGGTGCTGCAGTGAAGCAGAAAGTTCTTAATGCAAATTAAAATCAGGTCCTAAAACCATATTCTTTTCAAACTAATTTTCTGCTGCCCCTGACCTTGCTGGTGCTGCTTTCTATTTCATTGTTAAATCTGAACTATTGCATATATATGCAATCATGATTTGTCTGCACTCTTGACTTTTCACAAGCATTTTAAAACCTTTACTTATATTGTAGTAATGTCTGGGAACCCCTAGCAGTGGATCAGGATTGTATTGTCCTGGATGCCTCCTGAACAAAAGTGCCAGCTCTTGTTCTAAATAATTTACTTTGGCCATAGGCACAATCAACTGGTTATATTTGGCTATATTCTGTGGAACCATTTCAGCACATTAAGTGTAACATTATAGAAAACTGACTGTGCCAGTTTCTGGATTCACTTGGCTAGAAGTTGTGGTATGGGCAAGTCTCAACTATATATTTTCTACTTTAATGTAAAGATGATCAACATACTGTGGTGATGTCAGTATTATATTTTTTGTGTATACTTAAGGTTTTGCTCAAATCTTCATCTCTTGAATTCATGTGGTGGTAATTTTAGATTACCTTTTAAACTAAATTTCTAGACTTTATGGCTATTGAGAAGCTGGAAATTCAGAGTAAAATAAATATAAAGTTTTATTTAAACATTTAATTAAAACCTGACCCTCCTAAGCATCATAATTTCTGAATAAATGAAAGAGCTTAAGAAAATCTCACTGTTTTGTGTAAGAGGATCTTCAGATTCAGAAAGAGCTTGTTGAATGAAATTCAGCTTGGAGCAGACACCCTGCGGAATGTATCTGTATTAGTACGTGTACTTACGTGTACTTGAAGGAGCATGTAAATAGAATGGAGGCTCCGTTCAGCTGACTGTCTCCATGTGGGTGAATTTTACCTAGTCTGTGTGTTACTCCAGACGGTAGCAACAGCTGGTGGTGTTATGTCATTAAATGGAAAGTAACTTCAGAGACTCAGTCACTCACCATCTTCAAAGCCAGATATGTTAGACAGATGAGGGAATGGCAGATCGCTACAAATCAGTCTTTGATTAATATCTCCTGGTCTATTCAAACAATTTTACAATTTTTACTAAATACAAACTCCCTGTGCTTCATTGATGAGAACGGCATGAATCTTATTTTTATGCCCAGATCTTGCTGAAAGCTAATGCCACCTGGCGTAGATGCTGTCTTGATGCTTTTCTTCTGTTCATTCAGGACTTGATTTTGCAGCTGCTGCTTCTTTAAGTGCCCACCCCCTGGCCCCATTTCTCTGTCTGGAAACTGCTTCTATAAACTTTTCTTATGAGCTGCAGAAAGCAATGCACCCAAAAGGAATCAGATGGCATTTCATATGAGACTAGCCCTTAGTGGGATCTTGGAAGGAGCAGAACCTAGAGGTTTCTCTTTGACTCTTCACATCTTTTTCTGTGGCTTCAAAACCAGCATTTGGGAGAGAATGATTTTACGTGTCCTTGTGACTGCTCCGGGAGGAGCTGGTGTAGTTCTGAAAAGAATTGTGGTTACCTTTGAATTACAGGGTTAGGTTATTCTACAGAAGTTTGCGGTTTTGGTTGGGGTTTTTTTTGAGATAGTAGCTAGGACTAGGGGGAAAACACATTGCACATGCTTCTGCAAATTGTGCTAATTTTGGCTTTTTGACTTCTTAGACAGTTTTTCGTATGAGCCCTTCTACTGTATGACTGCTTCCTTATCTGGGGGGCCAGGTTAACATGTTCAGCTGGGTCATCTTTGTACATTATCATATGTAACAGCTGTGCCACTGGAATAAGCTAATGGTGTTTTGATAATAGCTATGGTCTTCCACATCTTACGTGAAGGCTGGACAAATAAAATGGCATTAGTAGCCTTATCTGATGCAACATAACAGTTGAACGCCAAATGGAATGTCTCTTGAACTATCAGTGTGTGCAGTCATGTTGCAGCTATTATGAAAACAAAACAGAACACCGAAGCCCCAAGGATTTTCTGTAAGCAATGTGGGCAAGGATGGATCTTAAATTTTGTATTCAGGCATAGTCCAACTGCCACTAAGAAGGAAAGGTCAACATAGAATCTGGAGTGAAATGTTTTTAAGTGTAAATTAAATGTAAATTTTTTAAAAAAAGGTCCACAGGCAAACACCACCACTTTCCTGACTATCTGATGAAGAAAGACAGAAGCATGCCTACGTGCAACTGGTGAAGACTTGCTTTTCTGATCTGTGCAGTGTTTCTAAGTGAATCTTCAGTTCTCCTAGGAAACCATTATTAGGCTAATTGAAATGCTACTTGTACATTTAAAAGCAACAAATGAGATGATAGAGTCTTACAGTCTTTCAAACCATAGCATGACATTCTTGCTAGGAAATAAGGTACAATACATAGAAACATTTCAAACAGCATGAAATAAACTATAAATATTTCCAAAGCCAACAGGCTTTCCTTGTATTTTAAACAGAATATTTTCATGATTTTACAGTGTTGCCCAGCAAGATGAGGGTAGAAGTAGGACTTGGTCCGAGAGTAGTGACTTCTTTTCTAGGGAGTATTTAGCAATGAGAATTCTTTTCTTCTTTTTATAGAGCAAATGGCTCACGGGATAGTTACTATCACTGCTAGTATATTCCTGTCAGTTGAGATAATGTTTCATCTTCTGATTGAATAAGAACATGGAACTAATAATATTTTAAATCTTTATGCAGCTTCTTCTCTTGTTGAATGTTTTACTTGTTCACACCAAGCAGCCGAATTCTCTAGTGCATATGTATGCTTTAGTGGAAGATAATGGCTGCATATGTTAGAATTAAATTTGGCCAGCAGTCAGGAAACTTTACTGAAGGGGCTGATTCTTTTTTCATAGCAATAACTGAAAAATATTTCTAACAATAGCCTGATATAAGTTTGCCCTCATGGTGGTACAGGACCTTAAAGGCTCAACTCACTGTTCCAGTGAACATTGGATCAAGCTTGATTTCTTTGTCTTTATGTGCTTTTTATCCCCCTATTTGCAGGTGCATTCAATATCCAAGAGCTCTTCTGCAACAGTTATGAATTACTTCAGTTCTTACCCTACCAGCCCCAAACCATTATTTCTCCTGTGTGACACTAAAAAAAAAAAAAAAAGGACATTTCAGACTGTTGTGCATGTTATTGCTGCCTCTACGTACTGCTCTTTGTGTGACATGCTGGAAATTAAAAATATTCCCTTGTATTTCCTTTGTGTGTCTCATACATAGGAATGTGAGGCTGAGTGCGTTGATGCAGTTTTACATCTATTCTGTATGGATGCATGTACAGACTTATGGTGTATCACCATTGTATGTTACAGTAGATGCTGACTTTACTTTCAGAGCCAGAAGCTGTGTGAATACATGTGAAGTAATAGACATGTGTCTTTCCAGTGCTTACTAGCTTAAGCTCAGTGCCGTGTTCGTTCAGTGTTAGTCAGCTTGCAGTGTGCATGGAAGTTGCTGGCATCTTGCAAAGTACTCTCTAGCACGATTGCTAAATAGTGGTTCGGTATGTTGCCCTTTCTTTGAGTCCATGTATGAATTTTGTACTTTTCTGAACAGAGGGAAGTGAATGGAAAAGAGGTAGTTTGGAGGGAGGTATATGAATTGTACTGAATGTGCATGCTCATTAAGTGCACAAAATACCTCTTGAGTTAAGTTAGGAATGCTGTTATCTACCATCGGTGATATTTTGCAGCAAAGTTAACCTTTTAGTGGTAGTCAGATGGGAATAGTAAATATTTATTGAATGTGGCTGTTGAGTATCATCATCTGTGCATAAAAATTGTTAATAATTTATGGAAAGAGACTTGGAATTTTCTTAGCAAGCCTATGAAAGTGGTTTAATAAACAGAATAGTCTGTAAAGTGTCAGCTGGGTAGTGGTGATTTTACAAACAAATTTGTTTATCTATTTACATTTGAAAATGAATGTTTGGTGCTTAATTTAAAATGTTATTTTTTAGCAGAGATGAAAGACTGTCCCATGCAGACTAGTTGTGAAGCTTCAGTTGTCTGCCAGGGAGTTCATTTTTACACAGATACTTCTGGCATATTTCTTGTATAGTTCAGTAACAAATTTAACAAAGGAGTCACAAGGAGCCACGTGGAGAAGGCAAAAGGCAACAGGAACAAGTTGCACCAGGAGAGGCTTCTTATTGATATAAGAAATTTTTTTTTGCAGTGAGAACAATAACTCACTGGAACAACCTTCCCTGGTATGTGGTAGAGTCCCCATCATTGGAGATTTTCTAGGTGCAATTGGACAGGGTGCTAGATAATCTCATCTAGGCTCTCTTTCCCATGAAAGGTTGGACTAGATGATCTTTCCAGGTCCCTTCCAACTTAGACTGTTCCATGAGTCTATGATCTGCAAGACCCCCACTCAGAGTTCACTGCTAACTTCTTTTCAAACAGTTGCTTTCTGACCTCTGCTGCTTGCGTTGCACGGGAAGGTTGGAAGTACCAGCCATGATGTAGTGCCAGTCTGTCAGGTATGTAATGTTACCTTCTTTGAAACAGCTAGGTTTATAGTTGCAACTGTAGATGAATGTTGAATCTGCATGGACTAGTTCAGAATTATAATTTGTTAGTTGTTCTGTGAGCATGGTCATCCTTTAGTGTGTTGATTGGTCTGGAGTAGCTACAAACATTAGCTTTTTGTAGTTACAGGTAAGCTTCTATTCAGGAAAGAAATGTTTGATTTGACTTTATTAATTTCATATAATAGTTTTATATTAATCATGGAAAAAAAATAAAAGCATTTTAATCTTCTCGTCTCAAGCATATCAGCAAATAAATGTGCGGTAAATTGGGATGTTGGGCATACTGCCATTTTGAAAAGGCTAGGAAAATGAAAGTGCTTCAGTATTAAAGATAGAATATTTCCAGTACACATGCTTATTTAAATAAGTATTAAGCCAGATTCTTGGCTGGTGCTAGTCAATATAGTTCCTTAGGAACATGAGAATTTACCCAGCAGAGTGTCTGGCACTGTAGTATCTATCACATAACATCACATGAAGTCCTCTGGAAAATGAAGACTAATTTATGGAGGCCATAGTGTCTGTAAGCCTGACTCTGGACATAAACATAGCAGGCAGTTGTCATTAGAGGATGGGTGTTGGGACAAAAACAATCAGGACCTGCTTTGAGGTGTGTAAAGGCTCAGTTGCTGCTGCCAAGGGAGAATTTGGGGTATGTAGGCTACAGACAACTGCCCTTCTGACCTGTGTTAGAGTTGATTAGAGTAGCAAGCCTTCTGTCTTAGCACCTTCTGTCTTATTGTGGGATGGGAATGACATTGTTCTTCCTTCTTGAGACCATCAAAAGTCCATTTGGCTTGCTTGGTGGATAAAATGTGAGCCTAATTGAAAATTAATGTATTTACTGTCTTAGAAAGTAGGAACTGTTGCTTAATGGCTTGAAAATAGAAACACATTTTAATGAAATTGGGTCCACTTTCTCCTACAGATGGTGCTATTTTCCCATGAAAAATTTAAAAGTTTGAGAAGTCAAATTACTTCAATGCAAATTCATTTTTAGCCCAAAGAAAAAAACCCAGGGTGTTGCAAAGACTATCAAACAAAATATGAAGCTGTATTGCTCTGGAAGTAGATGAAAATCAAATGGAAGTTCCCCAGTAAGCTCCTCAAAGTTATCCCTCTCAGTTTTGCCCAATCAGCCTCTCAGTCTGAGCTATGAGATGCTGTCACATACTGAAGTAGATTCATACAGTGTTGGGATTTATTTCTGTGAAACTAAGTTGTATTATTAAGGGTTCACACATGCACACAAGTGGAAATTACGGCTTCCAGAACTTTCCAAGTCTGTGTTTCTGGATCTAGTTTATCCATCCTTCTTTGTCATGACTCACACTTTTATTGCTTTGAAATATCCTATAGTCAAAGCAGGGGAGTTACTGAAGGCGTCTTAAGTGTTCATTCACCCGCCCAGGAACTAAACAAATGTTAATGTTCTCTTGCAATACAACTTTTATGTATTGAATATAGTAGGCAGAGACCCTGTATACTGACATTTTCAGTTGTCTTGTGCTGCTCAGTCCTTTTCAATCTTCTGTTACTACCTTACAGGACTTAGGTGATGGTCAGCCTGATAATTTGTTCCGAATGATGCATTCTTACTACCGTTTTCTTTTCCTGCTGACAGATCTTTAATTCAGTCTGTTCCCCTTAGAAAAATGTCTACAGCTATTTCTAACACATAAGGCAAAGTGACTGATCCAATTTGTTTCATGAGATTGTGACTGCTGGTATCTGTGTTAGGCAGGTATAAAATTATATGTGAGGACACTCCTTGTAATAACAGCCTGTTACCCCACTTATGCCACTCAGTACTTTTTCATTTCTATCTTAAGTGGAATTTGCAGTCCCCTAGATTGCTGTCCTGGGGGGGCGGGGGAGAAATTGATGCCTGTATTAAAAAGCCAAAAAAAAGAATTTGTAGATTTAAAGTCAAAGTAAATTTTAAAAAGGCAGCAACAGCCCATATTGTGTTTTCTGTCACTTTCTGAAAATCCCATTCTTGGTGTGTGCTGTGAACAGGTCTTGTTGCTGCTGATTCAGGCACAGGCTAAATCAGAAATTTGTTAGGAGAAATTTCCAATAAAAAACCCAAAATGTCAACAAGGCAGCACTGATATTGGGAGGAGTTGCCCTTCTCTGAAATCACACAGTGGGAGAGCAGAAAGGAAATCACATTTCTTCTCATTCCAGACCAGTGAGGGTTTTGTTTTGGGATGGGTTTTTTTGGCTCTTTTTATTATTTTTTTTTAACAAAATGTGTGTCATGGGCTGGCGAAGGCTGAATGTGTCCCTCTGTGAAGACAGTCGCTGCTGGAAACAGGCTGCTGCCAGCAGTGTGTGTGACCAAAACAATACAGTTTTCTCTTTCCTTTTTTTTTTTCTCTTTTCAGAACAACTCCTAGATGTTCTGTATACTGGCAGGCAGGAGGAACAGAGACAGATGGTGTGACAGTGGGAGAACAGTCTTATGTTAGCACTAATAAAAATGGGGCTTGAGATCCCTGTATGGCAGAGAAATTATAAACTGGGAATGCCAGGGATAAAGCAAGACAAGGAGTGACCTTTCAGTGTTACAGAGCTACACAGTGATGTTTTTTCTTTTGCACTTGAAATTTATAGTTTTAGTTTCTCCTCCTGCAAAATATGAATCAAACCAATGGTGGTCCTGATGTACAGTAACTCCTCTTTCAAATAATATTGAGCAAAACAGAATTTAGTTACAGAAAGTAAAATATTCTTGTGTTCAAAAAGAAGGCTTTTTCCACCTGTGTCATTCCTGCGCCTGCTTGTTTTGCGCATTTCCTATTCTTAAGTATAAAAAAAAGGAATATAAATAGATGTTCACCCCATTTTGTGAACTCTAATTAGAGTTCATGCCAATTCACCTGTCTTGTGGGTGTAGCAGTCACTGCGCTTGTGCAGTTCTGAGTAGGTAGTAATAGCTGCGAAGGAGAGAGTCCTTTGCAATTCCTGTAGGCATTCTCACTGTATAGCTCTGTGTTTGATTTGAGGTTTTCCCCCTTTAGTACGTTTTACTGTGAGGGGGTGAGTAAGACTGTGTAGCATGAGCTCTTGTGGAAGTAAAAATAATGGGATTGCTTGTTTAGTCAGTCATGAGGTCTCACCTCTTCCTTTGTATTGAGGTTCCTATAGCTCCAGGGATTTTATATCAGTCTGCAGAGTTGGTGGCTGTAACTGCTGGAGGGGATAAAGGTTGTCAAAATGAAACTAAGCTTCCTCTTGGGAGAGCTTTTACAGGTCAGCATAGCTAGGCCTATCTTAACTGTTTTCTTTGAAGGAACTCACTTTAAACTTTCTTGAAATTAGCGCATCTGGCAAGAGGGAAGGAGGTAATGATGCACACAGCAAGACTAGATGAGCTGCTAAGAAAGTATGCGCTTCTGTTGGCTGATGCCAACAGTCTGTCTATCTTCTCATTGGTAGTAAGAAAAAATATTTCCCCTCTTTTGAAATATACACACAGCTAATTCCCCGTAGCTATCACTTGACATCTTGCAGATTTGACATCTGCAAACTGCTTTAATTAATATTTGGGCTACCTCTCATGAGCATGTAGTGCTTCCAACTTACAGAAGTGGGAAGCCTTCAGTTGATAAAATAAGTGATTCCAGAGTTGCTAAAGATAAAATCATCTAATTAAGCCACCTTATCTGTTTGCTGCTGATTTAGTTCGTACGATCACCAAGAAATATGTGAGAAAACCCCCCACTATTACTTTTCTACACTTTCCTTCTCAACAGACGACACTTTCGAGAAATGTCTGACTTTTATGGACAGTTCCATCAGGCTCGGCAAAATATGAGATGTTGACAGAAGCAGAATGGATATTCTTAGAAGGGTGATCTCTGGCATGCTTCTGCCATGCTTTGGCTACAGAGATTCTGCAGGCAACGTTTCCTGTGCTTCTAGAAGTTTTGTGTGCTACTCTATTAAATAAATTGTAAGAACAGATGTGTGTTGTATACCACTGCTCCCAAACTGTCCTGCTTCTTCAAGAATGGAAGAGGGGGTATGAAAGAAACAGTATGGAAGGAAGGAAGCAACAGAAGCCCAATTCTACTCCCATGAAAGTCTACAGGAATTTTTCCAACTACTTCATGAGAACTTAATTAAGTTGTTGGTGAGAAGCCATGTCCAAAAAAACTCCAGACCTCCTCTTCTGTTCTACATCTGCAATGGATCTGTTGAATTTATTAGGAATAGAAATCTAGCTTACAGCATGTGGAAAATAGAGGGGGTGAAGATTATGACAAAACCCCAACTTACTGATGTGGGAGTGGAAAAGTCCTGCAAAATAAACTGTTTCAACTATACTAAAAACGTACAGGACCCCCCCCGCCCCCAAGTGCACAAAGCCTTCCTGCATTCATAGTCACTGACTTCATCAGTTTCACAGCATTACTTTTAAATCAGCAAGCATCATAAAAAGAGGAAGGCAGATTTATGGCTGTTTATTAGCCAGCACCATTACTGTATTTACTGTAGTGTGAAAAAGGAAATCAGGGAAAAGTGCTATAAATCTCAGTGGCTGCAACCCAGATGCATTTATTTACTTACTGGATACTTCACTAGTAGCTTAGCAGATGCCTGCTAGTTTACACATATATTTTGAGCATATCAGCAGAATGCTCTAGAGGGATGGGTGTTAAAATTCTGCTGGGGTCTATTGTGGGCACTGCTAGGAAGAAGCTAGTGAAATGTGTTCGGTTTAAGTAGTTAAAGTAGTTACTGAAGAAACATCAATGTGTTAACCAATCACTGCTTATTTAAAGGCAGCATAATTATAAAAATGTAAATATATAATCTTGCAATAACAACAGGAAGATAAAGATCTGCCTATTGAAATAATAGGAATAGTCTCGTTAACATTAAGATATTCCCTGTTCAAAGAGGAACCGCAATCATAAATCTTATCTAAAGTCCTGGAGCTGTAATATTGCACTTGCTCTGTGGGGGTGATTGGTATCACATATGGAATTCTGTTTCCTGCAGGCCAGGCCCAAAGGTTGTGCTTTACCATTGTAGATATAATTGTAACTTATCCCAAGACAGTAAGTTGTCTGACCCTGGATGACCTATGTCTATCTGCAGTTGGAAAAACTGTTATCTGTGAACATGGTTGTGTTCAAATGTGCATAAATGTGTAAGTGCCTTCTCTACAGAATGCTTCTACATCGTTCTAAGAAAATGTGTTCTTTAAAATACAGAAGACTACTTCACAACAGCGAATGTTGCATTGGCTAGGCCTGTTCTTTACATCTTCATTCTCTAGAAAAAAATAATTAATGAATGGAAGTTGGGCTGAATGTGTTTAGGCCTTAAGTGTGTCTGAAAGATTATTTTGTCAACTTTTCAATAAAAGCACAAGTTATTTTATTTTTGTTCAATACAGATTTATGGTCAGATGCAAAAGGCTGGATCTAGATTTGTGTTTAAAGTCCAAATGTATTTTTCCTAAGGGGAAATCATGAATCCATTCAAGTCAATTGAAATATTTCCATTGATGTTTAGTGAACCAGGAAATAAGTTCATCCCAAAACCTAAAGGGTGCAACATCTCTATAAATGACTTTGTTTTTAATTGTTACTATTGTTTTTTTCTACTTACTGTTGGCTGTTATTGTTAATGCTGTTTTAAAATGAACAGTAAAATGCAAAGAGTATAAATCATAAATGAACAGTTTCAATGAGGCTGTTGATTGCAATGACTGAAATCTAATTAAGCAGTTTAAGATCTAAGTGATATTATTATTGAAGAATTATGTTAACAGAGCATTTGATCAGTCTCTTAATTTGTTTTATGTGAATTATACTTATGAGATAATGTGATTCAAAGTGACAAAAAGATCAATTCTTTTTCTTTCCTCTTTTTTAGGGGAAACTAATATGCTATATTTAAATTGAAATAGATTGATAGAGAAGTCTCAGGGAAACAGAAGCTCTATTTTGGCATCTTAACTTACTTTAACTGACTTCATGTAAATACTAGTACTGACTACTTTTTTTTGGTTTTGATATGACGCTATATGAAGTACTTTTAAAAGAGGAACAGAAATGTGTGCAGATGGATGTATGCAGATACACTTACATTTTTACACAGACATGCTAATTTGGTGTGGTGACAAGCTTATTACCACTAGCCAGCGAAATGGTTATGTCACACTACCTTTTTGCCTGTGATATCATCGTAAACATCTAATTTGCATGTGTATATTTTTTCTTTACAATATAGTGTAGTGTGTTTTTAAACCAATGGGAGTCTATTGGGATGCACATTTATTATTTAATTTACAAGTACAGTTCGTACAAATGTTTGAACAGATTGGATTGCCTCCTTTGTGATGGAGGTAAGTAGTAGTCATGGGGACAATGTGCTGGATAAATATATCCATTATTTTTGGAAATGGTGTCTATGCTTGGTGACTCCCTAGGAGTCAATCTTGGTATGGTCTGATTAACATTTGTACTCCTCATTCTCTGAATTCCATCAGTCCTATCCTCCTCAGCTGTCAAGTACTAGCTGAGCATTACCTACAGAGTCAATATGCAATTCAGCATATCTGGACTAATCACACACTACACTTCCTTCTATGTTGTACACAGATGTTGTCTAACTTAAATTTCCCTAATTTCACTGTCAATGTATTTTCTATAAGAAGCCTTTCCAGCACCTCGATGCCTCCTCCCCTTGCCTTGGATGCTGAAGTGCTCTTTTAAAGATTAAACAATGTTTGTGTCCAGAGAATGTGAGTCTTGTCCCATCTGCCACAGAGGGTTTCGAGTGGCCTCCCAAAGATGGGTATGCAATTGAAGGAACAGAAAAAGAAAGAAAAGGATCATTCTGAATATAAGCGGACACCAATAATTAGTGAAATATTATATTTTTGTAATTGATTGCTTTGATTTTTACTCTGTAGCTCTTTGTTTGTTCCTTGGTTACTGTGAAAGGAAATCAGGCAGGATTTCAGTCTGTTAAAATTTCAGTGTAGTATAACTGTTAGTTTGTTTGAAACCAACTGTTGTATTTCATTGCACAGACTGTCTAGTACTCTGGGAAAATGGGCAAAATTCCAGGGAGACAGTCCTGTTTCCAGGTTGTTCCTTGGTCACTGCTGCATTGACCCTATTTTGGATGAAAGGAACAGAGGACCGATGTAACAGCATTACCATTACCCTGTCTACCTCTCACTGCCCCCCTCCCATAGACATACCTGGGGTTCTTGAATCAGCTCCTGGAATCCTCTTGATAGATGGCTTTAATTCTGCTGCTGCCTATGCCCTCCCAGTTTGTGGACATCCAGTCATTTTAATTTAATTGAAATATTGTTTCAAGGAGTTACTTGTAGTAGATGGTCCCTGGCACACATTTAAACTTTCAAAACTGAATAGGGGTGGCGAGCAAATCATGGGGAAGATTGAGATACGATGCACTTAAAATGCAGAGAAGTGTTGAAGGTGCTAAACACTGCAGAGGAAAGAGAAAGTCATGAAACAAAATTACGCAAAGAAAGGCAACATGACTAGTTGATTCACTCATTAGCTGTGCTATTACTTTGTGTATGTTAGGACTCTCATATGCAATAATTGTAACTCTCTGCCCTCTTATATTTTGTGCCTATTCTCATATGGTTAATTTTGCATCATTCCTTGAAGACAATCTCTAATAAGCAAAAATGTGCAGAATTATTTTTGAGTACATTCTTGGTTTTCTTTTTATGTCTAGAAGGATGAAAAATTAATGTTGCTCTTGAACGGGTTCAAAATCTTCCTCCCACACTGTGGAGCCTGGATGTGGTGTTGGAAGATGGTATTTTCTGGCTGCAAGCATCAAAGTGAGATCCAAAGGGCAAGCATCTTTAAATATTTAACTACTAATAATCTGGTTCATAAAACTGACTGGGTGTTTATGAAAGACAGCATTGCTACTTTATGCTATTGATCTAACAGATGCAGTTAATCCTGTATTTTTAGAATATTAAAATGTGTAAAAGTCATTCTGGATAGATAAAAAGAAATACTCAACTCAGCAAAGTGCTTTAAATGCGATGTCTCAGCAGCCTTGCTGTCTGTCATTAGCATTTTTTTCTTTATATCTTAAATTTAATCAATATTTTTTTGAGGTTATGATCAAGTAGCACAAAACATTTTACAAATTCTGTTTGCATGTGATATATTTTGTGTTCTCTGAAGCCTCTGTGTCTAATAGGTGATCCAGCAGACAGAATTAGTAACTACTGACAGACTATGGCTTAAATTTAAAGGTGAATGACCACTTCTGGTGTTTTTAAGTTTTAAGGATTAAACTAAACATACTTTTAAAAAGATTTAATTTTCACTGGTCAGAACTGAGTTCTTTCCAGAAATCAGGCAACCACCAAGGCCTCCAAATCAACTTTTTCACTGGCAATCACAAAAATCCCGTAAGAATTTTAAGGCTTACTGTGCTTACTGTTTCTGAAACACCTTGAGATTCTTAAGTTCAGGTACAATAGAAGAAGAATTGTTGTATTAGTATGTAAAGTGACATGTTGATAGATAGGTACCTCCTGAATGGTGGTTTCAAATATTAAATGATGATTATCCAGAGCTCCAAGGCACTGATTCTTTGAAAGGGTTTTCAATATTGTGGGAGTAGAATGACAGGAGGCTGATTGCAGCTGATTAATACTGAGCTACTAGTCTGTACGTGCTTTTGTTCTTGACAAATAGTATAAATGAAGTCCTGTGGAAGAAAAGACCATCCTTAAATTTGAGGCCACTAGAAAGCCTGGTCGAGTAGGAACTTGCTGCACCATGCTCCCCAAGTTTCCTTCTTTGAGCATCTCCCATCTTCTGAGACACACTCTTCCAACAGTCTGTGGGGGGAAACCATTGCGTATGCACTGTATGCAGACTGTAGGAGATACCCATAGTGTAAAAAGCATAGGATGTAATTAGGTAAGATAAACAATGTGTGAGAACAAGGAACTAGAATTACCTTTGTTTACTGTTTATACAGACAGCATATGATGCACCCACTCTTATTGAAAAGTGCGGAGGATTAACAAAATGTCTATACTTATAGTCCTAGTATAATGTAACTCTTTCCACCCTTTCTGTACCTCTTATTTCAACTGATGTTATCATGGACATCACAGGTAAAATAGTAATTTGTACAAGAAAAAGAACAAGCCCCAGTATGACTATAGTACAGCTTGAACTTTTAATTTTTATTTTTCACAGAAGTATCAGTCAGCTACACAATCCCTCTCTATTCTCCTGCCCTCTAAAGGTCAGATATCAGTTCCTCTTCATTATGTTCTTTGGCTTTTATGCAAGCAGCTTCTGCTTGAAAATTTTCATGTATCACTCATACATCTGTAGGGCGAAACATCTCTCCTAGGCATCTATCACTCACTTGCAGCTGACACATAGTCATAAAGGTGACCTATTTCATATTAACAATCAATTTCCTTTCATTGTCACCACCAGGATGTGTTCTACCATTTCACTTTCCTTGTCAGAAGTGTAGACTTAGGGGTCAGATTGAAGAATCTTTGAAGGTAAAAGGGTGATTGTTTGATTCTATGCATCACTGAATTCTGTCAATTTTATTTTAATGCTGAGGAAAAATACCCAAACATTGCTTTCTGACAGAGAATAATAGAACACAGTCATACTTAAGTATCAAACTTTGTATGCAGTCTTGGTAAAATTGTTTCCATAATACAAAGAGTGTTATATGAATCTCATAAATTTCAAGGCATAATAGCACGTTATTGAAGTTCTTTGTGGGATTGCAGTGCTTTGTGTCTTTTATATTACTTGAATTATGGTGTTGAATCATGGAAAAATTAAAAAAAATATCAATTTTAAAAAGAGATACTTCTGCATGTTACAGAAGTCTCTGTTATGCAAAAGAAATAGTATGCATAAACCTACCATGTTCCTGACATCTATTTGAATTGTTGAGCAAAACAGTCTGTGTTCACATTTTAGGAGACACAATAATTCACCAAAAGGTGCAATCTGTCTTTGGAGAACCCACAGGTTTGTCACTGAATTTCATTATCCATACAAGGCTTTTTTGTGTGGAAAAAAAGGGCCTTGAAGGGAACTGTCTGTAAGAAGAGGAAGATAATCTCCAGAATAAAGATGCTTCTGTGTGTTACAAAGTCCTCAACAGTTGATCAGATTTAGCTGTAGTGTGTATTGGATTAGAATTTATTTTGATTTTGGAGTTTTAAATTCCTCTTCTCTCCTGTACTCCCCTCACCCCATCAATTCCTCTCAAAGTAGTTTAGAATAATTTTTACTACTTATTCTAGGTTTTTTTTGAATGCAAGTGATGTAGAAAATCCGTCCACCATAATGTTTGCCTAATTTGAACTACCTACTTTCCTTCTGCTTTATTCTGTGTAGATAAGCATGCACAAGGTAATTTGGAGTATATTTTTCTCACAGTAAAAACTGTACTGGTTTAATGCAGTTATCTGGGATGTCAGAGATCCAGTCAGATCACTGGCATAATAAATATTCTGTATTTTTGAAGAAAAGTGGAAACTGAGAAAGTCCTAAAACAGCAAAAAAATTACCTGAGAAAATTCTCATACAGAGAAATTTCAGGGCTTGGGAAATACACTTCCCATTTTTCACCTCCACTTGTCGTGCAACATAGATGCAGTCTAACATGATTACTCACGCTGTGCGCTGCCTTCATGATTTGTTCCACCATGTTCCACTGGACTTCTCAAGGGCTAATGTACCATTCAGATTGACTTAGCATACCAGAAACGGGTCCTAAACAGAAATATTATTCTTAGGTTTGGCAGTCTTTTTGCTGGAAACTCTGAATTAGAAACTTCTGAAGTAACCTTCAATATTGTTGTGAAGTATAAAAATTTGCATTGCTCCCTGCTTCTTGGCAGTATTGAGACATAGCTACTAGCATATTGGTCCTGAAGTATCATACTCTTAGTTTATGATTCTTTTTAGCTTTGACCTTGAGAAGATCTTATGAATCACTTTGTTTTCAGTTCCATGAACTCATCTTAAAATTATGAAGCGATAAATGTGTGGCAAAGGACAGTACATTTGAGAGAGAAAACAAGAAAAAAGCTAAGTGCTGGAAGCAGCAAAGCAGCCACAGAAGTGTTTCATCAGTAATGAGATGAGAAAAAACACCTAACACTGGCAACTTTCTGAAAGCAAAATAAAGAGAAAAAGATACTTCTAAGCCAATAAGATGTATTGAAGAGTCTTTTTAGGTCTAGATCTAATGTGGAAAGAGAGTCAGTCACCTGGAGAGCTGAGAGAACCAGAATACCTTACATTGCTACACTTGCACTACTGTAATTTGTTTTTTTTTAATTGACTAAAAGCTTCCTTGTGTTTCTGACCTAAAGGTGTTAGAGCAGACACGTGGTGTATGAATTAATAACTTTATATTTGAAATCAAAACTCGTATAGGAGACTGAGACAATTATTTCTGAAGAATCAGGGAGGAAGTTTCTGTGAAATGGTTTTGAGTATCTATTGAGCTTTCATTAGCATTTTCTTGCACTGCTAGCTTAAGGCACAACAGAATTATCTTAAATTGCACATGTTCAGGCTAGTGAATTTTAGCAGTAAGAGACTAGCCTTGTCTGAAACAAGGAACTATCAACTGTCTGGACACAAAATTCCGAAGAGTTTGTGCTCTTGCCCGAGAGGTGCTTCATGTTTCCATGGGACAGTTTGGAGAAACTGGAGAGGACTGTGGCCTTTTGAGGAAGGATATTAGCCTTCATGCTGTACACTAACAACATATCCACAGAGAATGTAAAAGCAGATTAATAGGACATAAGGATTAAAAGAAAAAACAGATTATAGTAAAAGTGGTATGTCTTTGCCATTGCTAGTCCATGTATACTAGAGTATTTTATATTCAGTGTGGGCTACAGGCCTTTCTTCTAACTTTCTTCTAAAGCTGAAACAACCGTTAATTCTTCTCAAAATTAAAATGTTCCTAATCAATACATGTTTTGCATTTCAGTGTTTTTCCAGCTATGAGAGCAGTATAACTGCAATGGTTGGCTGAAGTTCTTTCAAAAGGCAGAATAAATCATGATCATTCTTTTAACATATTCATTGAGGAATTAGCACAACTCTTAACAAAAAGTTGTGATCAGTCATATATATTTTCAACTGTTTTAAATATATAAAATAGAAATCTTTCACTATGATCTACTGTCAAGTGAAGTGGACAGTTAATAGATACTCATAACTGCCCTTCTTTCCATAGTCTTTGAAAAGGGTAAAGCCAATAACTGAAATTTTATCCATGCAGCAATAAATCTTAGAAATGAAGCACAAAGGCTGAGGAATAAAGCACTTCTTATCTCATGAAAGGCATTAGGTATTGATCCTTACATAGATGTAAATGTGTACACTCTTCATAAACTAGTCCCTATTTTCACTTTGTGCACTGGTGTCTTCATAGCCAATGTGAAATTCAGACAAGTGTTAATGTGAATTAAGCATGAAATTATGAACTGAAAGCAACTGCTTTGAAGTGCAGTCAGCGTTTATCACTAAGTACTTGATTTCCAGAATGTAAAATATTATCAGTTGTTCTTCGGCTCCAGATATTGTGGAAACACTGTGGTGTGCTTCGGATGGTGTTAGGCAAACACTGTTTACTTCTGCTTAGGCTGATGTGGCTAGTACTAAACCATGAAAGGAAGAAATGAATAGTTTCCTACTTGTTCTCCTGTGTGATCTTGCTCAGACTGCAAGGCTATCTGCATTGCAGGGCAACTGAGCCTATGACAATGTTTTGTATCTTGGTTTTGAAGCATTATTTACTGTCCAGGTTTGCTTCTGCACGCATGAGAACACATGCTCTGCTCTGTGCAAAGAAATGTAGCAGGTTCCCCTCCTCACTCTCAGCAAGAAAGACACAGAGGAAGAGGGCAAAGCTCTGAGCTACAGATTGTTCTGTACAGATTGCGCGGAAGCTGCAGGTCTCCTGGGAAGGTACTGCAGTGTGTACTAAAAGTGGGAGAATTGTAGTTGTCATCTTCTCTCTTCCTTTCAGACCAGTGATACTTCATGCTCAGGAAGAGACTAAGGAAACAATAGCAATAAGTAGCTGAGTAATGTTAGGGATATTAATAGAAATGAACACTCACCTCATATAAATTTTTGGATAATTAAGATACAATTCAGGATAGATGTTCCAAGTAAATATAAACATAGACACAAACCAATAGTGATTAGAGTGTGTTTCTATTTGAGGCCACTTTGACAGCTAAAGGTAGATCGTCATCTTGATTTCCTAGACTCGGTGAATACCTTTTACTTTGTTAAAGGAAAAACAACAAAAAAGGGAAAAGGAAACAAAGTTGACACCATATATGAACTGAGTGATCTTTAGAAGTGTAAAGATATGAAAACTTAAACATTACAATTGAAGGTATGAATTTGGGATTAGCAGATGTATTCACTGGCTAATGAACAAAAATCTACAATACCTTAGAACTTGTTTTATCTGAAATATTAATGCATTTTTTTGAGGTCTTGGGCTGCAGGTGCAACCAAGTATTAGAATGTGCCTGCAACTTGCAGTGTGCCATGCATGCATATTGTACCACATCCAGATGATTCAGTAAAGTTTTGACATAGAAACTGATTTTTGACTGTGAGCATTTTGTAAAATTTGTGAATCCACTGTGGTATTAGAGCCAACATCATGGGTGAGACCCAGGTGTAAGTGTGGATGGCCTCCGCTTTCATGTTAGTGTGTGGTTAGGTAAATAGTGGAGAGATTTTACCTCATTTATAGGGTTAATCTGGTTTAACAGATCTGAGGTTTAACAAAAAGATTGTTGTGTTTGTAAATTACATGACTGGCATCCCTGATATGTTTGCACCTGTGCTTTTGCCGGTGTTGGTGTAAATGGAAATGGTCCGTTTCCCCATCATGGTTTTAACAGAACTTGCCCAGGTGATGAAGCCCTACCTCAGGAGATGGCAAGAGCTGCTTAGCAACTGGTCAGAGTGGTGCCTGGGTGAGGGAGACCTGAATGAACAAGCCTGTGAATGAAGATGTTGTCATCTATTCAGAATGAGAGACTACAAATATTCCAAATTTTGTGGTTTTCTTTGCAGTGACCACAGACTACTGCCCGCTACATTGTAATTCTGATACTGTAAGATCCTTTATGATGTTGTGTTTGAGGCTAGTATTTATGACTGGTTTATGTGTAGCCTTTCTGACATCTGTGATAAATTGCAGAATAATATTGTGCTACAAAAGGAGGTGTGAACTAGGTACAGATATAGAATGACATGTACGTTGCATTATAGCTAAAGGACTGTGGCACAAAAAACCAATTCAATCTTTTTAGTATTCTTTCTTCTTAAGCCACCCACTTTATTACCTTAGGCTCTGCAGGTCACTTCAAAGACACTAAATGCTAAGGTGGTATGCAATCATCTGTCATATCTATCAGGTATGCAATGGGCCAACATTTTAAAGCCTTTTAAAATTCTTTCAAATCTTTGAGAGAACCTTGGTATCTGAAAGCCGTGCACATATGACATCAAGGCATCTTCAGACACTAACAGGCTTGTACCTTGAAATGCTTCACCTTTATTCCAGCAAAGCTTCCACTGAGGTCAGAAGTAGGTGAGCAATTAGTATGTGCCTCAGTTTTATCTCATTATTGTTTCTAGGTACAGCTGTATCAGGTTTACACATCTGAAAGTTTATATAGCTGCAAATGGATATGCTTGCAAAATCTGTGAATCTTAAAGGATCTGCTTTCAGTGTGTGTTCAAATACAAACAGATGTCTACTACATTTTTGATGTGGAGAAGCTTAGGGATATGTAGCTCTTCTAATTGGTCCATTCACAGTATTTATAATTGCATAATTCTTACTGTATTTCCATGTTCTAGCAGTGTTTGTAATGAAATGTTATTTTTAGTATTCTGTATCATCACAGAATAAGACTATTGTATCTGACTAAATAACAAGCGTGATAAATGTTATTGCATAAACTTGGTTGTACTTATGGATTTGAGCATTCTGCTGTTGGGAACAACTGAGATGGGATTCTTCAACATGTATTCCTAGTTTAACTGAAGATGTATCTCAATGCTTCATTATTAGGATTCAGTCAAACAATTTTGGGTAATTATATTCATTGTCTTTTTCTCTCATTCATTCTGTCTTATTACTTCTTTTACCTTCAGGAAAATCTCCAAAGTGTTCAGATTGTAAATTTGCTGTCTCAGCTGTCTTTGCTCTTTCCTGATGCTTTGTGCTCTGAATTGGGTCACATGCAATTTTGCAGTGGTACAGTAGTCCTTTTATGTGAGAACCATTCCTTCTCAACTTGCTTCCTCTGCATCTTCAGCTTGAAGACTATAAATAGAAGATGCGCTAAAAGTAAGGCAAGATTCCTTTCTTTAGCTACATATTTCAGGATGGAACATTCATACTACTTTTGCCAAAGTCTGCAAAACCACTGCTTCAGCCTCCCTGGTTCTGAAGAATTTAAGCAGATACTTAAGCTTCAAAACCGAGATATAACTCACCCATCATGTATTGTTTTCTGTGGCAGTGGAAAAACTGGTGTTAAATGATGCCCCTACCTCAGTTACTGTTTGAACACTGTTGCAAACTCTAGAGAACAAACTTACTCTTCCTGTGGCAGCTGAAAGTTTTGAAGTTTATTATGTGAGGGGGCGGCATATCAGGTGAAACTACAAATAAATGAATTATAATGCTAAGACTAAAAGTGTACTATTGTATTGTGATGGCTGTGGCCATCTAGTCCAACACATACCTCTGACAGTGGCCAGTCCCACGTGGCAAAGGAAAAACCCTGCAGCAGACAATCCTGAAATTATATGCTCAAAAGGGATCACCTGTCCTAACCTCAGGCATGTAGAGGCTAGCTTATACCCTCAAGCAGGAAATTTTTATCTGTGATTTTCCCTCTTTAGAAAGATTAAAGTACAAGCTTTTCAACACTACTAGATCTCACTCACTCAGTTTTTCTAAGGTATTGAAGAGGTGTGAACACCGTATGTGATCTGAAGAGTGTGTCAGTGGGAAATCAGAAATCATGAAAACTATGGAAGCAGCAGTGTGTTTCTGAAGGGTTTGACAACTGCCTTACTTGCTTATTGCAAGTAACAGAGAGAAGAATCAGATGACACATGTCAGAAAAACAAAGACCCTCATTTAATCACTTTGCAACAAGAAATATTGCTGATTTTCCTCTGAATGTTTTAGAAGCTATTGTAAAATATGTCCAACATAGACTGCTCTTCTAAAAGTCTGGGTACTACCCAGGATCAGACTCAGCAACGTCAGCATGGTAAAAGGCAGGTTTATCTCCAGGAAGTTCAGAAATGAGGAGTCCTAGAAATCTCATGAGGTAAACCAATCTATGAGAAACTCAGATAAACTATCAAAAATGAAGATGTTCAGACAAGTTGTATAAAGTTTTAGTCAATTCCTAAATTATGATTGTTTCCAAACTTCTGGAGAGTCATTGCAAATAAACCTGTGCCTTTTGCTAGAAGTGTGACCAATGTCATATCTGTTAGACAAGAGAAAATAGCAGATACTACATGAGTGAAAACAGGCATAAACACAGGGAAGTCAGTCTCTAAAGCATGGCAGTGATCATACGTTTGGACTAATCAAGGGCTTTGAACAGTAGTGTTGACTTTAAATCTTTTACAATCTGATGCAAACAATAGACTGTCTTAACCAGTCTTTGATTGTAGAACTGGTAGGCTAGTTTTCCGGTTTCTGCTTTCAGCTTGTGAAAATTTGAACAGCTGAGAATCTAGACAAGGACTGGTATAGAAAAGTTGCATAGCCTTTTAGCATTGTCTGCTTGTTTTACAGTTCAGCACTGCACAGTGGTATACAGCCTGCAGTGCTGATGGATGCAGATGTACATATAACGTTGAATGCATGCATTTGCTGCCTTTGGGTGAAAAGCATTCAATCCTCTCTTTTTTTCAGTCATGTCTTTAAAAATGTACCCTTTGAGTAAAAGATAATTTGATTTCTCTCATCCACCTACAAAAATTAACTTTAAATGAGGTTTCAGAAATCGGGAAAACTGCCTACCTTCTTGCTTATATACAGTGAATGTTTTCTTGAGGGATCAGATGTCTAGAAGCTTTTACAACATGCACAAAACAACTTATGACAGAATAACAAGCTGCCCTGTGCCATCACGGCAGCTGGCAGAGTGACTCATTGCTTCTGGCCCTGTAATGCAGACCTTGCGTGTCTGGGAAATAATGCCCAGCCAAGTGTGATTGCAAGCTATTATTAAGGCTTTATTTGTGAAATTGGTGTAGTTGAGGTCAACCATTTTTCTTGCTATTTTCATGTAGTGCTTCTAGACAGCTTTCAATAATGATTCCATAATACCCCTACTACAAAGATATTTTACCTCTTATACAAATTGCTGGTTAATTACAGAGTTGTTTTTCACATCTGATTCTGCTTTTGAGTGAGATAGTATGACATTGAGCCAGAAGCAACACTGACTACAGAAAAAACAGGGAGTTTGAGTTTTAAATGGAAAGTGAGTACAAGAATTTCTGAAGCAGATGAATGCAGCCTGAGTTACTGTAGATATTGAAAATATGTTGTCTAGACAGTGAAATTATTTAGAAACAGTAGTTTACCTGCAGGTCTCCAGGCAACGTGTAATGTTGTGTTTGCTTCCTTTAAATGGTTTAGGTCCATTTTATGTGATAAGGAGCTAGAGGATATTTTATTTGTAATATGAACCAATTCAGAATTATTCTCTGATTTACATGCCTTATAATGTCTTGACATACCCAGTAACTCAGACGATAATAGCAATGTTTATTTTTCAAACCTTGAAAAGAAACAGGCTGAACTGTATTGGAGATGTCCCTTTGGCCAGAGTTTCAGGGAACATGTAGTACTTTGACAAGCTATTTTTGCAAAGAGAATGCATTTAAATGAGTTGCCCTTGATGATTTTTGGAATACTAGCGTGTTGGGCTACCCACTTCATCTCATTTCTCATGTCTGAGATGGAAAGAGAACACAAATTACTGTATAGTCAGTTAGGAAAAGTAGACTCTCATTTTAGGACTTCTAACCTAACAAGTGGAGCTTCAAGAAAGGAATTTAGGAAACCTGGAGTCTTGACTTTGCTTCCTAATGTAATGACCCAAATGAGACAATACAGATAGCCTCTTCCATGAACTTATGACAACACCTGCGACATCAATCTTCCTTTTCATCTTCCTGCTTCCTGTAGAAGCCCATCTATCATGCACATAAGCACTGTATATAGGGGAAAACAGAATGCTGCGGTCTGAGGAAATGTAGGATCCTTTTCTGCTTTTTGTTTCCCAGTAACCATGGCACACTGAAGCTTGTGAAAAGCTTTCTTTATAGAAGCATGGGATATATAGGCAGTAGCCCTATACCTTGCTGGAGCCCCCAGATTCTGTGTAGCTTATAGATTTTATGCTTTGGGTATTCCACTGAAAGAATGGTGGCAGAAAAACAGTGATGGAAATGTCCAGATTTTTGAAAGTTTTTTTGTCACAAAAGAGCCATTCGACCTTAGAGACAAAGCTACATGCAGAAATGCAAGCAAATTGTGTGTGTAGTTACTTATATCTCTGTACATCCAACCTGCTTGAAAATCTTCTCGAAAACAAAGCCCTTTAAGCCTAAAATATAATGTATGTTAATCTTCAAGCACTAATTAGGGGATTTCAGATCCAGGTGGATAATGTGATGTGGCTGAAAGAGGAACAATTCTTCAGAGAGGTCACAGATAATATGTTAGTTAGCATCAAAAAGCTATTTCTCAGTGGGCCAAAACATTTGTGATCTTAATGGCTGGTGCGAGTACATGAGCGGAAGAGCCATGCCAAAGGTAGCCCTCTATTGACTACAGCTAGCTGGAATTTTTTTCCAGGTATAAGTACTTGGGAAAAATCTTCATAGTTCATGCATGTGCTTCTAAGAAAGCTTTTTGAAAAGAAAAAGATTTTGTATTCTTTGCCAATGATAGGATTCTAAATGGAAAACTAAGGACTGTGATGTTCCTGCAGCTATCGTGACTGTATTATACAGCACCTTGCCCTCTTCAGCATTTTATATTTATACAGCCCCTGTGAGGCAGAAAGGACCTGTCACCTCTGCCTTATAGTTCTAGAAATGAGGCACAGAAACATGTACACTCTCAGGAATACTGACTAGTTTTTTTAGTTTTATTTCTGAGTTTCCTAATGACTCCTAAGTCACTAAGCCTAAGGTGGTTTTAGGCATTCTTTTCCCGGCTCTCTTTCTGTTTGGCAGCCCAAAGCTACCATGCTGATATTGGACTGGAAGTGAAAAATGACCTTGTTCCACACTTCAAGCTGATACACCAGGCTATGAACAAAGGTGGATGAGGTGGTGTCCTTACTTTCAGAATGTAGCTCATGCACATCAGGCATGATTAGGAGCCAAACAAAAGGCATTCAGAACAAAATATGTATAACTCAGCCAAAGCCAGGAAGAAGTGCTACCATTGAAGAAAAGGTAGCACCCTTAAGGTCAAGGGCAGAGAGCTGAGAACAGTGTATTTTAAAGCATCCCTGGGTTTACAGTCAGAGATATCTGTGTTGACTCTTTCTCCAGACGTTCTTACTCCTCTTCTTTGACTACGGAGGAAATCTGCACAGTGGGGACTGACTTTTAGATGGGACTAGATAAGAGAAATACTTCCCCCCTTTATTCCCTGTTTAAATACCATAGTATCTTGTGTAACTGGCCCTAGTAGATGTATTTCAGTCACAGAGGAAATCTGTAGGAAAATAGGGATTTGAATCCTAGGTCTTCCAAACACTCAAACTTACAAACTGTAAAGCATCGTAATTCTCAGCTCATTGGGGCTTATATGGACATTCTCTTTAAAGCCAATAAGAATATTAATGTAAGTGAAATTTGTAGGATTAAGTCCTGAATTTCTGTTGAGTCTGAATTCTTACTGTTACAAAAATGTTGATATGTCTTTTTCCTTAAAGGAACTGGGCAGAGTTGTAGGAAAGCACCAGCAAACGTTTTAGAAAAGCATGTTGTGATAGTAACCTTGTACAGAAATACTGACTTATAGTACTTAACAACATTACCTGCCAGAGGAAACTTGGCAAGTCTTCTAATTTGGTCAGTGAACATTGCTAAGGAGAAAATTAATTTAAGAGAAATTCATAGCTCAGCAGAAAGCACTCTTGGTCTTTCAGCTGTGTACTCTGGAAGGAAAATATTAAAATAAATAAAATAAACTCAGGCTTTTGTATTTACAAGAGGAAAGGGACTCAGAAGGTCTCTTACAGCGCTAGTAATTATCTGTTATGTACTTTTTCACATATCATTGTTTAGGTAATAGTTCTCGTAAAAATACCAAGAAGACTTTTATATCACTGAAACTATTGTCTTTATGTCTGCTTTACGCTGTTGTAAGTTATGAAAGAATCAGGTTCTCAGCATTTGCTAGGCAAAGTTGACATCAGTGTCACTTCATATAGCCACTTGATATCTGTGAAGTAAAGTTTTTCATTTTGTTGGTGAAATTAATGTGGGAGAGAAATCTGAATTCTTACCTCTGCATAAATCCATTCATGCCAAAACAGACCATTCCAGCAGAATTGTTCTTAAATGATTCTTAGGAAAATCTCTAAGGTCACACAAGGATGTGATGGCTTCAGTGCAATGCAGTTAATGAAAGTAACCGATGTAGATGCACATCACAGCTGCCATTGCAAGGCCTGCGGCTTCTACAACCCTAAACTTTTGTTAACCCCTTCTTATTTTAAATTCTTATAACCTGTTTTGTGCTTCTGGAGAGATTAAAATTTGTCATGAAATACTCTTTTCCTCCTCCATTGGTGTTCATCCTCTTCAATGGTAGCACTTCTTCCTGGCTTTGGCTGAGTTATACGTCTTTTGTTCTGAATGCCTTTTGTTTGGCTCCTAATCATGTCTGATGTGCATGAGCTACATTCTTTACCTCAATTCTTTTCCAACAGTGGTTAACCTACTGCAAAGAGCATTTCGTAGTGAAGAATACGTATTATGTTACGGTAATTCCTTATTGGGTTCTCTTGGAGATAAACATAAGCAAAGAGAAAGGGGGCTCTTGGTAGGAGGCTAATTAAAAGTTCACAGGCTAAACTTTTTTTTTGGGAGTAACTCTACTGAACTCTGTTCAAGTAAGACTAGATTAAAATTTGGCCTTCCATCAGGAGAAACCTTAGTAAGTTGTTTAAAGGCTACTGTGCAAACAACATGAAGAAGATACTGTGGGATGAAGATCTGGTTTAAAAAAAACCCAACAGATTTGTCTCTTTCTTCAAACTGGAACATAAAAGAGCTGGGTAGATCACAATTTTGGCAGTATTTGCCGTTAAGAACATTAATGTTGAACTTGTTAAGTCCTTTGAAAAGCCATCAGACTGCTGCCTTATAGACCTCTAAAAAAAAAAATATTAAATTATACCAGTCTTCTGCAGAGGGATGATTTGCCTGAAACAGAGACTCTTGTGATGTCCTAAAACCCTTTGGCATTTCCAAGGAAACAGAAAACAAAACAAAACAAACCTCAAACAGAAAAAAAAACCCTAAAACCCAAAATGCATTGTTCAGGGAAGAGGAATTTCCATCCATACTAAATGCTTTTGCCACCACTGTGCTCAAGGATTTTTGGGGCTTTCAATGTCTTTGTACCCACAGAATTATCTTGCACTAATGCAACAATATGTCAGTTGTTGTTCCAAAAAACCCTGGGCCCAACTCCAGATTCGTCATGTGGACTTGAAAAAGCCAACATGCTTTGGAGTTACAAAAATAGTACTGGATTATTTATTTATATAGCACCCATAAATTTGCAGGTTGCTTTACACTCCAAAAATAAATTCTCATCCCTGGAAGGGTAGTGCCACAATGAATTTTGGCTGCTAGGTTTAAATAATAAGAAAAATTCTAAGAAATTCTGAGAATTAAAAAAAAAAAAAATTCATAGCCAATCTCTTCCATCCTCTGTATTTGAAATATTTCCGCAGTGAATTAATTTAATTTCTAGCCAAAATAAAATGAAGAGAAGAATTGCCCCAATAACTCCTAAAAAAAGAATTAAACTAGCACACTGGAAGCATAGAACTCAACCATCTGTTGCTGGGTTGTTGAATCAATGTCAAACTCAGCAGCATATGAAACAGTGACGTACAGTACAGTCTATGGAACAGGGCAGATATTTTTGGTGACATCTGGATGCTTTTTATCTACTACTCAAACAAGGATTTTGGGAACAACACTCTTAATCATATGTGCTTAGAATATCTGCAAAAACAGAAAAAAATCCGTATGATGTTTGCTCCCCAGGTTACGTATTTCTTTCTCTTCAAAAGGCCCACTCTTTGAGGAGGCAGACAGTTATAACAGGATATATAATTTCTTTACTTTCTCAATTCTTATTTCTGTTGCACATTTTCTTAACGACTTTCTCAATTCTTATTTCTGTTGCACATTTTCTTAACGAGTTTGAGTAAGGTGGCCAACCCCACACATCTTTTCCTTGGGTGACATTCACTTAGGGCTTAGCAACTTGTCCCTGACATCAATGATCAGCCCCCCTGCTGACTGCCATGTAAAATGTTTACACTTTATGGTTACAGCTCAAGTACAAGAAGAAGCAAAAATGAAGCACCATTGAATGAAATTTGGAGACTTGGTATTGAAATACGCAAAGGCCATATTTAATCTTCTTACAGTTGGCACCTGCTAAAAATTTACTGTTCCAGAGGAATTGGTAGTAGTTCTGTGCTGACTTTATTGGTGTAACAGTGACAAAATTCCAGCAATTTCATTGAAGTCATCTGTAATAAAAGTTGTTCTTTAAAATAGTACTTTGAGGTGGATGAGGTTTGGGTGCTTTTGTTCATCTTTTTTTTTTTCACAGTGGCATAATTATCGGTCATAGTCCATGTGAGAAAGCAATCCAAACACCTGCAAACAAAGGAAGTGGTTTCCATACATCATACACAAGAGTTCTCAGAATAGCTCCTTTACTGTTATTCAGCTGTCACTTCAGTTAGGTTTGAATTTACAGAAAAGAAAGAGACAGCTGGTTCTTTGAGTTCTCCATGTGAAACACAATAGCAGTAATTTCACTGAAGAAGGCTATCTACCAGTTAGTGATGATGGAGTATTTTGGATTTATTTAACTGTAGAGTGGATGCTGTTCTTCAGGTAGTGGTGTCTCAGATTTTGGTGAGCATTTCTTCTTCTGTCCAGGCTCACTGTATGAAAGAACTTGAATGAAGAATTCAACCATGAAACTTAAAATACTGTGGGTGTTTTAAACTTCTTAGGTCACTTATGGACCTCAGTTAGGGACAATAAAGATACACATTGGATGGTTTCCCATTAATAATTATTAGGACCTGATTCTAGTTGCGGTCTCACTTAAAACATGATTTCACTGGCCTTAATGAAAGCAGGAAAAATAGAATCAGTGTTTTCATATGTTTTCCTGATGGAAAGTGATGCGCTATTTCCCATGTAACCATTACCTCTTACAGTCCTGAATTATTGTCCATTTTTGTTTTCTTAGTGTGATTTTAGTTAATCAGGAGGTTAATTTGGAAGTGACTTGTAGAGGATATGTAAGTCTTCAGGTCTGGGTGAACCTGCTGGCAGGCAAGCTTATCTGTTGTAGGAGTTGTTTAGTGCATTGTCAGGTCAAAGATGGGAATTTTAAGCCAAAAAATTAAGCATATGTTTTTAAGACCTTGTAGAAACACAAGAACATGCGAACAGCTGTACCGTGTCAGCTCAAATGCCCATCAATCCCAGTATCCGCTCTCTGCCAATGGCAGTAGCAGGTGCCAAGGCAGTGGTACTTTGTTGATATGCCTCCCATATGAATAACTTCAGCATGGATATTAGTATTTTCTATAGTGCTTTATATTGACAGGCATGACTGTGCTTGAGCTGCACAGGTACCTAACAGGAACTCAAATAGGAGAAGGTATATTATTGTTGCTGGTTGCAGATGGAGGTCAGTGGCAAGGGAAGTGAAGTGATTGTCCCAAAATAAAACAGGAATTCTGTTCATGGAGGAGTGAGTTGAAACCAGTTCTTCAGTTTCAGTCAGATATTTATGCTGTGAACAGTTTTTCCTCCCTCATGGGACGTTCGTTTTGCCAGAATAAAAAAAAATGAATCGGGAACCTTGGGGACTGGTCCGATGGAATGAGTATAACTGACATTTGATGATCAATCTGACCTTTAACAGTTTTTCATGTTATTAACATAGAATGATTGCTCACAAGGCTCTGAATAGGGCCAGTCTAAAACCCCATCCACTCTGAATCATTCTTTATTCTTTTCTTGGAAGCATTCCTTCTTTACTTCTTTGTTGGTATCTGATATTTCATGCTGGTATAAGAATAATGATGATAAAAATGATATGATTCAGGGGTAAAATATTGTGTAAAATTAGTTTCTGTATGGTTAGTTGGAAGAATTAGTACTTCTTTGTGGTGATGTCCTAGGCATTGAGATACTGAGAGAATGATGGACTTTGAATGGCTGACCTGTATTGTCTTATTCTGCATTCTCTGGGCAACAGAAACAGGAAGGAAGAAATTGTTCAGTTTTCAAAACTTGTTTTAAATAAATAGGCACTGATATCAGTAGTGAATACTGTTGCTTGTGTGCCCAGTATTTGTATTTAGGAACTCGCTAACCGAGATCCTATTGTGGTTTCAGGAGTGGCAAGGTGTTATATTTAAAATACGCTGGACTTTACATAAAGATCACTATTTGATCAGACTGATC
Source organism: Ibycter americanus (assembly GCA_035590275.1). Taxonomy (NCBI): domain Eukaryota; kingdom Metazoa; phylum Chordata; class Aves; order Falconiformes; family Falconidae; genus Ibycter; species Ibycter americanus. Next base: position 10,962,641 of record JAVJGI010000002.1, on the reverse strand, counting down.
AGGTGTACATACATCCTGAAAGCACATCACTATGTTAAAACATTAAAGCACAGAAACTTGGGTTTTTTAAATTGTTTTAATCAATTTTCTTTGCAACCTGAACTCTATTCCTGGCAAAGCATATGCTTAAATTTACACACATGAATAACTGTATTGACTTTAAGGGGATGTGGTTTTGAGCAACCTGGTCTAGTGGAAGGTGTCCCTGCCCATGGCGGGGGGAGTTGGAACTAGATGACTTTTAAGGTCCCTTTCAACCCAAACCACTTTATGATTCACATCCATGATGTTATGTGTATCTACAAAATCTCTTTGATCTAGCTTTATTTCATGTGCCATTCATGCAATCTATTGGATCAGAAAAGTTAAAAAAAATAAATCAACACTTACAGCCCTTAAGTAATTGAAATAAGTCATATTCTCCTATTATTTATGTATCTGTACAGCTATGCTTGCACATGCAATTACTGGGAATGTAAATGAGGCCAAGATCAAACCCAGACAGTGCCCACTTGAAAGAGGATATTGCTTCTGATCTGTGGATGGTAGATTTCCTTTTCCTATATTGATTTTGTCATTTAGACTACAATCCTTTCTTACGACCTTTTATCAGACATCAACTTCTTAGGAAGGTGTATTACAGCCTGGATGCAGAAATTTTATTTTTCTCAAAGCTGCTGTTTGTCTGCTACAGTCTTTGTCACATGGCAATACAAGTGTAGTTTGGCCTCTTCATTTGAATATACTGCAATTCAACCAGCAACGTTCCTTCTACACTCTTAGCATTATCTGTCCCAAATGTGGTTGCTAGCATGCTTTTTAATTTCGGAGAGCTCAGTCACAGTGGACCCATTATCCTTTACCTTAAAATATCTTAAGCTTGGAATTCCATCCCTTGCTTTCAGAGCTTCTGACAGGTGACCCCCCACACACTACACATCCCTCCCCAGTTTTCTGAATTCCTCCACTTCTCTCCGTCATGTAGAGGTCTATCCATACTAGCTTCATGGAAGATCTTTTATTATTGTTTTGCTCTTTTTGAACTCTGCCTATTCCTCTCCCTGACAATCTCTAGGAAACACTTCTCTGCCAGTGTCATTTAAATGCTGTACCTCTGTGAGACACTGTGTAATACTTGGGATAAGGAAGGATGACCTATCAAAATAAATTGCATTGTCTCTCTGGCTTTTGCTGAGCAAATTTAGCCTTCACTCTTCCTGTTCATCCTGGATCATATTTCATGTGATTTTGGTAGGAACTATTTAAATCCAGGTGTTCTCTGATTTGTGGCTGTCCTCACCCCATCTTTACAGGTGATACTCAATATTAACTAAGGTTAAACAGAATCAAAATAACAATTGCATTATTGTTCATTGTTTTGTAAGTGTACACCAAACTGCACAGAGCAGGCACGAGACAAGAAAAAAGTATTAGTATTGTATATTCCTCATTACATGGTACTTAAACATGCTTTTGTTTTAGATTCTGTCCTGTATGTTCAATCCTAGCTTCCATTATCACCCCCCCCCCCAAAAAAAAACCAAAGTCTTTAGAATGCTGTTCTGTTGCACAGGATGCATCCTCCCTTCCGAATGACTTCAAAGAGCTAACAATCTATGCTTTATGAGGCTCCCATTTGTACAGCATCAATTTTGGATGAGTAACTCATGTGGAGTTTTTTTTGGAAATATAGCTTGTATTTGCAAGAAATAGAATTTACAGCCTTAAGCCTAATTTCTAAATCTAAATTAAGTGGAGACAATTTCTTATCGATAGCCACATTTCTCCACCTGGCTGACAATTTTGTTCTTCTCATTTTTTATGCATGCCCGGCCGGCATCAGAGAAAAACCCATGCATTTGCAAAAGACAAACTGAACATGGTAATGAGTTATATCTGCAAAAGTGGGTATAAAATGTTGGAACCCAGCAGAAAATTTAGTTCAAAATCTCTCAAAAGAAAAGAAGGTAGTTAACATGTTTCATTGAAAACTAGAAAAGGGGTGAATATGTAAAGAGTTGGGTTTAAAAATTAAGCTATACAGAGGTGTCATAATGAATTAAAGCATAAAAAATAAAGCACATAAAGTGTCTTCACTCACCAGGTGCATGGTGACTTATTACAGTACCAGAAGAAATGTATAAGCACTCATAATGTGAAGTATGATCAGTGCGTCCAGTGCTTCCTACAAAAATCAGACCTTCTGTTCATGCTCGGTACAAATTGTCTGAGAGAGAAGCCTGATGGCTTTTGGACCCCTTGTGCATGTGCAGTAGAATTGATACGTACTCATGTTGTCTACACGCCTGGATTTCCAGACGTCTGGCAACAGGGTTGGAGCTTAAGCTTTGCAACTGCCAACCATTTAGACATCTAAGACAAATATCCAAAATTTTCAATTTCTATGGGAAAAGAATATCCAGGAGAAACCTAGATGTAGTCTATCCCTACCTATGTGAATTGCACTGTAGAATGGATATTATATGTAGAATTGAGATGCTTATGTCTTTGACAACAACTGTGTATATTGAAAACTTGACTGGTGAGCAGAGCTGTATGGTACAACTAGTTTATTGACAGCAGTTATTTTCTGTGGGAAATCTGGAGGGTGTTTTGTGACTGTACTCATTTTAGAGTTGCAGTATGTATTTAGTGTGATTCCATGGATCATCCCTTCGGTGCTGTTGACTTCCAGAAAAAAACCCAAATCGAACCCTGCAACCCTTTAAAAATGGAAATTTATCATATTTTAAAACATTTTCAATTTCAATGCTGAAACTCAAATTTTCATTTGAAACTGGGTTCTGTTCATTACTATAAACAACATATTCATGGAAAGAAAGGAAACCACAGACTAACACAATTATTCCAGCAGAATGCCTTTGTTTTGGCAAAGGAATGTAGATCAGTTCTACCAGTTGCGTTCTGAAATTGAAAGGGATTTGAATTAAATATTGAAGGTAAACTGTAAAAGTTAAACTGTGAGAGTCTTATACAGCTAACTGTGAGAGTCTTATACAGCTTTGTTGGACACATTCACATTGGAATCAGTGAATGAAAACTGGCTGAAGACCCCAGGATCTGATTTCGTATTATGAAGACACATAATTTAATTTTTTTCCTTTTTTCTTTTTTAAATTATAGGCTATTTCTCAAATCCCTTATAGTCCTCCTCAACAAAAGAGCAGTTATGTGACCTGTCTGGCCGTCTGGATGTATCTGGCATAAAAATATTTTTATTTGCTGTGAATTTGCAGGCTGCATTTGGTAGATTGTGTTATAGGGATATTCCTGTTTTCTTCATTTTCTCTCAGCTGCGGATTTTAAGCAGGAGTTTAAAGTTCCTGCATCTAGTGGAAAGGTCAGGACTTTAATTCTTCCACAGTGTGAGCCGAGAAAGAAAATAGACCTGCAATTAGCTTTTCAGGGTTCATGAACTCAGCTTCATGATTGCAAGACAGTTTGCTGTGATCAAGCCGGGTGCCTTTAAACACTGAGGCACAAAGCAGTTTCTCCACTTCACAAGGAATGCATTCAGAGTATCTATTCTTACTTCTGTATTATCTGGTATTCTCTATGGTACAGAAAGTTAATCTCTGAAATGTGTAAAATAAGAAATTAAGATTAGCAGTCTCTCTTCATGGTTTGTCTCATAGTTTATCACGATCTCCCCAAGGTCATTTCCCACGTAAGGCTGGGATTTAGGTCTTCACACTTTTATGAGAGAATCCTCTTCTTCAAAAAGCCAAAAAAGCTCAAACATGTAGCACTGACTGCCTTTGAGAAGTATGTAACCTATTGCTACTTCTTGTGACACAGGTTAGTCTTCCTGGCAAGACAATGTTTCTTTGCCAATGAAAGGTACTGTTTCAGGATTTGTAGTGTGGAACGAAAAGCAAAGTGGATCCTCCCATCCTGCTTTTTTAGCCCCATCATGGATTTTGTTTTACTGCTCCATAAGACTTAAGATTTTTATTTTTTTTATGACCATGTTCTAGCCTCATTTTTTGTTTCAAGTTTGATGACTCCCTTTTCACATGGCTGGTTGTCTTTAATATCTGGACATTGGTTTTCTGTAGTATTTCCAACATAACTTCATTTTAGCATGCAACAGTTATTGTAATTCTTCCCATCCTAGGCATACCCAGATGACCCACTCCCATCTCTTACTTTCTTGTTTCAGCAGAAAATTAGCCCATCAAGTACCAGCAGGTCATAGTACACAAAAAGGAAGGCTGCCACACTTTTTTATATAAGTAATGTCGTTGCTTCCTATACTCTCTGTGAGCACATTCGGAATCACCGTTTAAAGATTCCATTCCATTTTACCAAGTCTAATGGATCTATGCAACAGAGGAGGAGTTCTGCAGGCAGAAGTAAATCAGTTTGAGCTTGCTGATTTGCAGAAGCTCTTAGTTGCCTTTATTGACCAGACAGAACTGAGTAAATGCAGCAGTTCTGGAGATCTGGCCTGTAGTTTTATACATTTTAATTATTTCTGTAGTATGTTTTCTAGTTTGTTTTGAAAGAGATATGGTTCCATGAAGTAATTTATTTATGAAATCCACAAGGCTTCCCAAGGCCTGAAGCAGCAGGATGATAATGATTAATGAAGGCAGACAGCATGTGGCTATGGGTCCCAGCATAGCTTACATACTAGGAGTGTTCTTCTAGCTGCATGAGAAGCAATGAGAAATGATCTGCTGAGACACAGTATTTTGACTCTAAATATTCTACTATACCTAAGATACACGCTGTGTTTGTAAATTACACATAGGAGGATTATATGTGAATAGATTTTCTTATGAATTACAGTAAAATGAGAAATACAGTTTTCTAAGAGTAGTGAAATCTTCATTGTGTGATCAACATGTAGCTGTAAAATGAGACACTTGCTACTGTTCTTTTGATATATAGCTATGAAGGTTTGGATAGGAGCTATATACTGTTACTGTTGCAGAAGATCTGGAGACCCTAAGTGGCCTCTGGCACCCGAAATTGTGAAATGTAGAATGGGAGTAGGTCTTCATCCTGAAGCACTTGCATTCTAAGTAGCACATGAGGATGAAGCGAAGATCCAAAGATTATGCAGAGGAATGATGGCAGGCAAAGGATTAGAATCCAACTGTGTTGAAAACAGTTATAGCTGCAATGCTTTTCTGTAGGTCTTTGGTCTTTGTCAGTGTGGCAGCTGCTTTGTTCTGAAAAGACAATGTGCATTAACAGAAGCACTGTCTCCTTTAATGGTCTGTCACACACCCAAGAGTACTAAGGCAGTGCAAAGTCTTTGCAAAGCTGAAACACAGCTGCTCTTCATAACCAGATATGCAGTTGTTAGACAGGAATGTGCCACATAGCCAAATGAGAAGGTTTCAGTGTCAGGGAATGACTCAGAAAGCACAGGCCCACAGTTATGTGTCTCCAGTGAACAGAAACTTCTTAAGTAGAGGTGTTGTCTTTGGATAAAGTATTGGCAGGGTGTTATGGTAGATGTGATGGTTTCCCATGTCCTCCTGGTAACTTGCTGTAATTAATCCCTATTTATTGAAGATATGTAGATGTGTATGTTGCACGAGATGCATTTCCAACTTTCCCACTCCTGTGCTCATTCCACTTTTACTTCTGCTGAGCTGAGTAGTTCTCACTGTAGGACTAAAGAAAGTGGCTGCTCTCAGTCTAGGTGCACAAATATCAGACCCAATAGTGTAAGCATGCAGAGTCATTGAAAAAAATCTCTAAAACTAGTTTGCAGTACTCATAGGAGGACAGCTACCTCTGATCCTGAATAGCACCAGAATATTTACATACTGGGCTGGATAGCATATGTAGCATATTGTTAGCCATAATACTTCAACCTAGATTTCTCAGCTGGAAGAGTATGGTGAGGTTATTGGGCTAGTTCCACAAAAAGGTCTGTTAATAACAAATAAACATGCAGAAAAAGATAGCAAGAAGGGTTTAATATTCAGAAGATGTAAGCTCATTGGACTTCACAGCAGACATGCCAGGTTCTGGCTCTTCATTCTTGGTCACTCTCTCATTTGATGTATTCCTGAGCAAACACGATGATGTGTATATAAACATTTAACATTATCTACATACCTAATAGCTTTTCAGTGGGAGGTCTTATATCAGTACTTTTTTTTAAAAAAAAAACCAACCAACTTGCTAGAGCTAATGGTAATTCTGCCAGCTTTGTGCAAAAATAAGTGAAATTATCTTTGAGCATGGAGCTGACATCTCTGGATGCCAAAACAGTTACTGTTTTGTGTGAGAAATCAGAGTGCCAAAAAATTCTTTCTTTTCTCTTTGCTCCTCTGTTATTAAAGCTCATTGAAAACTAAAAAAAGAAGAATGTAGTGTCAAGAAGAATAATAATTGTTAATCTTGGATTTAAAAATTGCAACAAATCAGTGTCACATGACAAAAGGAAAAACTATCTTCTCATCAAAATGATACCTATTGGTAAGAACATTTTGCTGAGAAAGTCCTCTAAATATATGGAACTAAATCTTGTTCCTCAGAACAGTCCAGCTTACTTTGCACATCACATCCACTCATCTAAAGAAACGCACAGGCAGAACAAAATACCGGAATACCCAGTGGTAGGTACTATGAAGTGAACCGCTTTGTCTCACAACATTTGCAACCTCAAAAGCAATGTGATATCTTGTTACAGAACACTTCATCCAGTTGTTGCAATGCATTTTTCTTTTCTGGCTGCTGAAGTCCGGTGTCTACACTTCTGGGATGTACTAAGGTAGGCTGATTCCTGTATTTTCATAGTTCTGTGACTTGACTATCTATTTCTGGGGGGTTACAGTTCTTATTTTTGTGCCCCCAACAGAGTGAAAAGAATATGCAGAAACTCAGCCTCCTTTAATTTCTTACTGCAGATTATGGGATAAGTGTCATTGAGAAAAGAGAGGATTTATGAATGAGTGTAGGTGGGTTTTTTCGTGATTTATTTTAAAACGCAGAGACTAAGATTGTCAACCTTATCCTGGCATAAAGAGAGTGGAGTAAGTTTTGAGTCTGCCATCCCATTCTGAGACCTTCCTTTTAAGGAGAAAAATGGACTGAGAGGACAGAAGTATGTGTTTCACCACCAAAAAAAGCCCTCATGTGAGTCATGAAAGCAAGCTAAGTACAATGAGGATAGAAATGGGGGAGGGTTTGGGTGCATACCTGCTATAATGCAAGGTTAGTGCCTTCAGTTGCTTGCTTATTGAGCTCCAGTGGACTTACTTGTGCTGCTGCCTTCCTACCAGAAAGGTACCCTTGTCAACTCATGGACCTTCCAAAGACTCCTTTCTGGCCCCAGTGGTATTGTCGATGTCCGTGTCTGACTCGAAAAAGTTCACTTTCCAAGAGGGACAAGAGGATGTAGGATTTCCTAGCCAAAAAGGAAAGGACAACAATAAAAAGTACTGGTGATCCTGCACCTGGTCCATAGTAACAGCTGAGTTCTCAACAGTATCTTAGATGAGATAAATGTAAAGAAAGCATTTAATAGAGAGTAATGTGAGGTATTTTGTAGATTTCTGTAGGGATTTTCTTTAGAAAATGAACACTGTTCTGAGCAAATTATTCTGAACTACCACTACTCTCAGTTCTTCCTCCCCACATTTCTTTTCTCAAACTCCTACTCTGTATTTTGTTAGAAAAGTAGAAGTTAACTGTTAGGCCATTGTGTTCTTCAAAATGAGTCAATTCTGCCATATCCAACAGAGTTCAGTTTGAGTTTAGCTTCTGACTAAGATGAAGTACAATTAAAATGGGGAAAGTGGCACAGTGCTTAGTACTGTGTCTGCTAATTGCTCCAGTACTTTCATTTAATGCGACAGCTCTCCATGATGCATCATGGCTCTGGTGGCTTCCCACTCCAACCCCCCATCCCACCCTTTAGCAGATTTTGCTTAGATTAATTTCTGAGTGTTGCTGCACATCGGTGTGCTGAGCACTTGGAACAATTTGCAACTATTAAGTCTGGTCCTGAGTTTGTTATTATTAAAGTTCATATTTGATCTTCTGCCTCTTATAATGACAGGAAGCAAGGTGGCTTTGTTGCTGCTTAGATTTTCCCTATTTCCCTCCTCTTCTCTCCTGATACATTACAAACAAATTCTTACAGCCTGAGTGAATTGCAGTGCTGCAGAGTATGAGGCAGGAGGGCTAGTGCCTTAGAGGTAAAACAAAGGAACAAAAACCTAAGAAAGCAAAGTTAATATTGCTTGATGCACTACTTACAGAATAAAAGTGTTGGTATTCCTGAAAATACATGATTTACAAAATGTGTAAAATCTATAAAGTCTACTAGGACATTGACTTTGCAGGTTACTTGTGCTGCACTTACCTACTCTTTGCCAGGTGCTATGATACCAACAATTGCCTGAGGAGTAAAGTTGCTTTGCATTAAGTTCAGTGGGAGCAAAAGATAGTTCTGGAGTGATAGGAAACAGAACAAAAAGAATCAAACAGGCAAACCCCTTTTCTCCACAGCACTCAAGAAAACAGGTTTAAATGAAACTGTGGTGGAAACTGTATACAGAGGTGCAGTTTGCAGCATTATTAGTAAAGCACTGCTTAGTGTGTATGACCAAATCAATACCTGATCATCACAGGGAACATATGTGCCCTCTTTACATAGAGCTCTTTAGGGTCACGTTCCGGTGTTTAAAGAAACTAGCTGGATTTTGAAATTTACTTTGAAGTCAGTATGAGTCAAGTGCAGACAGAGGTATTTTTGACACTGTAGCGAGGTACTTACCTGAACCTTTACACACATAGGTGTATTTGTGCAGCTCTGGCTTGCAACATTTTAGCTCAGCAACAGAGGTTCAGAATTTCTGATTTGGAGATTGGAGGTCATAGTGACATCTGAGATAAGGGATGCTATGCCTAGCCATGTGTTTTCTTATTATATCTCATTTTGTAGAGGAAAATAGAAAAATACTGAGAATGTTGACAAGTCCTCCTCTACACTTTAGGTTTTAGTTCCCATGAAAAAAAATCACTCTTATGAAAACATGCACACATGACACTTCAATAGAGACAAAATTAAAAATGAAGATTCCTTGATGAGCCTGTATTTCTGGTTTTTGCAGATGCATCTTTTGGTTCTCTAAATTCTTTCTAACATCTGGATTTTTTTAAAGTTTGTTTCCATTCTTAATTTTGTGTTCCACAATTTCCTTCCCTGTTTTTTTTTCCCCCTACAACCTTCTTGAACTCTTATTTTTTGCCATTTTTCCCCATTGTGTGTCTTTCCATTATGATCTGCATCATTTGTCTCAGTTGCAGTTTTATTTCTCTTGTCTGCTCTTCTCATCGAATGCGGAGTCATCCCCAGACTTTCAGCATTTATGATCTGGGTTGGAATTGTAAAACGTAAATCCAAAAATAAAACTTCCCAAAGTTTGGAATATTCAAACATGGGAGGAGAGAGAGGGATCTAATTTTATGTCTTTATTATTTAGTTAGTATTAGGGCAAGGAATGCCTACAGCTGTGCTGTGATCCTATGTAGTAAAAACAGTTCTTTACTTTGTGGTTTAATTAACTTTCGTAAAACAGACAAAGAAAGTAAAATGGGAAGTTGGGGGATTATGAAGGTAGAAATTATTAACTTCTTTAGATCATGCAGGAAACCTGAAATTAGATCTTTTGAATCCCATTCTGGTATCTTAGTCACTTCTTTCTTTCCTATTTAGATCTGAGATTTTATGTCAAACTCTCCTCCTTCCATTCTGTTCTGGGCTAAAGAATCAGATATTCGTATACCAATCTTGAAAATGTACTCTTCTGGAAATTTACGGCCAAACTTGCATTAGGTCCAGGAATTAATTCTTCATTTCTTATGGAAAGAGCAGTAATCTCAGGGTCTGATTACAGGAAAAATATTGCTGAATGAAACCATGAGCTGCAAAAGCCCCTCATCCTATAGGCAAGACTAGCTGTAGAGCCAAAGGGTCTATCCCTCATTTTAGGAATAAATAATAAACTAAACTCTGGTGTGTCTCTGCTGATTTTTTTGCTTAAACTTCACTCTCCATTATCAATTCATTGGATAAAGTCGTCTGCCCACATAAGTGCCTGAATCAAACAATTATTCCTACACAGATTACAAATTTAAAATCAGAGAAGCAGGCATTCTATCAATGGTTAAATGACTTATTTGACAGTAGGCCATTCTTTCAAAAATAAAATGCTCAGAGACAAATGAGTGGGCTCAAAGGGAGGCTAAGGCTGTACATGATGCCAAGAACTACACATGGTTCTCACATAAATACGTCCTTAATAGTTACTCTTAATACTTTGTTGATTGATAGGTCATAAACTTCCGACACTAAAAGTGCAGAGATAACGAAACAAAGGGAGTTTGAGAAATGGAATGAAAGCCAGGGCATTTTTCCAATTCATTTTTTGAATGTACAGAGCTATATTTCTCTTTGTTTGTAGTTCAAATTCTCTAGCTTGCCAGATTTGTGAATAAAAATCTTTAGTCCTTGTCCAGTAAATATCTCGAGAATATGTAGAAAGAACAGGAATAGAAAACACTGATGCATCTAAATATTCACCATGTCCCTCTATTGGTAACAGGAGAAGAGCTCTGTTAACACAAAGACATGATGTTAGGAGTTTTGGTGACATGATCCATTTCCAAAAAGAAATTCAAAGAGGCATGTTAGGTCCACTTAAACACACATCTAAAATATCAAGGGTACGCTGCTTCTAGGGAAGAATTAGGATGCAGAAGTAATGGATAGCTGTGCATTCCCACTGTATCTAAACCACAGAAATATGGTACTGCCAGGGCCAGAATTTAGATAAAGAACTTGTATTCCATTTAGGAACCCACATAAATATCCAGATTTTTAAAAGAGTACATGTCAGTAAATGCTGGCTTTATCAGATAGTATGAAGCATTTTTGGAAATTTGGCTGTCCTGTAGGTGTTTGAAAGGGAGGTGAGCTCTTCTGAAAGATCTGTACATAAAAATTCATTGTAAAAAGCCTTTGTCATACATGACTGATCAGATACGTGCTTTTCAGACTGACAGTACCAAGGTTTGTTTTATGCTAGTTTAAGACCGTACTTAGCATATAGAATCCTCAAACCATAAGGCATCAAGAAGGCATCTACAAACTGTAGCATACCATTTCCCTATAGAGGTTTTGTAGCTGCTGCATTTTTCTCCACTAATTCTATCTGCTCTTGGTTAAGACCCCTTTCTCCACACCACTTTCTATCCAAAAAGAGATGTCTGAAGGAGTGAACTCCTTCAAAGTGCTGATGGAAAAAATAGCAATGACTGTACATACATAGTTCCTCTTGGACAATATGCAAATGACACTCAGTTCTGAAATCTGAAGGCTAGATTAAGAAATTCTTGCTTTGTCATTTAGTATGTTTTCCTTCATTGCACTCACAAAGCAGGAATTTCAGACGGCTTTGTTCTTCCTGAGGTGGAACTTTTTCTAGCACCTCTACTATTTTCCTTCTCTTGCCAGAGACAGGCCACCACTCATTTGCAAAAATAGTTGAGCGGATGCTAGGTTAGTTGAATTGTATGTTATTTTCTTGGATTCATACCTTTACTCTTCTCTTGCATTATGAATCTTCCTATCTCTCTGGCACTGACATGACCTATATTAATATAGCATCAGGGAAACCTTTTGTTCTCACATATAGAGTCAGTAGGACAGAGTGTTGCTATCCCCATCTTAGTCTAAACCACAGAACATATGTGACTGTAAAATACAGCAGTGTTAAACCGCCTGTCTGTCGCTGGTTCGGCTGAGCACTGCTCTCTCTTGAAACAGCCTGGGCTAATGAGGAGAGTAATTATTCACTGTCCACGCGGTGGCACCCTTGGCAGGTACGTGAGCCCATTGCTGTTAGCCAGCCCTTGCAATCTTCGCTTGTCTTCCTAAATTCTGGGGTTTGTGAAGGAGCTTGAGAATGTGCAAAGGTCCCTCTGAAGGAACGACATTTTGTCAGGGTGTAAGCTTCCTTAACATATCAGAGCTGCTACAGCTGCATCAGGCTTTTGAGGTCTTTTAACTCAGGTGTATTTTGTCTCTCCACGAATTGACAATTTAAAAATCACAAAGAAAGGGACAAATCCCACTTTACTCTTTCCCTATATATATTAATCTCTGATATCTAAGCAACCTGAATTCTCATCTATTTTTTCAGCCCTGTGTCTCCTTATTATGCCTTCATGTTAAGGCATAGTGTTTCCTTGTTGTAGGACTGTTTTCTTAACCTTTTTGCATCTCCTTTGTTCGGCTCAACATACACCTTTCAGCAGAATCACAGCATTTGTGCCTGCTTTGCACCACGCAGGGGTATCTGTTCTCAAAAACTTCTATTCAGAAGGATTTTCCTTTCCTATGCTTCTTCCTATGTGCTCTTTTCATGTGGTACCATCTTCTCTGGTGAGAGCATGGCTTTGTTATGCTGATGTCAATGCCACATCTACCATTGTCTTAAATGAGGCCACGGCTTTACCAAAGCAGCAGGGCAATTGTGTGCAGAGAAGCAGAGGGGAAGTGAGGGAAAATCAAATGTGAATTTGGGTGAACACTCCTCTGAACAGAGCTTACGTTACTGCTAGTAGAGAATCTGGTCTGTCTGATAACAATGCCTGGTTTACCTCATTTCTAATGGGTAGTCCCTTTGAGGTAAATAACAAAATTCTTCAGGCAGCAGTAACAGTGAAATTACAATAATGGGAAACCGAAGACGGCAAGTAATATTCTGGAACTGGCCCACTTAACTATTGTTTGTTCCAGGTGTTCAGAATAATCAGTTCTTTAACTGTTGTGACATTTATCATGAAAGTTAACTATAACAATGAATGGTATTTTTGTTCTGTTGGTCAAGACTTTAAAAAAGGTGAATAGTTTTTCACGTTTTCAATTAGTAAGTGCCGAATTTAAGAGGCTCTGAAAAGACTTGTTTCTCAGAGGTTCATGCTCAGCATCTTCTGAAATTGCAGTCCAGATCACCCTGGCTTTTAGAAAGGAGATGAAGGCTTCCCAGGTACAGTTCAAAGATGGAACCGTAACACCTAAGAAATATCCTCAATTCTTAAAAATTTCTCTCCTCCAATGTATTCATAGACTGAGACTATATCAGATCATGCCTTGTTGTGGATGCCTGTGCTGAAAGATGATCTTGGAAATATAGGTAGTGCTACAGAATTTATCGAAGTTATTTCACACAGTGTTAAAAACAAAAATGCAGGGAAAGCTAACAGATATAAGTTGGATCTTACATGGTTTGCAGGTGTACTGCTCAGGCAACCCCACAAACTATAAATACAGCAAAGATTCCCAGAACTTTGCCTTTGTCAAAAAGACTCCCAAATTCTTCATGTTATGATGTAGGTTGTTGTTTTTTAACTTTTTTTTTTTTTTCCCAGAGTCCTTTGCAGATCTGAATCTTTCCTTCATGAAAGCACAAGGCTTGGCTCTTAGTTCCATATGTCTTTATAAGCCCACACCCTGAGCACAAAATAGTGTTGAAGATCACTCCCTTGTCTTATCCTGCCAAACAAAAACTTTAAAGAGGTTTGGGATATGGATGCTCTTTTGTCCTGCTCAACAGACCCCTGACTGAGATAATATCCTTAGGCTTATGAAGTATTATTGAAAGGAAGCACAAGAACACTGTGCTGTAGTTCTCCTGCATGTGGCTTTAATTACAGATTCTGTTGAATCCTTTTCATACCTGCTCTTAAATTTTTTTCTTGAAATCTCTTCCACTCTGGAATGATTCTGTTCAAATGAGTTACTAAAACACTATATAGGAACTAACCGGACAAACTTAAGGGATCCTGATACTACCTTTCATCTTCTTGTTTCTAATTCAGCCTGACAAACTGTGAAGAATAGCTTGAAGAACTGGGGCCTCATCCTTATGAAAACATCTGTAAATTAAAAGCAAAGGAGTTCGAGCTGCTTTTCATCATCCTAGGTCCAATTTACATAGGTCCAATTTACATCCTAGGCTGAATTTACATACCAAACAAAAAAAATAATCATCGTCTAATAAAATAATGGTTGGGCAAAACATAGGTTTCAGAATTATTTTTTTATTAAAAAATAGCAGCACTTTGTTTCTTTTTAATAAATATTTATACAAGCATTCACTGCAAAACAAGATAACCTAGGGTCTGAGGCCCTTCAGGGAAGTATCTCTCATTTTCTATGATGTTTTTTTCTGAGGTGTTTTATAAATATTAACCACTGAGATAGTTAAGAACCTAAAAAATATTTTTGAATACTGAAAGAACAATTTCCTTTTTATAGGTGTGATCTTACTCAGTGCAAGCTATACCTGAGCATCTAAGAGCAGAATCTAGTCCTCTAGAAAGTAGAGGCAAATTAAGCCTTAAGTAAAAACAAACTGTCCATTGACAAATGCGCTGTGGAACAGCTAGATTTCTGAAATGCTTATAGGCAGGATAAATTTCACCCCTAGACTCCCTTCAGGTGTCTTAGAAGCTTTTGGTAAACTGGTGCTATAAGAATATTGGAAAAATTACACTGAAATATTGGATGCCAGAAAGGTTTTAGTTTTAGGCAAACACGCCCCCCTCTCCCCAACCCACCCCTTGAATTCTTTAAGTGCTTAAATTCAAGGAATGGGTCTGAAGATGAGCTGGGAACTCTACTGTCCTGGAAACTGGCCTATTTTAGGACAAATCATTGTGTCTGATTTAGTGATGAGAGTCCATTGACAGACTTGGTTTTGTCAATAAAAGACCAGTTCACTGTTCATAACAGTGTTTACTGCAATATTCCAATCCGCATTTTTCCAAACAAATTGTGTGCCTTCCGTACCTGCTTTTACAGGCATTTATTACATTAGCAGTTGAATCCAGGGGCTGGATATTTCAGCATGAAGAGTGGTAGTTTCAAAACAGTCAAAAGCAGTTATGCTTCCAGCTGAAACTAAATTGGATTATACAGCAAAGTGATATTTTCAATATAGGTTTATCATATTATTTGAGAAACAAATAAGAGCAGATAACCATTGTGCAAATCTTGCCCAGAGGGGTGAAGACACTAGTCTGTGGTGTGGAAGTTCAACTCTGTTTTCATGTAGCAAAACCAAGGGAACACCCTGAGTGCCCAGTTAGTCTCTTTATTTCAAGTTCATTTTTCGTAAAATGGGAAAATAGTAGTGCTGTCTGCTTCAGGTGGTAGGAGAACCTTAGAGCAGAGTGGAGGAATGTAGAAATACCTGAGAGAGTTTGTAGTCTGATCTTTCCTAAAAGTAACACCTCTTCCATAATGCTGGGGACCATCACTGATTGAAGACAGTGTCTTCTTTGGCAGCCCTGCTGAAAAGAGTATCTTGTTTCATTTGAATGCAAATGCGTTCTTAACTTCCCCATTCCCTGTAATCTTCATGTGATGATACTATATGTTTTTCCAGACTGCTGTATTCTGTGGCATTAGAAGCTAAGTGTAACAGCAGTGGTAGGCAGCACATTAATCTGTGTGTTTTCTGGATAAAATAGACCGTGCCTTTAGTTTGAATCTTTTCACAATTCATTATTAAATATGTCAGTGTGTTTTAGAGTAGTATTAGAAGCAGGGACCTGAGATCAAATCCTGTTGTGGTAGGTTTTACAAAGATCAAGCCCAGAAAGGTTTATCCTGTTTAATGAACAGGAGAAGGTGAAGAAAGCCATAATAATTGCATATGTAAGGCAGGGAACAGAACACACAGTGATTATGGCTTGGTTTCTCCACATTATTTAGACACCTACCTCTCGTGTATTGATACTTGTTTTCATGTAATATATTAAAACTTACAGCATGAAAACGGAAGCTGGGACCCTAGATGGAAAGTAGCTGCCCAAATAACTTGTCCAAATCTATGTAGGAAACTGAAGCCAGAAATTGAGCAAAATTCCATTGCAACTTAGACATTAATCACAAGCCTGTTGCCCTGTAGTGTATGGTATTTCAGATGGATTAGCTGTGCACCACAGACAAAAATAGCATTTCTGCAGCACAGCCAAGAAAGAGATGGTTTGAGAATAGGCCATCTTAAATTCTGGGTGGTCTTGTTAGCCACGTGCAAATATGATCAGAAGATTTACCATCCTCATGCTCTGAGACCATATTCTGGGATATAGATTTCTTTGTGGACAGACTGTTAGGATAACTCATTTGAAAACACAGAAGGTCCCTGAGCCTGCACATAAGATAGTGCTGGCTTTAGAGCAAAAACTTATGAGCTGTGTATAACTTTGCTTCAGGCACAGAGTCCCCATTTTGGTAAGTTTTAAATTTTGAACAGCAATTAAGTGCCATTTATAATCTCGTGTCTATAAAATATATCTGTAGCTGTTAGCTATTTGAGAGAATTATGTTGTCAACATTACAGAACTATTAATTATCCTGAAATTAGAACATGTCTCAGGAATGTAGACTAAATGAACGTAAGGGCTTGTCAGACTGCAGTAAACTCTGTGTGGTTCATTGGTAGCTGGTTGAGGAAAAGTCCTATGCAGTAGAAATTAAATGATAGGGTAACCTGTAATGTTAATTAATCACTTACTGTCTTTTTTGCCTGATTTTGGTTTTAAATTTTCTGTTATTAGTTGGCAAAAAGCCAGGTTTTGGTAAAGTTTTTGAAAGCTGGGGGATATGTTCTGACCTATGCTGCTTTTTGATTCATTCTTTTCTGTTCTCTGTAGTTTTTCACACTTTTACATAACAACTGTGTTCCAGGACAGCACTAAGAAAAATAATTCACACCTGTGACTTGAGGATTGTTGTCATCAGTCTTTGAGCAGTTTCACCACAGTTGATTCTACGAGTTTTAACTGAGTTGAAGGTTTTATTGCTCTTGTAGTAGCTTTTTTCAAACCCTGTAAGTGAGGAACTCTAATGTTCCAGCCGTTCCAGCATTATTGAATAGCTTACTCTTAGTCCTATTCCTGGAAGTGAACATATTTGCAGAGGTAAAATAGCTTGCTAAATAAAGTAAATTCAAAAGTATCCCTATTCACAACCAATTCAGATGTGGTAAAAGAAAGATAAAGTGATTTTCTAAAAATTTATTTAGCACTCATTAAGGTAATTTTCATCTGATACAAAGTCATTGCACAATGCTATGTTCCTGTGAAAGACTGAGAGAGAAATCAGTGCATGCAAAATGGCCTGAAACATCCACTGTAATCAGTAAAACCATTAAACTAAGGGAGTTGTGTAAAATTTGGTTTTCATAGTTGGCTGGCTTTATATGTATTTTTTTCAGTTTTGATTTGAGTTGTGGTTTTGACTCCATTTAGAACTGGGCCAGAACCACAACTGTTGATCCAAATGCCCACAACTCCTGGCCCAGATCTGAATTTTTCACCTTGAGCTCATCTCTGATTCAAAAGAATCCCCAAATTCTAGACAAAATTCTATCAAACCCACTAACCTTCATTGGCTGGAGTGCCAAGCCACAGTTCAGTCCAGGTTTGTTTGAAAATGGCTTAAAACTGGTCACAGATTCTGTTGAATATGACCCAAATTTAGATCATAATATTTAAAAACTTCAGCAAATCTACGCAGAACTCAGCATTTGCAATAAAACTGAAACTGAGAGAGTACTGTGAGGTCTTAATTTTTTTCTGTAGATGTTTCATGCGTTTTTGCAAAACTATCATGAGAACAGCACTGATTCAGAGGAACTGGTAGTTCGGAGAACTTGTGTGCTTGAGAGTAATCCTTAAAGAGCTGGAAGAAATGATGGAAAAGTATCAGTTTCCTCTCTTATGCTTTTTCCATTTTTAGTGGGGTTGCTCTTGTTCTGTTCTGCATTCTGCACAATTAAAATAAAAGCCTTTGAAGTGTCTGAATTTGCATATTTTATTTTTTTCCAGAGACTTTGTCACAGCCTCTTATGCAAGTGATAGCATTAAATTGGAGCAGCACAATGAATTTCAGGAAGCGAGTAATCTTCATTAAGCTTGTTTATTTGCAGGAGCTCCATTAAATTAAGAATCCTTATCAGGATATGTCTGCACTGATGAAACTAGCTTGACTGTTTGCCTGAAGGATTGGTTTCCTACCTGACACCTTGGGGTCCTGGACTCTAATCATGCATTTGGCAAACCCAGATCATTAGTTCAAAATTTACATTTAACCTATTGCACAAGAACAGTCTTTATAGTAATTTTACACGGTCTCCATTTTACAGACTAAGAAATAAGGGTACAAAACAAGGCATGATTTAAACCAAGTCAAAGGAAACCTGTGGCAGAGTTTGAAAACTAGCATATATCCCTGTCCAGCAGATCTAAGTCCACTGACTTCATTTCAAGATACTTCTGTTGTGGTCATGGCAGGTGTAATTTTGGCTCAAGTTTGCAATCCAGTGTGAGGTAAGAGTGCTTGTGAGTTCTTATGAGCCTTGCCCTCTGTACTGATCTGGCCTTAGTAAACACCTGTTTGTTTTCCAATGGGACTGTGTGAATGTAATGACTGTTACACATGGATACGCATGCTAGCATGAGTTTTAACTGCCACAGGATGAGACTTGCTGGCCCAAGAGGATCCTTGCAGGCCAGCATTCTTAAACAAAGCACACAGAAGTCTATCTTAACTCAGAAAAGACCCCTTGATTCATTACAGGGCAAAGGCTCATCGTTCAAATGCATCTGCCCATTTTATTCAAATCTATTTCTAGTCAGAGAATTGAGACACAGTGAATGAAATTGCATTCCATTGAATTCAGTGGCAAAACTCCCAACTGATGTTAGAAAGACTAGATTTTACTCATGCATTAGTCAATGAATCACTTAGTAAACACATAGCCTATGTTGTTTAATTTTCAGTTTGTAGGTCTTCATGGGCTTATCTGCAAACGTCTGGGACTCCCAAGCAAGACAGCTTGTATTTCAGTTGTCCGTTGCACTTACAGGATGCATAAGGATGCTCCATGCTTCTGCAGCTAAAATGTCTGTAGTCTCCAGTGGCAGCAATCTGTGTTGTACACACAGAACATTTTGATCTTAAGTGTTCCTCTGCTGCCAACGTGATACTTCCAAACATCAAGACCTGAGAGAGAATGACCTTAAATATCTGGCTAAATCTAGTTTTACTGTCTTGATTGCAGCGTGACAGTTATACAATGTGGCTAACAGGTGCTGTTTTCACACATCTGATCTAGCCCGAAAGCATATTTATATATGATAGAGATGTTTGTCTTCATCTGTCAATATCAAAATAAAACTAAATCTCATTTGAGAAACTTGATTTCTATCGAGAAGCTGTCCCCCTGCTGCCCATGCTTTACATACAGAAGACTGATTTTGTTTGTTGAAGTTTTACGTTAAGCATTACCTAAAACATTTATTAATTGTGAAAGGCTCTAAGTGTTGACCCACTTAGGAAATCAGTGCGTTCTAATGAAAGTTTTTCGAATGTTACAAAAGTTTCTTGTTCTGAATTCATAACTAGTAGTGATGATGTAGTGAAAATGCAATTCCTGATATTTTATCGTCACATGATTTGCACTGTGTTATTCCTCTTGGGTCTAGGAAATGTTGCTAAGGCTATGAAAAAGAAGTAAAAGATTTCAGATGCTGTGAACATTCGAGATTGGAGAATGGGCACCTTTAAAATCAAAAGCAAAAAAGAAAGATTGATCAATTCTTAATTAAGAATTAAGAACTACAAATGCCAGTACTCCAGTCTAATACCTTGAAAAGGAGCTTATAAAACATGAAACCAAATTTAATTTCCTACTAGGTGTGTTTAATGATCACTGGTGAGGTTTCTTCTCCAAATTACTTAGGCAGAAATTTACACTTTTAGTGAAAAAACAATGAAAACTCTTTTCACGTGTTTAAATTCTGCTGCACTGCAACAAAAATATTTGGAAATATTCACCCCTCTGACAGGGTCATTATTAGCCCCAGATAGGAAGCCTTCAAAAAGAGGGCTCCACTTAAAAGATGTTTGTGCTCTCACTTAATTAACCCAATGGCATTTGGTTCCAGCAAAACTGTTCTGCTACACAATAACAAGAAAAATGAGGAATTAGTGAAGATCTGGGAAGAGATGAATACACATTTGTTTGTATTTGCCCTCCTGGCATGACTAATCAAGTTGCTCTTTAGGACTAAAATAAAAAATGCAGGGAATTGAAGATTTACATGAAAAAAACTTATCTCCTAATTGAAAACATAGAAAGGCCTAATGGAGGGAGGCTGAACTTTTAAATGCTTGGGGTTTGTATTCCTGTTGCAGGAGATGGGTGTGCATGCGCTTATGTGTATGTACCAATTACAAATATATATCTGCTTTTACAGTGACAGACTCTTTTAAGGTGACTCAAACAGTTATTGGTACCAAACTGCTTGATAATGAATGTCTGGAAAACTGTGATGACAGATCAAAAGATCAGCATTTTAGGTTTCTATTCCTGATGTATCTAGTTTAGATTGACTGTAAATAAAGTTCTACTCAAGTTCCAAATGAGCAAGGCAGGGTCTTGCAGGGGAGGGTAGCATTATCCTAGAAATACTGCTAAAACATCCTTCTGAAGGGGCTTATTTGTGTGAATTGTGGAGAGATTGGTAAGCCTTGAGTTTTAGTGAAAATTGCCTAAAGCAATATAAATTGAATATGCATCTTTCTGATAAACATACTGTACTTCTGAAACTGTTGTCATCAACATGACAACAAATGAACATGGGAAAATAAAATCCCTGAGCAAGAGGCAGATTTGCTGATGAGCAATTCTGCTGGGAAGTATGGAGCTTGCCATTCCATTTTGTAAACAACTGCACCCATGTGGCTGTATCAGATGGACACTGTTTATGTGCAGTGGTCGTTGGGTTCTGCATTTGTGTCACAATGAAAGACACAAGAAGATGAAAAGTGATGGAAACAAAATGAATATGCAAAAAAGGACGAATCTGATTAAAAGGAGAGCAATAAGTTAGGAAATGACATCCAGCCTGGTGTATGCTCTTGCACTTTTGGGGTGCTTGAGCCACTCTGCTGTAGATTCCATGCGTTGCAAGGTGAGGATACATCTCCAAACACTGCAAACATTTTGTCTCCTACTTACAAAGAAATGAATGCTTCGGTGTGAAATCAGAATATTCCTTCTCTGAATACTTTGTTTTGCAAAGTATACAACTTCCATGTAGAGAAACAGTGTCAGATTAAACCACAGTACAGACTGTGGTTGAGTATGGCCCAGTAGCTGTAAACTGCAGTGAATGTGTTAAAAAGGAGTAGATTAATCCCAAACCAGTACCTGTTTTTTGCTTTCTTTGACTATTTTTGCCTTTTGCTTTAAGTTCCTACATCTTGTCTTTTCCATTAACAGCCGCTTTGCAATTTTAGATGTTAGATGATTGTGCTGGTGACCGTACTTGTTCAGTGGACAGCTTCCTCTTGCATTTTCTCCAGTGGCAAACTCACAGAGTAGCTAGTGTCATTCCAGTGGACACTGGTCTTAACCAGCCCTCCCAGAAACAGTGCTGCTAGACATTGCCAGATGCTTGCACCTATCTGCTTTGGTGAGTGAGAAGCTTGGCAAGGGTTGAGGTAATATATTGAGAGGTTGGAGAGGGGAAGGCAGGAAATCCTTAAATTTGCTTCTGCTACTGAAGAAGCTGTAATGTAGTAGTGCACTCTGAGATGCTCATTATAACAAACACTAAAGCAATAAGGACACAGGAAAAAAAAGAAAAACAACAAAGGCACTTGGCAATATTACCTTATAAATTCAACTCCAGGTGTAACTAATTGTACATGGTACTGTAGGCAAAATACTTTCAACATGTTTCAGACCTTCAGCATTTTATCACTAATTTCTCGGACGCCACAGATGCGTTCCTGTTTGCACATAGAAATGTGCCATGTGGTCAAGCCTGTGTCATGCAGGGGCATAGTGGTGAAATAGACTCCTGTGGTACCTGTGTAGCAGAAGTATTTTTCAGATTTAGAGGTTTATTCTTGACTTTGATCTGTGAAAGGAGAAACAAGAATCTGTTGCTGGCAATAAGCTAGATTTTTTGAGAACAAGCCCAAACTGGGAAGAGATCTATTAACTGGATTGTGCCATATTGAAAGCAGCAACAATTCAAGCTGTGTGCATCCAAAACCTCATCCATTCATATGTATGAGTTATATGAATGTGGCTGGTTTAGATCTGAGGCCTTCTTGCTCTGACAATGCAAGCATGTGAAGGCTTCCTAACCTTAAGCAGAATCTGGCTGGTACGTTTTGGATGAATCTGTAGAAGATGCCTGTGAAACTCGTATGGGAAAAAAATAGGCAAATTTCACATGGAGTAGCCTATTTCCCCCCTTTTGTTTGGTAGGAAATAAGAGGGAACTAATAGATCATCGTAAGGAATTCCAGTATTTGTCTCAACAGATTTAGAGGGAAGAATCTAATTCTCTCACTAGAGTGACAGCTTAAAACCTTCTGTTTGGATGGACAGGTACTTGTGGGTTGAACTGTAAAAAATGCACCTGAAACCTGATGAAGGACAGTGATTTGTGGCATTTAATTGGTCACCTGTTGTTGTTGACCATGTAAGGAGTCTTTGTGAAGGACTGGTTAGAGGAACGGTGGGTTTGGGTTGTAGTTTAATGTTGTAGATTGGTAGCAGCCTGTTACGTTTTTCCTGTTTAGGAAGTTGTTTTTCTAGTTGGTTTTCCCATATGCATGGTCTTCACTCAGCATAGCTTGTATCATCTGTTGAGGGTTCCTTTTCATGCAGTTGTAAAGAAGTTCTTTGGTTATATATTCCCTTGTTGTAAGGATCTTGAATGATATTTCTTCAGGGTTTCTGAACGATATGAAATACGGAGCTGAAGAAAATGCATTTGTAAGGGTTTAGGTTTCATGCCCCTTTAAATTTGCAGAATTTGGTTGTATTGGTCTTCCACGTATTCTAGAAAGTATATAATAATTTGGAAATAAGGATAGAGAAATCCACCCCTATACATTGCAGCTGAATGGTGACTGTACCTACTAACACCATGATAACTAGAGTGAATTTGAAAGATCTATTTCTCCCTGTTCCTTCTGCCTTTGTACAGATGTGTATGCTGTAAAAGTTATTTATAGGATTCATTTAAATTCCACTTTTTTTCCCAGCACATTTTCCACCTTCTTTTTCACAGTACTTACTTGTAAAATCAATACCCTCAAACAGCTTTCTTTTTAAACTCCCCCTACCTTCCTTTAAAGCTATCTTAGAGGGCTCCATGTGTTTCCATGGAGCCACTTTTTAAGCATATAGAAACAAACTCAAGCACAAAACTTCATTTTTAAGGAAAGCCAGTGCTGTTGCATGCTACCAAGAGCCTAATCACACTTGGCTTCTGCAGGTGCAAAGTTTGAAATGAAATCATCGATATTCAAAACACCTGGTGCATATTTTTCTTCCAGGTACATTATGTGGTTATACACCATGATCTGTGTAAAATATCCTGGGAAAAGGACTTCATAGTCTCCTACAGATTTGTTTTTAATACCTCTCTTCTTTTATAAGATATATTCCACAGCATCTAAATAACAGAACTAATTACTATTTAAGCAGCTAACCAGACATTAAAGTCTATTGCTATAGGTTTCTGTGTCCATGCTTAAGCAACTTAACAATCTTCAGGGTTTAGAATTGTTGAGCAGCCTGTAGCATTCATTGAGCAGATGTGATTGTAAAGATACTGGTAAGAACGGGAGCTGAGGCCTCAGAGAAATGTTTTCAAGTATTTTAAATCTAAATGAGTAAAAATAAAAAAACAGAGGCCAATCCAGAAAAACATCACTTATATTACAGCAGCACTAAACCAGGGCCAACTATGAAGAACTAGCATACAAAATACCAAAATTCCACAAAGGCCTAATTTTGGCTGCTGAAGCCATTGTTTGAGCTAACTGACCAGCCTGTGTCTCATTTATGCTGCGTACTGCTTTTGATTGCACATTTCCAGGTAGGGCTAAGAAGGTTTACAGAAGTGCTCTGTTTCTTTCCAAGTTTCCCCTTGCTTGGCAGCATGTTGCACTGACACAGATACTTGGAGATGGTGTGCTCTGCATAGATGTTATCATTCCTGTCCTTATAACTCTCGGGCTGTTGTGTAGTGAGTTTTAACCAAGTCCGTCATGGTTCTATGGCTTTTTCTGTTGTGGTAATCTAGACAGGTTGGGTGCCATAAACAAGATACAAAGTCAGCGTTTCACGGAGCCAGGACACTTGGCAGGGCTTGCTGAGTTCTGTCTTTTGCTGTCATTTGGCTCAGCTTTTAAAAAGGCAGCAGCATGAACAGCTTTGAGTTTGCATTCAGAACCAGATCTTCTGTGTTCCTCCCTTCTAAAGCTTTCCATTTCTGTAATGTCTTTTATCCAGAATCTCAAAATCCTTTGGAAAAAACAGTGAATTAAAACTCACAGCGAACCTGTGATACAGAGAAATGTGAGATCTATTAATATTTGTGACAGGGTCACTAACTTTTAGAAATAGAACAAAAGAGCACTTCTCCTTCTGGGCCTAATACTTTTGATCAAATGCAACAGAGGAGCAAACAGGCACAGAGTTTAGGGTTTGCTGCAGTGTCATCTTGAGATATCTCTAGCACAGCCAGGAAGAGTCTCTGATTTCTTATAGAATCATAGAATCATTGAGGTTGGAAAAGACCCTTAAGATCATCAAGACCATCCTTATAGCATTTGAGCTATTACTTCAGCTTAAATTCAACCTTAAGCTATTAGTTCAGCTAACATGGAATCAATACTGACAGTCAATACCCAGTTCTTCAGAAAGAGGCAAAACCATCTCCTAATGCACGTAGCAAGTCATGCAGCAATGACCTGTGTGCACTAGCAATCAGTTGATTGTGCAGCATGCATTTTGACTATCTCTGTTAGTTCTGTAGTCTGAACACAAGTGGAGTCACAGACATACACCTATTTGACTACCATTGTCTTTAAATTTCTGTTCCTGGAACCTTTGGTTTATTCTACTGGCAACTGATGACAACTTGAGCGCCTTCATTTCTCAAGTCCCTGTCCCTTGTGAGGTTAGATAGTGCAAATGAACATGGGGAAATATATTTTGCAACTGAGAATGTTCTGCAAATATAATTAGTTTTAGTCCCTTGATAGCTTTGCAAAAATGTATTTTATATTAGCTTTTTACAGGTGGTGTTATCTAAAAAAATAATAAAAACGCTAAAATAAATGTTCAGTGATCCCCTTCCCAACTTATAGCAATTCTGGTATTGAAATCTATTCTGCATATGTAGGTAGGTATCGTTCCTTTTACATGGCAATACCCATTTATTATCAGAGAGAGGCAAAACTGCAGCAAATGGGTTAATTTTTTGAATGTGTCCAAATCATAACGAAGAAAGGCAGTTTATTCAGTGGCTTTCTTGCTGCCTTGAACTGGGCTTTCTTTTAGCCCTTTTCACAGTACTTGGAAATAACCACACATTTTAAGTCAGATTTTCAGCTAAGTGTACTTCCTGTTCAGACCCCAAAATCAGCAGCCACAAGTGTTACTACTGAAATGGCTGGTGGCAGAGGAGGGAAGTTTATCTGGAATTTAAATGTGAGCTGAGCTCGTTTTAAAATCCCCATAGGCCAAAAGCATATGAGGAAAAAGTTCCTAAAGCTGGAAAAACAATGTAGACATCAGAGCATTCATTACAATTACATTAATATTAATTATGAAGAATAAATGATACTCGGAGGTTTCTCTGCAGAGAGGTTTAGTCTAAATACAGTGGACAAGATTCTTAATTAATGTTCCTCCACTGAAAGGCAGTGTAACTTAGTCAATTTGCACTTACTTAAGGTTTGGCCTCTTCTGTTCAGAAATTCCCACATAATTGAAAAACAGTTACAAAACTGAATTTGACTCATAACAGAACCAAGATTTCTCTTTTGATTTCAGATTTACCAAAACAGTGGCTTGACAGTTGCTTCAGTTCACTATAGATATATGAGCTATATTCACAGTTGTTTCCTCAGTATGGGTTTGATTTCAACAATTCTGGAATTCAGAGCTTGTCAAGCTCCTTTGTGATTGACTTAATCTTTCACAGAAGGATCTCATGGATTTATAGCTGAAATCTTGACTTCTTCTTCAAAATCTTTTATATTTTTCAAAGTTGACACTCTTAGTTTTAAATTCCATGCAGTTCCTCTTCTAATGCCCCTACTAAGAAAAGAAAGCCAATAGTGGGATTTTTACAATTGTTTACAGCATAACGCTGGGAAAACTTCAAAGCACAGAGAAGTGATTATGCTTGCTCTTTTTTCTTTTTTTCTACACCCCACCCCCCCCCACCCCCAATTGTATTTATATTTGCCTCTGATTCTCTTGTTACCATCTTCTTCAAGCTGCCAAAAGTCTTCAGCTGTGGTGCTGGAGATTAAATGGCAAATTTCTGGCAAACATCACAGAGTTTTGTTTTCAATGAAGAATTGCATCTACCCTCTGATTAACAGGAGAATCATTTTACTTGCACTATCATTTGTGCTCATAGTTCTTGAATTTGTTGTCATTTGCACATGGAAACATAACATTTGCATATGCAGATAGTGCATTTGAGTGTCTTGTGCTTTCAAAACAATACACAAGGTGCAATACCCACAGTGGTCTAAAGAACAAACACATACAATCAAACTAGTAGCTAGTGAAGATAAGAACAACAGGGTAATTATGGCAAATATTCTGACGGAATCAAGAACATTATTTTAAATATCTGTTGTCAGCAGGATCAGCCATAAAATCCTTACATGTTCTTCCACTGGACCCAGTCCATCCCTCACATAGTTTTATCTGGGAGGAGAGAGAACTGACACTGCATTGACAGCCTGGCTGGGCATCAAAGTGTTTTGCAACAGCCCTGCTGATTGTGCAGATTCAGAGAATTAATTATTTTGCATTTGTTAAAATCAAAGCAAATTATGACATTAACACGAACAGCAAAGAGGAAAAGAGGAAAGCAGAGGATAGTGAGACCTGTGGACATCAGCACCGATGTTAGCTACCCCATACTGCAGGAAATGCTCCCCTAAACTATCTTAAAAGTGTACACAGATTATATACAAAGCCTTTGTAAAGGAGGCTTTGATCTATTGAATGAAGTTGACCTGCTTGCTGTGTTTTAAGCAGGCAGTGGAAACAAGACATGAGACATCAGAGACAGATGATAGGAAATGGACTCTTAGAGCAGAAAAACTAGGGTGCACACAGATGTGCTTAAATGTGCCAGAAGTCTGCCTAAGACAGCAGCTGAGCTCCATGTATCTTTCTCTTAAGATGTATTGAAATATTGTGAGTCAGGGTCTTCTTTAACTTTTTATAACAGAGAGTATGGATGAACTTCTCTGCTTGCTTCCCTCTTTCCCTGTCCTGATGACTCTAAGAGGAAGCTTGTTACAGAGAGAATTCTGAAGGGAAATTTGTGTAGAGCATAGTACTGCACTCAGAGGAGATCTCGGGTCAACTGGTCTCTGGGCAGTTTAGCTTGAATTATTCTGTGAGGAGCAGGTCTGGTATGGATCAGAGTGATAAGGGACTACAGTCACTAACTGATCGATCTTCATGTTGAAGTCTTCTTAGCAGCTTCTGGCTCTACTCAGTAAATCCCCCCCAAGTAGATTTTAATACAGCTATAGTTATGGAAAGCCTAGACGCATCCCTCTCAGCCCTCTCAGTCTCAAGCAAGCCTGGAAAAGTCCTCAGGCTCCTTTTTCTGTATGTACCATACCACAGGCCACAAAACACTTCCCAACAGCCTGTACCACACATAAGATCAATAGTGAAAGAGCAAAAGCCACAAACTATGATGTGCCTCAGGAAGGGAGCAGAGGAGATCAAGGACCTTGCCAATGTGAATGAAATCTACATGAAAGAGCCTTCGTCATTGCAGTGCTTTCATGGATTAAAGGAACAATTCAGCAGAAGAATGAGAAGGCGGTGCCAAGAGGAAGAGAAAATATGGAGGAGGGAAGCTGGGTTTCTCTGGTTAAACCATTCTAGTCACGTTCTTGGCGCACAAGCAGAAAAGCACAGCTGCTTTACATCTGCTACGGAGCACTGGAACTCAACATGCACAAATATAAGTATTCTCAGCCTGTTCAGATGAGTTTTTTGTTTGCTCTGGTATGGATACAATACTTTTTGTAATTAGTAACATGGAAAACTATTTTCTAATGCCTCTGCAATAACTGATTTGGCTTATAAATGTTTTCTTTCAAAGGTTAGGCCTACAGGGACTTACAAAGGCTAATTTTGTCACTAGAATGTCAGACCTGATGCCCACCCTGGGAGACACAATAACCACTGAATTACACAATTTAAATGTTTTATGCTTATATCCATGAAAAACACTGACAATTTTCTTTCATGTAGCATCCTGATTATATTTCATGCAGTAAATCTCTGAAGCATTTTAGGGCTTTGTGCCTAAAGTGAGACCCACATCCCTGGATACCAATGCAATACAAAAATAACAATAATAATACAGTATTTCTTTTACTGATTTATAGTCTTTCATGCATATTTTGAGTATGGCACTGAAGTCTCTTTGCTAAAACCTTCAGTTTAGCTAACATGAGGAAAGTGCATAAGAATGCAACGTGAAGAAATCTTAAATCCTAGCTCCGTATCTCTGATCCTACCCAACACCCAGAAACAGCCAGGAGGTAACAGTAACTAATAAACGTATAAATCGATGTGATTGGCTTAAATTAAACCATTCACTGACACTAGTCTCAGTCTCATTCTTTGTGTGCAAATGAAGCTTCCACCAGAAATCAAGACTTTTAAAGATGAGGAAAATACCAAAGCAAAGAAAGACTGTGTTACACAAATCAAAGCTTGTGACAGACTTGAAGCAGAGCTACTAGGAAGAGTTTGAATCTGGGATTATGGACTCACTGCTATCAGAAATAACAGCTTTAGGTGTTCTGTCCCCTGCTGTTCCTATCATTTAGTAAGGTTTTTTTAGCTTCGTATTAGATGATAATATACCTATGTGTGTGACAACAAGAACTGCAACTGTGATAATTATAGCTGAGAACAGCAGTGCATTCTTTAGCTTAGCTCCACACTAGGAATGTATATTTGTGAGTGTCATGTAGCTGTCTGTGTTGCTCAGATACAAGCATTGGTGGATGCCTGCATCTTTCAGACAAGCATATGAAAAAAATTGACATTTCCCAATGGCCCTATGAATATTTAAATGTGGAAGACCATATTGCTAATGCTACGTGGAGCAGCAGACCAGTGTTTAGTTTTAAGATTTGGAACATGTTTTGGGGCTCTGTGTGTGTGTCTAGGTACAGTTGATATGCAGGTAGAACTGCAAAACAGGGAGTTCTGATCTGTGGAGCAACTTTCGGTGTTTGTTGTAGATTTAACTGCATCTAAGCCATATGCCTTGTGCAGCATGTTGAACAAACACTTTTTCTTATAACTCCTGTGTCTCAGGAGAAACAGTGACAGGGCCATGGCAAATTGCTCATTCAACTAAATGTCGGTGAAGAGGCTGCTATGGATCAGGCTTTTGGAAAAGATTCAATGCCACTGTCTAGACAGAGGCAAGAAACAAGGGCTCCCTTTCCCTGTGTCCCCTTGGAACCTCATCACAGAGCTATGTAAGTCTGCTAATTAAACTGGAGTGTTGCACTTCACCCTTAGGAGTTTCTTTCTTTAAAAATGTAGGTCATTTGATTGACGTGTATTCTTCAGCATTCTAATCTCCGGCGAGAAAATTATGAAAAACAAGCTGTGCTGCATGCAGACAAAACTGAAGGCTGCAAGGAAACGGAATGTTTTATTACATAAAAGTTTTAATAAGCCATAAGCCACTGAACCCACATTAGGAGGCATAGGACTAAGGAGGAATAGTGCAGCAAGCCACACTTCTGCTGTGGTTGACGGACACTGCTGTTATTTGCTGGATAACTTCCACTCAATCTGATGGAACAGCGGTTGTGTTTTGTTGGTGATCTATGACATTGGGCCCAGATAAGAAATGAAGAAAGGAAGGCTAATACCTGGTCATAGAAGGGTGTTGATTGGGAAATGGAGATCAGCATTGGAAGTGGTGTCTTACTAAGGGCTGAATCCAGACACGGTGCCCAGTCATTCTGAGAAACAGAAGGAGAAAAGTCAATGGAATGTTTCCAGGAATCAGGTAATAACCAAGAACTGACTGTCTTTATGCATTTAGGGACAGGCCATTATATGTCAGTTCAGGGCAGAACACAGTAGCAGTGGTGGAATTGTGCAGATGCGCCATTGGTTTAGAGGATATTGATGGTGGCCTGTCTGTATCCTGACTGCTCAGACACTCCCAAAGTTATCCAAGAGAAGAACTAGGAGAGAGTGACTCTTAAGCACTGTCTTCTGTCAGAGATCTTTTCATGTCGGAATGAGATGCCCAGATGGGATTCTCCATCATTTTCACTGAGACATTCCTCTAAAAGCTGGACAAAACTGCTATTTAAAAAAGTATGTGGTTTCCATCTTCTCTTAGAGTACTCAGCAGGAACAGCTGGAGCTTCCAACTCAAGGTCTGATTGTGAGGCATGTTTGTCCCTTAGTGCTGATGGAAAGGACGTACTTGTCTTAATCCTTTCCTTAGCTACAAAATGTAAACGCACCTGCACTCACTGATGCACAAGCAGTAAATCAGCAGAGAGGTCAGGGAAACCAAGATGGAAATACACACTTTTAACTGAATATTTCAGTGAGAAGTTTCCCTCAGAGAGGATAATACAATCAGTAGTAAACTAACATTATCATCTTTTCTGTCATGGGAATATTGATCACCTGGATGCTAAATAACCAATATTGTATTAAGCTAAGGCCCACAAAGACTAATTGAACTACTTCAGTTTTTTCAAGACGGTTTAGAGGACGTATCTAGTGAAATGCTCAATGGATATTGGCAGGCACTCAGGAGAACTTATGAGCTGAGTGTGGGAAAGTAAAGGGAATAAAATAGCTTGCCCAGTGACTAATTTGCACGCCAAGACTTTTGCTCGTGCATTCTCAGTGCTTGCAAACAAATATGTGTTGCTCACATACTGATGCAGTCCAGAAGATCCTGGCCTGCATAGTATGTGTGCAGCATTAGATCTTCCCTTTACATTTAGTAGCCGTGTTCCAGTGATCAGTCTAATCATGTCTACTACAATATTGACTACCCAGTGGCCAGCATACTCAGAAGTTACCGCTGGTTTGGGATGCTTCCATTTGTGAATGCTCATTTTTCCACACTGTATCTAGGCCTGATTTTCAGAAAATAGAAGCTAGGCATTTTGTGAAAAGAAGAGACTCTCAAGTCACCCCAGACTGTATACTCAGAAATAAACTGTGAGTCACTTAAAAATTTAATTCAGTATTTTTATAGGAAAAAATTTAAAATCTAACAATATTTGTATTATTAAATTTATACCAAATGTGTGTTTGGAAGTATTTCTCACTGAGTAGTATAGAGACATCTTGGGTGTCACTGTAAATTAATGAGCATCTGTTTTTGATTGTAGTGGAAAGCTGTGAGAAAGCATCCAAGTGATACTGTTCACCATTAAGAATGAAGCATCTATGGTGAGGTGTGATACAGGGTTCTCTGAATGTTTCCTCTTGAGTCACTCCATGCCGGGAGGTTTAATATCTAATAGGTCTTTTCCTTCTTTTGGTGCCAAAACACAAAATTACTTGCAAGGTAGGTTTTGTTCTGGAAATGTGTTTCTAAGGTGGTATCATAAGGTGCTGCAATAGCTTGTGGCCTGTTTGGAGCTATTGTTAGAGCTACTAAAGGGAGTTGAAAAAAGAAAACAAGACAGTAAGGAAAAACCTCTTTCCTCTGCATATTCTGCTGGTTCTTCTCATTTACTTGGGACATTTTGTTTGCATCTGTATATTTAGTGCGTACTTCATAATAATATGAGGAAGAGTTATAAAATCATTTGTATTAGCCAATGAGCTGCACGTCTTCTGGGAACATGTAAATCCTGACTTTCACCCTGTACTAATGCAGGGTTTAAAAACAAATGCAACCTAGCTCCAAACAAACCTAAGGCCTGGATCTGTTCATGAGCACCGATTATTTCATTTGCCAGAATCTCTGTGCCGTGCCCTTACTCTTCTGTAGACCTTGTCTAATATTTCTCTTCTCCACTGGAGTAAAACTCCCCTAGAAAGTTTAGTCAGATAATGTTTGAAAAGCGTTTGAGAACCTGGAGGAAAGGTTGTCACTGCAAGGAGCTGAGCTCTAGTGACACAACTGCAAAGTTTAAAAAAAAAAAAAAAAGTAGAACTATGGCACAGCTAAAAATAGAGACTGAAATTCCTCTTCATTCTCAAGCCATATAAGGATCTATGCATAGCTATGTAAGGCAGGATCTTCATGCAAGAGATGAAGTTTTGGCTGGTTTAACATGGGAAGCATTGTGTTCATATGTTTCCTTTGTAGAGCTAAATCATAATTTTAAAGTTGTCAGAAGGCGTCTCTTTAAATTAGAGTAATTTACTGCTGTATGCGCCCAAGGACAGCTACAAATGTAAATAGAGACACTCCCTTGGCTATATCCACTGCACTTTTCCAGATCACTTCCAAGTGGAAAAGAAGTCTAACAAAGAATGAAGCAAAATTTGTTTGCCACTCACAATCAAAAGATTAATTCTTCTTTTTTGCTATCTTTAAATGGTGGCACCAGAGCCTGGTCTTTGTCTAGAACTTCCAGTGACATTGCTGGCAGTTTCAGGCATGGATGACATGCAGGAAAAATGCATTGCTCTTGTGCAGAAATCTCCTTGGTAATAAACTTCTCATCTACACATATGTGCACACATGGTCACACACTTACAGAGGTATATATAGGCTGTTTCACACTCTTAAATTAGTAGTTGTGGAAAATGATATGTACAATAACTTGATACTCTCAGTGCCTTTGAGGCAGCACATTCCTAAAGAAATACCTGTGTGATATATTGATGATACGGCTTAGATTTTCATTTGACAGAACGGTGAGTGAACTTGACCTGGCAAATCTTGTAGGACTGTGAGGTAGCAAGCCTTACAAGTCTACAATGGAACACACCCGTTGCAGGATTCCCTATAGTGATTCTAGGATTCCCATCTAGTGATATAGGATTCCCTGTTTCTTGGCAGTGTTGGATAGAAAAGGTACTCCACAGTGCTGAAGAAGAGAAGGAGAATGTCAATTAAATACAAGCTCCTCCTGCTCTTGGCAAAGAAGCATTGTAGAATGTGATTCATGTAACCGTCATAAACTTGCCGGTTTTGTTTATATCTGTTTTGTGCCTGATTTATATTTGGACTGCTGTCCAAACCACAGTCACATAATGACTTTTTTGCAACCCAATTTGTTCTCAAATGCAAAACAAATAAACAAATAAACAAGACCCCCAAACAAAATGCAACTGTATTTCTAGTTTATGCATTCTATTTCATCCTCAATTCTTCCTTTGTACATGTTGAAAAAATGAGTACTAGACCCAGTACAGGCTAGTCTGCCGGGTTCCATAGGTTTTCACGCGTTGCTCACATTTCCTGTCTATCTTTTGTGTCATCTCTTTCATTGCTGCTTTAGATCAGCCACAACACAGAGCCATTTATGGTTGTCATATGTTATGTATCAGACTTAATTGTTCGTCCTGCCTTTCATC
Organism: Ibycter americanus; assembly: GCA_035590275.1. Classification (NCBI taxonomy): domain Eukaryota; kingdom Metazoa; phylum Chordata; class Aves; order Falconiformes; family Falconidae; genus Ibycter; species Ibycter americanus. Next base: position 10,928,931 of record JAVJGI010000002.1, on the reverse strand, counting down.
ATCTCATCTTATTTCACAGACCACAATTAACTATGACTCTTTTGAGGCACCCAGCTTGCCTTTACTTGCTACTTAGTCTTACACATCCATATGGTTCAACTTGATTTTCAAAGATCTCTGTCATTTTGCTACTTTAACACAACAAACCAAGAACTATTTTGGATGGTTTGTTTGCTGTGGCATATATATGTATGTATATATTAGAATTTAATATCAAAGAGTAAAAGGCAGCTGGTAGATCTGGAGCATTGTGGAAGGTTGTCCTACAATGCGCTGATCTGAAAGCTTGTATTTGTGGATTATTGACATAATTTCTGTTTATATCCTATCTTTTTCTGGTCTGTGCAGTGATGATGCCTTGTCCCTTGGGGAATTTAACTGCCCTCCCTCTCCTAATTTGGTGCCTTAATTTTAAACTGCTATCCTTTGTGCTGTGTATTGTATTCCAAGACTGGGAATGATTCCCAAAGTTATATTTTCATGACATGCCTTTGCATATCCATTAAAATCAATGGGAACATGTTAGAGAGACTGAGGGCAGAATTCCTTTTAACAGGAGTTTTTGTCTGAGATATTTTAGAATATGGTAACATCTCTTTCACTCTGAACTTTCTTCTCTTCTGCACTCTCTTCTGTGCATATATCCTTCGCACATCTTTAGTCCTTTAATCTGTCTACTATTTTTATTACCCTCATTTCTTTTTTCTAGAAGTCCCTGAAAAGTGAGAATTAAAAATGCACACACTGCAGTAATGTAGTTTTCCTCAGACTCGATTGAGTCATTGCTTTTACATACAGTACTGTGTGTGTATGTATTTACATCCAACATAGAAAAAACTTGCTATCATGAATCTATTAATCCTTCGTACTTCTTCCCAGAGGTGTATTGCCCAGTGTTTTGCTTTTCCTGTTATATGGGTCTTGTTGTGGAAAATCTCCAATTTGGCTTTAGTGACAGTCTTCTAAATTAATATATTGTGAGGTTAATGTTTTCATTATTACTTATTTTCTTCCCTTCCCCCCATTTAAAAGTTGCTTTCCCACTCCATTTGTGCATGGTCATGCATCTTAATTAATTCTCCCCTTTCTGTGCACAACCCCTATTCATTACTTGTAGACGGTCACTTTTTCTCTCTTCCACACAGATAGGCTATACTTAGTTGCCTTATATATGCCATTTTAACTTTAAATTTGTCTTTCTGTTTGCCTGCTTCTGTGGTGGTGCTATGCTAATTTTCATTTAACTCGTTAGAAATGACTTGACTTATCCAGAAGAAGATACTTGAGGAAAAAGTTTGTGTTGCTTATTTGTTCAGTGTGATGTAATTCCACAACCTTACGAAGTATCTGTGTAAACTGAAAGCAGAGTCTTTTGAGTTTAGAGATTATATAGATTTTAAAGCCATAAAAATAAAATCATCTTCTCAACTGACTTACAGAATTGGACCCAGACATTCCTGCATAAAGCTACCAGTGTAGGCTTGAACTAAAATTGTCTTTTTATACTGTCCTGACGTCAAGGACAGATGTATATCATGGGTGAATATGATATTTTGAAAAGTGTGCAAAGGATGTTTCTTCCTATGAAATATTTCCCTACTATGTTGGTAGTAAGGGTACATTAGAACCAGACTAGAGCAGAGAAAATGGTAAGTGCAACTAGAAAATGGAAGGCCTAAAAGAATAAAGGCAGCTATAGGAAGCAGCAGTAGGAGATGAAGACTTCTGCAGCGTTGTCTTTGCTGCCCTACATATAGTCTTAGTAGTAGGAAGTATAATACTAGATGTGAAACATTAGTTTACACTGGGGATATGCAGACTTTCATCAGTATTTGCTCTGTGTTCATATTTTATGAATTTTCCCTCCCTAGTCTGTCCAACCCATTGCTCCATGTGCTCCCAGCTCACTCTGAACAGGTGAAACTCAGTATTTCCCCAAATGAAAGCACCTCTCTAACATTTATGTGAACAAATTTTTCAGGAACGTGTGCAGGAAAGACAGGAGGGAATGGTAAAGATCATGACTGAATCAAGGTGGGATCTGGATGTCTGGAATCTGAGCACCAGATTTCCCAGCAAACCCAGCTGAAAATACAGAACAGGGAGAGGAATGTTAAAATTAACTTGTTCAGCTAAATCTGATGGTTTTGAACTTCAACCTGTAGCCTCTAAACCTCTCTTCCACTGTAATCTCAATTTGCCGTACAAGGGAATGCTTTAAATTAAAGCAAGGGAGTAGTTAAATTTTCCAAGGCAATTTTGCCTGTCTCTCCTTTGAGGATGCCAAACTGATGACAAGTACAGTATTATTTGTATATGTATATTTAAAGTTGACTTAATTAATGAAACCCACAGAGTCTAACCCCTCATCTTATTAAAAATGTCAAATGCACAGCAACAAGAAGCTGTTTTACATTTGAAGGATACAGAAATGAAAGGATTGCTTTCAAATTTATTTTTAAGTTGGTAAAATATTTGTGTGCCCATAACATCCATTTAATTTTGGAGTTTGGTCCATAAGGAATGCTGGTACAGGGTGAAAAGTAAATGTAGTAAGGGATGAGATTTTTATTTCCTTTTTTTTTATTTGCATATGGTAGGTGATTTTGCCTTCTCTGAGTCTCCTTGGGACTGCCCATGAGTCAGCTCTAGATATTTCACCTTCTCTAATAGCATATCTATAGACCCTGGTTTTCCCAGGATGCTGGGAAACATGGCCTTTGCGAAATATTTGCATTGTTTTGATATGATATAACCAAAGGATAAAAATATCCAGTGATGTGGAGAAAAGGAGAATATAGAGGATTAAATACTTCACTAATTTGTCAAGGAAATTCGGAAAAACCTGTCTCCACTGTTTGTTCTTGTGTGGCTTTGCGTTAAATTGTCCCCACCTCTTTTTAATGGAACATAAACTACCATTTCACAACTTCATATGGTAGACCAATCCATGGACAACTGCCGTGACATCTGCAGTACCCTAGACTTGGCCTTCTCTTTCTTCCAGATGTCTTCTGTGCAAACATTTCAAAATTAAATATTTATTAAAAACAGTTTAAGGGATAAACATAAACAGTCTTGGTGAACAGGCAAGTTAAATACAATTATGGAGGTCAAAACAAGACTTGTTTAATTTCCATATGCTTTTTCTGATTCATGGAAGGTGACAAATCAAGGTCCATACTGAGACTTGTATTCATGTCCACCGTTCTCACTTGCATGATACTGAATATATGGTCTCTGCTAGCTGTGTTTTTATAATCAGGCAGTAGGTGATACCTGACACTCTTTTCATTTCCACAGCAAGACAACAAGAAAACAATTGTATGCTTTTTTCATATATGGGAGCAAACTGGTAGGCCAGATATAGGTAGGTGGATGGGAAAATGTTGATCCTAAGTGCCGCTCATTAGCCCTTTCAGCCAATGAGTCTTTCAGCCGAGATCACAGCATATTAGAAATTTCTGTGTCAGATGACTGGAAGAACAAGGGACATGCACTATTTCAGGGCTGGTAATAACAACGCAGATGGTTCGCAGAAGAAAGCCAAGACTGATCTATGCCTTGTTGTAGTTAGAGACAGGAATTTGTTCAACAGCTCCTTCCATAATGTCTTTGTGCACAAGCTTTTTCCTTCAGCTCTTTGCAAGGACTAGGATTTGTCTGATTGGTAAAATTAGCAAAATGTTTTTTTTCCAGTCCCTGCACACTTACATGTATCTTTGCAAGTGTAGGAAAAAATAAATCCAAATGCTTTCTGAAGCTGATGCAAAGAGATTTGAGATTATTGGTGACATCTATTGTTCTTTCAAAAAAGAATGAACACAATTGCTTTTTAGCACTGACAAGCCTAGCTGCAGAAATCTGAAGACCAACATTTATTACAGTACAAGCTGAGAAGGGTAGTTGAGACAGTATCAACTAACCTAGAAGATGCTGTATTTCAAATAATGATGACCAAGTCCTTCATTTTCCCTTTCTCAGAAATCACTGAGACTGCATGGATGTAGCAACAAAGCAGAGACCAAATTAAACTCACCACGTGCATAATTTTTCCACTAGTATGCTAAATGTTATCATGAAGATGTCTTACACCATAGACACAGAGAACACTCAGATGTTCTTCCTACAATAATGTAAATCCAGTCTTCTTATGATATTCTTTTATAAAATCATAGAATCATAGAATCATTTAGGTTGGAAAAGACCTTTAAGATCATGAACTCCAACTGTTAACCCAGCACTGCAAAGTCTACCACTAAACCATGTCCCTAAGCATTACATGTACGTCTTTTAAATACCTTCAGGGATGGTGACTTCACCGCTTCCCTGGGCAGCCTGTTCCAATGCTTGACAACCTTTTCGGGGAAGAAATTGTTTCTAATATCCAATCTAAACCTCCTCTGGTACAACCTGAGGCTATTTCCTCTTGTCCTATTTCTTGTTACTTGAGAGAAGAGACCAACCCCCCCTCTGCCCACAGCCTCCTTTCAGGTAGTTGTAGAGATCGAGAAGGTCCCCCCTCAGCCTCCTTTTCTCCAGCGCCAGCGCCCCCAGCTGCTCCCCATTAGCCTTGTGCCCCAGCCCCGTTCCCGTCTCTGGACACACTTCAGCCTGTCTGCATCCCTCTGGCAGTGAGGGGCCCGACACTGAACACGGATCCACAGTGTGACCTCACCAGTACAGGGGGATGATCACTGCCCCGGTCCTGCCGGCCACACTATTTCTGATACAAGCCAGGATGCTGTTGGCCTTCTTGGCCACCTGGGCACATTGCTCATATTCAGCTGGCTATTGACCAACACCCTCAGGTCCTTTTCCACTGGGCAGCTTTCCAGCTGCTCTTCCCCAAGCCTGCAGCGCTGCCTGGGGTTGCCGTGTCCCACGGGCAGGGCCCGACACTCAGCCTTGTTGAACCTCATACAATTGGCCTTGGCCCATCGGCCCGGCCTGCCCAGCCCCCCCTGCAGAGCCTCCTGCCCTCCAGCACATCAACACTCCTGCCCAACTCGGTGGCACCTGCAAACTGACTGAGGGTGCGCTCGATCCCCTCGTCCAGATCCCTGGTAAAGACATGAAACAGAACCGGCCCCAGCAGAGCCCTGGGGACACCCCTGTGCCCGTCACCAGCGGGATGTGGCTCCATTCCCCACCACTCTTTGGGCTCGGCTGCCCAGCCAGGGCTTTCCCCAGCGCAGAGCACCCCTGTCCCAGCCATGAGTTCTCCAGGAGATGCTGTGGGAGACGGTGTCACAGGCTTTACTGAGGTCCAGGTAAACAACATCCACAGCCTTTCCCTCATCCACTAAGTGGATGTCCTTGTCACAGAAGGAGATCAGGTTTGCCGAGCAGGACCTGACTTTCATAAAAACATGGCAACTGGGCCTGATCACCTTGTTGTTCTGTACATGCTGCGTTACCTGCTCCATTATGATAAAGAAGAAATAAAATCGAGACAAACAAGCAACCTGTAGTGAAATTTTCAAACTGAATGTGAATTATTGTGTGAAACAATGAGAGAGGTTTCAGTCATGACATGTCTGAAATTACTTTTTGGACATACCATATGTTAAATCCCCCAAAAAAGAAACAAAAAAAAAAAAAGAAAAAAAGAAAAAGGTGCAACTGGAAGATGAAAATCCTGGGAGTAGAGGAAGAGTCATTCATTCGTATAAATAACTATTTCCAGAGTCTGACTCTTGGGAATCTCCATTTCCATTATAAATATTTTGTATTAAATAGACATGAAGAAATGTTACTAAATGTGTGTGTAACAGAAAATAAAATGACAAGTTAGAAAGGGATACATGCTTTACAAGTGACCAGTATTTCCAAAGCTTTCAGTGTGTAAACATTTGAGCATGTTTGACTTTGGTGTTCAAATAACAAAGTAAAAAGGGAAGAGATGTGTGTCAATTTGTACCTAACAAACCTGGCAGGAGACTAAACATGGCTGGATACAGTTAGCTTAAAAAATAACTAAGGGTCATATGACACCCCTACGGCTGGAATGAAGAAGAAATATTTTTGCTGAACTTGTCAAAAGGCAAGTTGAAGTGGAAAGCTGAAAGATAATGACTGATTTCTCAGGAGCTAAGCTGCTTGTATACCTGTGTTCTGGATAAAACCTAGAATACGCATGATCAGAAAAAAACTATGATTTCACTACAGTTGGCTCTACTATAAACACTTTCATTTTGGAAAGAATTACTCTCACCTGAGAGTTTCTGGAACTGGGCTCCAAATTCTGGAATAAGATAGTTCTGGATCATTGTCACTCCCAGGAGACATTCTGCATGTGCAGAGTTAAAATTATTTCAGTTTGCCTTGTTCCCACAATGGAAATATCCACCTGTGCGTTACAGAGAAGAACTTTGAATCATCTCTTCCTATGTGTCTAATATTGATTTAGTTGTGGGTTTTGGCATCACTTAAAAGCTTGAAGTGTTTTAAATAGATAAAATATGTTGTGTCCATTATTTGTGTCAGCACTGCCTGGGGGATCTCACTATTCAGAATGTTTTCTTAGAGGCATATACATACACAAACCCTTGCAGACGTCAGTTCAAGTACTGCACCCAGGGAATAATGACTAACAGACTTCAGATAATGAAGAATCCAATTTAAAATCCAAAACTGGATTATAAAAACCCTTCTTACTCTTTGTAGATTTCTGTAACAAATGAACTGTCTTTGCTATTTCTAAATATCTAATTATATTTGTATGGGTTAGTCCCCAAGACCACAAGCAAAGCAGATTGGAAAGGAAGTTGTGGAGCTCACATCTGCAATTCTCATCTGAATTTTTAAATAGTGCTGCGTGTATAGCATGAGGACAGAAATTTTATAAATTATATCTTAGCTAATTCAAGTAACTTATTTGAGAATGCATTTGAAGTCACTAGAGGTTTTCTCCTTTTAGGCTAACAGCTCTGGCCTGGGGTGCATGAAACAGTTATCTCAGACCATGATTCAGACCATTCATTCATGGTATACTATGGCTTTTTTTTTTAATTTGTTCAATGAAAGTTTGTAGAAAAGGCAAAGAACTGTGTATTTCTGTTCCATTTTCCTGATCATTCTGCATCCCCCTAACTCCACTTGTCTACCAAAAGCAACATATAATTTTGATTAGATTTTCAGCTTTAATACATGTTTCTCCTGTCACGTACCACTCTACCATGTATCATTTATGGACAGAATCTGTTTTAGGTCACTTAAAAATTATTACCTCAGCTTGATGATAGATGTTTCTCCCTATCAAATGCTTAAATCCCCCAGCTTTAGCCTGTTGATGTGAGCTTCTTAGATCAGCAGTTCTCAGAACTGGACCTTCGTGTTATGTACTGCCACACAAAACAGATGCTTGCAGAAAAAAGCAGCAGTAAACAAATAAAATGTATTGAAGAGAATGGTGCTGGGAAGCATGCATGATTACTCATGATCACTCTCAACTTTTTACCTTCTCGTCAGCAATGCCACCCCTCCCACTCCCCTTTGCTTTCCCAGGGGAAGGGCCTGACTTTCCTCTTCTGCTGGTGTAATGTGTTATTTTCCTTTTCTCCTCAGCATGGTGTTCATTTTCCCCCTAGTGATTCTGAGCCCTTTTTCAGATACTGGTTGTTTTCCTGTGATATGGTCTTTGTCGTAGCTGGGCTCTGTATGTCGGTTCAGGGCTGATGGTAAGTGCCAGACAGCCAAAAAGACAACAGTGAAGTATTTGTTTAGAGACCAAGTGAAGCAGGGTGTGGTGGATTAGTGGTGTCAAGAGTGTATGATGGCACACCAACATAGCGAACACAACATTCATGAAGCTCAGAAAGAACCTTAAGATATTAGAATAGATCCAACTCTCAGTTAATACCTGGAGGTACTAAACTGGTTCAAATGCAGTTACTTTAGATTTAGAAATGCTATGAGGGTGACCTGGGCTTCTGAACCAATAACGGCCGACTCAGATATCTGACAACAGTTAATATAAAATAATACTGATTGTCCCAGAGGATTCTAATCTTGCAAAATAGGAGCATGGGTGGAAGGGCTCTGGACTAACTCCTAAATGAAGCATCTTTTTTGTCTGCCTGAGCTATCAGAGTTAATAAAGTTGAACCTGTATTTTTGGATGGGCTCAGTAACTTCATGTCTGGGATACATTGGATGTTCCATACTCTGTGTTAGTCTGTCTTTGTGCAACATGGAGTGAAATTACTGCCTTTTATCCAGAATTAACCTTCTGTTTTTACTTGGTTATGTTGCATTTTGGCCTTTTGCCTTTTTATTCCTTTAAACAAATATGTTTTTAAAAGCATGGAGATTTCTCATAATCCTCATTATTTATTTACCCTATTTATATTTTTTCCAAGGTTTTATTGTTTTGCAGCCTGCAAATAAAGTCTGAAATGAAATAAAACTATCAGGAAATAACAGTTTTGCCATAAAACCCTACCTGAACTACAGTTTTATGTTAAAGATATGCAAACGATATAGATGTTAACGTTAAAATACACCTCAGCATGACTACCAGCATAGCCATATAATGGTTATGGTCTGACAGGTTTAACTTATTAAACTCTAGCTTTATGTTAATAATATGGGATCTGCAGGCTCCCTTCTCTTCCCCTGATTTTGCTACACTACCTACCATGCATTTATGGCTTTATGGCTGAGTGTGAGATGCCTTGCCCCTATCCCAGTGCCTCTTTACCTCATTACACACTCATCAGCTGCCCTGGCTAATGTGTATCATGAATTCAGGAAAATAATCCCGTTCAGACATACGTAACTTTTCAGGACTTGATCTGGTAGCATGCTGTTAAACTGAGATCTGAGAAGTTCACATGCAGTTCTGAATGTCTTACTCTGTTGGAGCAGGATCACTGCAGTGTGTGATCTGACCCTGTCCCTCCCCACCTCCTGCGGCATGAAAAACCATCTGAGGGGTTTATTTACTGCAGCTGCCCATGAAAGCTGGTTTAAAATCAACATTCAGAGAACAAACCATGGGGTTCCAATGCAGTACAGAATTTACCAGAGAGGAGAGTATTGCTCTTGGACTAGGAAAACAATCATTCTGTTTAGCAAAAGATTTCAACGTTTTGAAGTGTATTTATTTTCCGAGAGGAAATGACAGCAAGGCCTTTTAAAATTCTCAGAGACAAGCAAATAGATACAGGCCCCAGAGTAGGCAACTGTGCATATTTTACCAAGGATGGGACAATGTGAGTTTTAACCCCTATGTGGAGTTATTTTAGCTTTGGAATTGCAGCTTCTTCAGCTATCTCCATATCTTATGTGAAGAAACATTTTTGTTCAAACTGACGTATTTCTTCAAAAACTTCTAGTTTTTGTAAAAGGTTTCATGGGAAACCAGCTCCCCCTTGTATTCAGTAACCCAGAGAAGCTGCTGTATATATGCACCTTGTCAAACAAATATGGCAATGCAGATGGCTTGGGACATGTAGGAGACTAACATAAATGGTGAGAAACAGAAATCACCCAACACTGGATCAGGGATTTGTGAACGTTCTAACAGCCTCTTTGGTTTTTAGAATGTTTCTCCACCTCTCCTCTGAGGGAACTTTGGACCTCTGAGTGAATTTATGGCCGTATTTGTTTTCTCTGTATTATTTCTGTGCAACTATTTTTTCCTCTGTAGAGGCGTGTTGCTGCTTTTTGCTGCAGCTGAGTTTTCTGTAAGAGCTGTCTTGCTTTAACCATGTTATCCTACATTCACTTTTTTTTTTTTTTTTTATAGATCCCTCCTGTCCCTTTTGACTCATCTGGTTCATTTTCAAGTCATGTCCTGTTTATTTTTCCAGCTATTTGTTTTTAATATGTATTATCTAACCTTTTCTGTCTGTTCTTTTGGGGATGTATACAAAGCTCTTCCCTTATTTGCATTTGCTTTTCCTTCTCCCCTCCACAGCCCCTAATGTTTGCCAGTGGAACCCAAGAACAGGAAATGGGAATAAAAATTCACAAGCCCGCAGAAGTCGATAACAAGCAGAGTTCAATTTCGTTGTGCAGGTGTGGAATGCTTCAGGTCACTGGGATGTGTAGAAATACAAGGGCTAGTATTTTATCCCAGGAGCTCCCTGGCACAGTTTGGGGAACAGGCTGCAGCTGCGGGAAACTTGTTTGAGAGCAGCATTCTCCCCTTTGGTTTCTTTGGGTGAGATAGCCATCAGTAAGGCAGTAAGCAAAGCAGAATAAGGTACTACTTCTCCTGAGAGAGTGGTCTACAGGAGTTTATTGTGAATGGGAATTAGAGCGTGGTACTACTCCAGCCATTTTATTTCAGCAATGTACTTGTAGAGGAGACCAGGGAACTTTTCTTCCTGGGAGCATTTTTCCATGGTTGTGAAGGTTAACTCTTTGACTAGTTTCCCTTTTACATGCTCCCTTTTAAGAGAAAGCTGCTGAGGTTCTGACAATACCTCTGGCTAATGGTGGTTTGGCAAAGTGATGTTCATCCAAGATGGCAAGAGCTGGCAGCCATCCTTTTCAGGCTGAAGCACAGAGCACAAAGGTGGATTTATCACAAAAATCAATACCATAAGGTATTGGTCTGCCACCATTTACTCACCACGGCTGCAAAAGCCTTGGTTGCCTCCAGAGTTGTTATTATGGAGCTGTACTGGAACCTGACATTATTTTAAGGAAGAAATATTACAGGCTACACTATTCAGTACAGTTTGCTGCCTGCAGCAACCACTGGCTTCATTTGGTGAAGATGCAAGGCATGTTTTGCTCCCAAAAGGAACAAATAGCTAAGCTGTCAGCAAGTTCACCTGGAAAATGAGTTGGGGTTGACAAGTGCTTATATTTTGTCAGGAAGACATGCTCTGCAGGCCAGGAGCTCTCTTCTGAGAAGATGTTCTTTGTTATCCTGATTTGCTTCTCACATTTCTGATATGCCCATTACAACTGTACTTCTGTGTGTGTATACACATGTGCCCACATGTGATGTGGGCAAGAGCCCTTCTTAGCCATTGCAAAAGATCTGCTGTTCTGGGAGTGCTAATCTCATACCAGACGCAAAGAAACCAAAAGGGAAAATACTGTTTTCAAGCAAGCTTCCTGTAGCTCCCGTCTGTTCCCAAAAGACTTTCATTTTCTGCCCTTTGTTTCACAGCTCACGTTGGTGATGCACTATTCAGTTATGGAACACACCCCTTTTCCTTAAGCTTTGGGCAAATCTAGAGCAGGGCTTGATGCTGAAGCCTAAACCACAGACATGTAGAAATGGAATGAAGCTGCATCAGGGGAAGGTCAGATTGGACATTAGGGAAAAGTTCTTAATTAAGAGGGTGTTTGCTCACTGGAACAGGCTCCCCAGGGAAGCGGTCATGGCACCAAGCTTGTCAGAGTTCAAGGAGCATTTGGATGACACTCTTAGTCGTATGGTTTAGTTTTAGGTAGTCCTGCAAGGAGCAGGGAGTTGGACTCGATAATCCTTATAGGTCCCTTCTGACTTGAGATATTCTGTGATTCTATCTTTATGTACTGGGTATAACCACAGCACTAAATAGAACCCCATGGTTCTAGGTTGGGGGTGGACTTCACAAAAGCAGATTGATGAGAGTACTTGCCATGTATGTGACAATTCTCAAGGCAGAAGACTCACAGGAAAATCAGCTCTGTTGATGCTGGCCCAAATCCACGTGCCAAAGCATTTCAATGAAGAGAGCACACCCTTTTTAAAACATGCATGTTATGAACAATGTTTGCTTTTAAAAGACAGAGCACAATGGGAGGCAGCCTATCTGGGTGGCTTGTGTTGTGCTGAAGATCTGGTAGAAGGGAGGTTTGGAACACTATCTGAGTGCAGGATAACAGATTGTGCGATTTAACAGAATTTCACAATATTACGCTTCACTTCCCCGCCGCCCCCCCCCTTGTTTTTGCTATTCCTATGGTAGAAAGTGGAGACAGGGTACAGCTAGGCCATGACTCTTCTCAACAAGATGAGGTCTTAATCTCAGCAAGAGGAAGACTCAAAGTATCTTGACGACTGTGGCCTTGTCCTTTCCATATTGTTTCTTCTGTTGATTTGCTTTGATTATGGGAAGACTACAGGAAAGGAGTAGTGAGAATAGCTCATTGCTGTTATTTCAGCTGGAGGAACAAAATACCTAATAAAATTATTTGGAAAGTGAAGTTCTGTAAAATCACATGGTAATCATTTAAAGTATGTGAAATATTTTTACTAGAATGGTTTTGTTGGTATTCCCTGCTTCCGATGTTTCGATATGGAAGAACACTGTTGAATCAATTGTGGGTGAGATTTCAAGTATTGCTTTCCTGATTTCCTGCCACTGGCCCTCCTTTTTTGCTTTTATGTGATTTCAGTTGCAGATGGCTGTATCAGGATCTTTGAGTTTGACTTTTGATCTAATATTCTTAAAAAAATTTATCCCCTGATTGGAGGCCTTTCACTTTCAGGTTTCAGGATCAAACCCACTGTAGCTGGAAGACAGAGTATTTCGTCTTTATTTGTACTTGTCATAGCACTTAGAAACTCAGATTAATACTGTAACATCTTTTCTGTAGCTTATATCGATATTTTTCAGCCCTGAAACTGAAACATTTTTGATTTTCTGCCATATATCTTTTAATGAAGTCTTATTTTTTTTGGAGGAAATCAGATTTTTTTTAAAGGAAAGTATAATTTGGTTCAAAATGCGTTGTTTTCCCCACTGAGGAACTATGTTACTGGAAGATCTGTGAGTAGCCATGACCTTTCAATCACTGCCATTGGCTTCAGGCCCTCAAGAATGGAAGCCAGGAACAAACGCTTTTGGGGGAGGTGGGGGGTGTCTGTTCATCTCCTCTGGATCGACCAGCCTCTGGAAGGTTGCAAGATGGGGTGCAGGAAGCAGGAATATGGAGGTTTTTGAGGGTGGGGAAAAATATCCCACATTGCTACCTGGTTCTATATATATAAATCTATATTAATGACTTATATGAATTACCATTAGAATTAGGTTCAATATTTTTACTTTGAGGTAAAATTTTCATTGTCTTTATAAAAGCTTTGCTTGCATAAAGAGCAGAGAAAGTGGCACATTTGGTTCACTGCAAGCTTTGGTTAACCTTTGCATATGGTGTTTCTCCTCAGTTCATTGTATGAATGCTTTCTTGTCAACTTCAGTACCTATAAATGCCGTTTAATTTAATTACTTACACTGTTGCCAGAACTAATCTCTGTTAGCTCTATATATCTTACTATGAATGATAAAACATGTGGTAGATACAGCAAAATTTATCATAGTCCTGTTCATACATCTCTGTAGACAGAGATTAAATCTTTGGCATGCAGGTCATTGGTGATGAGTTTACAGTAGTTACTGACTGGCTTTTTAATTACTGGATAAATTCTTTGCTTGTATATACTCCTCCCCCAAGCTTCTAGGGCTAGTCACTGATATAAATAAGAGGATGTTGTCCTTAATATGGTACTCATTTCAGTCCTGAGCAAACATGTTTCTCTGTTGAACTCTGAAATTTCAGATGTTCCTAAGGAAGTGTGTGGCATGTGTGAGAAATGGATACAGCTGACTGGGAGAAAGCTCTGCGCTAAACAATTCCTTTTGAGCTGCTTCATTTATGCTCTGTTTCTTCTCCACATCTCTCTTCCCTTTGGGGTCACGCACAGCCCCTTGCATACAGTAAGACAGACGGTTCACTAATGTGAAGAAGAGAGAACCAAGTTAAAACCTGTTCTGAGAGCTTTTCTGCTTGCACCTGAGAGCTTCTGTTGGCATCAAACAATAGAATCAAATTGTTTAGGTTGAAAAGGATCCTTAAGACCATTGAGTCCAACTGTTAACCTAGCACTAAGTTGCCTGCCCCTTTTTCCAAAGGTCATGAATTCTTTTTTCCAGAGTCCCAGTGAAAGCTCTGTTCAGCAAGGCCAGTCTTCTTCCCCACCAGCTCACCTTGTAGCACGTGGGGACGGCATCTTTAAGATTTTCTTCTTGAAGAATGTTCAACCTTCCTGGACTCCTTTGCCCTTCAGGACTGCCTCCCAAGGGACTCTGTCCACCAGGCTCCTAAACAGGCCAAAGTCTGCCGTCAAGGAGTCTGAAGTGGCAGGTTTGCTACACAAACACACACACACACGCATGCACCCCACCCACCCACCCCCATCCTTACTTCTCCAAGAATCAAAAGCTTTATCATTTCATGATTGCTGTGCCCAAGATGGCCTCCAGCCATATCACCCACAAGTCCTTCTCTGTTCACAAACAACAGATCCAGCAGGGCACCTTCCCTAGCCGGCTCACTCACCAGCTGTGTCAGGAAGTTATCTGCCACACACTCCAGGAACCTTATAGACTGTTCCTCTCTGCTGTACTGTGTTTCCAGCAGGCACCTGGTAAGTTCAAGTCCCCCACAAGAACAAGGGCTAACAACTGTGAGAATTCTCCCAGCTGCTTATAGAATATTTTGTCTGCCTCTTCATCCTGGTTGGGTGGTCTATTAACAGGCTCCCACCATGATATCTGTCTTGTTGGCCTTCCCCCTGATTCTTACCCATAAATACTCAACCCTATTGTCACCATCATTAAGCTCTAGACAATCAAAATACTCCCTAACATATAGGGCTGTACGTTCCATCACTTCTCCTTCCTTGCTTCTCCCTTCTGAAGAGTTTATCCAGAACTTTGGCAGTAGTTGCTGTTAAATAAAAAGTATCAGTTGCCTGCAATTGAAACAAGTTGTTGGGTTTTGGGTGGAACTCTAGAAAATAACTTGCAGGGATGTTGTGAATGCCTGGCCATGCTGTGTAGTCTCAAAAGAAACTGGGCACTGAGCCGGGAGGGTGCTTGACCTTTGGATTCTCAGTCATCTAAACTTGAATTTGGAACAGGATGTGTTGTTAAGAGAGATGTTGTAGTTCAAGCTGCAGTTAATTCAGGGAATTCCTGCAGTGTAGGTAGGTCTGGATGGTCACTTCTGGCCTGGCTGCTCACTTCACAAATCAAAACTAGGTAGCTACTTGTAATGAGGCTCAGTGAATATTTGCCAATGAAGATGTGGACAGTGTATTTATCACCTTGTGATAAACAGATAGATGGGATTAAATCTAAATTCTCTTACAGACCTCTTTCTCTGTGCCCCCATGAATCCAATGCAACTTCTGGTCTACACCATGACTGAGCAGATGAGAGTTTGAGCAGCTGAGAATGGAAGAGGGTAATGCAAGATTGAAGTGAGCAGGGGGAAAATCCTACACCTGAGTATCTGATCAATGTTTCTTGTTGGGTATCTCAACAACACAGGCAGGGGAAGAGATAACCAGTGCTGAGGATGAGCTGTTGATTAGACATAGCAAAAATTTTCAATGTAAAAAATCTTGCTGTGTTGCTTTCCCATGTTGAAAAAATGGCGGTTTGTCAGCAGAATGTTTTAAGGTACTTGGCAGGATTAATATTCTACACTAAATAGATGAAGGTGCTTGACAAAATATAGTTCATCCTAAGCGTTTTTTGACAGAATATATTTTATCCGTATAGGGGTTTTAGCAGAATTGTCAGTGATGTCTCATGATAGATGGCAATATGAAGAGTTGTAAGAGCCTGACTATTAAAAAAAGGACCAGACGACTTAGTGCTGTGGCAGTCTATTTGACTCTGAGTGGGTGGTCGGAAGGGGACGGATGATCTTCTAATAGGAATTTAATCATATACCTTCTAGAAATAATGGGAATCCAGAGATGATTAAGGAAGAGATGAGAAAGAAAAAGCATTTTGGAGAAATTTCCTCACAGAGAGAATGATTCATTTTGGACTGTGCTGTCAAAAGGCAGCTATGGAAACTGCAGCTGTGGATGTATTAAATAGGAGTCAGGCAGGTGCTTACTGGAAAAAATGCTATGGATGGAAACAAGCACCAGGAGGAGTGGGAGGAATCTGCAGAGCCAGCTTCCGGTTTTTAGTTGCAGCAGAATAAATGTGTTATTCTGCATTTGCATTGCAGATACACAACAGTTCTTGGTCTGAGCAGATGCTTGGCTGTGATGGATTTTCATGAACACGTGTCCAAGGGGCCATTCTCACCTCACCTTCTGCTAACATTTAAAAAAAGGAAGAGGCGTATTAAATGCCAGGATGAAGGGAACAGTTTCAGGATGGGAAAAGTTGAGCAATGGTGGTGTAATAGAAAGCAAAATTTGGCCCACATTAGTTTCCTCCAACAGGGCTGTTTTTTCAATTAGCACTGCTAGCACTAAAGATATCTCTGATGTATGACAGTATGTCAAAAGTTTAGCCCTACAGAAAAAGGCATAGAGTGATGGAGAGCTGTATTAGATGTTGGGGAGGAAAGCAGGAAACAACAAATAGGGTGGCTTTGAGCATTTTAGGAAGAGGAGCTGAGAGGGTTCAAGAAGTTGCAGCTTGTTATTGGTGCCATTGTGACTTCAAAAAGAGTCTGATGTTCTGCATCAAGGGACTTGCTGAGAAGTGGGTCAGTAGTGAAACTGAAGGGGAAGCTTCCAAGAATGCTGGTTACCCAAACCTGCTTGTTTCCCTTAGCTCTCACACTTCCTTTTGCTTCTCTGTCCTGGCCTTTTGGATCCAGATTTCATGTCATTGCAGATGTTGCCATTGGTTTCTGTGAAGTCACTCCTATTTATGACAGAATTTGGAGAGAAGGAAAAGTCACTGATCGTAAGGAGAGATAGCATATAAGTGTAAACCTGTAGGGATACTCACTGAGGCTGTTACTGCTTTCTTTCATGCGTCTCAAGTGTGACTCCATTGACTCAGGGATTGCATCTGGATGCTTCTGGGTTGTAATTTGAAAGCAGTTTCCAGTTTATCTCAGTGAAGCTCCATTACACCCCAATTTCTCTGTGTTGTCCCACTGCCCTGCTTGCACACCAACCAACACAAAGACAGCTACAAAATGCAGCTGTAATAACAAAAGCCTCAGGGCTATTTCAGAAGTCCAGGAACTAGACCCTCAGCTGGTTCAAATCAGCACAGATCAGTTCGCTGCACTGGAGAGACACCAATTTTACACTGGCTGAAGATTTGCCCCTGAGATTTCTTTTTGCAAATGGCACAGGGAGCAAGGTGCTGGAGAGGGCTGAGGAGAAAAACATCCTATTTTCTTTAGGGAGAGTTTAAGACTTGCTGACTCAAATGCCAGCCATCAGTTTGTTATCTCCTGAATCCTGGGGATACAATTTGCTAGGTAAAAACCACATCTGTTCTTCAGTTCAGTTTCACCTCTTTGAAAACATGTCCAAGCTACTTTCCTAAATGCCTCCATAAAATTAGGTTTTAGTTACATATGTTTCATTGTGTATTGCATGTTTCCATGGCACGCTGATTTGCCAGATAAAGCAATCTGCAGCCCATTTAGTTTATCTTAAAGCCTTTTAAATCTGTCTCCTCTAAGCTTGAAATTCTCTCATTCAGGCATCCAGAGTTGTTGAAACCCCTATGCCAATAATTCTTAATGACGTGTGTGTCTAGCCAGAGTAATTCTCCTCATTCAATTTGCAATTTTCCAAGTCAATCCTTTCAGCATTGTGATTGTAGCCATTTATTTTTTCATTCTGAGACATGCAGCTCTCTTATACGAAATGATACTTACTTTATAGGCAAAACGATATCTTATAATGAAGGGCAACCAAACTTAAAGTTTGTTTTGGAAACCAGGGGTAGTATTAGCTTTGCTTGCTTGCTCTTCTGGGCTCAAAGCTAACTCATATCTATGTACACAAGCATGCAGTCTTCCCTTAGTATTTGACATAAAGGACAAAAGCAGAACCATTGCCCATCTGGCAGCATATTTCATCTCTGCTCTTGTTCAAAGAGCATGTTGGACTGAGGCTTGTATCTTATGCTATTTCCCATGCTTAGGAGCTAATATGTGCAGTAACCAATAGAAACTCTACTGTTAAAATCTAGACTCCTGTTTTATAGAAGCAGCATACTTAGAGCATCCTGATAGAAAGAAAGAGGCCCTTTGTAGTGCTTAATAGCTAACCTCAGCCATCTATTGAGATCTCAGTGATGGGCTCAGGAGGGAAATTTTGCAGCTGCTATAAAAAGGGTTGCAACAACTTGAGTCTTTGGAAGGAGTTGAGGTGAAGATACCTAGGTGGGAAATGGGGGTTCTCATCAGAACCAAACAGAATGGACACACGTGTTTTTTATCTTCAGGAACTATTGTGACTTACATGCTCATTTTGTCCTGAAAACAAGAAGCTTTTGATCCCTGCATGAGGAAGATTTATGTGAGCTCAAGAGGTTTTACTTTGGTCACTGTGAACAAAGAATTTATAAGCCTCCCTCATTTCATTCATTTATTTTTGCCTGCTCTTCAATACCCGTTGAAGGAACAGATACATTTAAGGATGTTTATTTTAAGTTGGTACTCTGGATTGAAAAGCTTTTCCATCTGTTTCTGCCCTGCATTGGATATAACATTTTGCAGATGGCAGCGTTTATCAGAATCCCACTGCAGACTACTCACTGGCTTTGTGCCTTCAGAAATGGGCTGTGTTCATCGCCACTATAACTTCACGGAAATTGGTGGAATAATACAATGGGTAAATCTGACCCATCATCACAAGTGCTTCCTGAAGTATCATCATGTACTCTGGGCGCAATAGCTGTGTCTTGGTTGACTTGTTTAATGTAAATATATTGAATTATATGTAGTTTTCATGATTACTGAAGATTAGGGGTTTGCTTTAGAATGTCTTGGTTCTGATTTTTCCAGTCCACGAATGATTTAGGCAACAGCTTTCAAACATGCCATCTCAAATTGCAGCCACAAATTTGGGTATACAGGCTATTTAAGCAGGCAGAAATTTGGAAGGCGCCTGCTGTCTTCGCTGAAGCAAAGGACCAGTCAGTTGGGCCAGTTTTTCTTTCTTTCACGTATTCCACAAAATATAACACCTCTGACATATTGTTACTCCCTACTCTTCTTTTCCCAATTTTCTCAACATTCTCCCAAATTATGTGTTGTACAAGTCCCTTGGGGTGCTGGTCTTAAATGCTGCCCTTAATCATAAGTCATTGTACCTCACTAGATGGTCTCAGTGATTTCCATTGGAACTGCTTACAGAGCATGGTATTGACAAGAGCTGGCAGACTCTGGACGTCTTTAGCATACAGGAATCACAACTCCATGTTTAGGTTTCAGGATCAGTTCCATTTGGAAAGACTGTTTTTCATTTCACTGTCAGGTTATTTTTTCTCTAATATTTTATTTACAGAAAGGTGCAGAGTGGAGAGCTGGAAGTGACATAGGTCATGAGGCCAAATATCAGGTTCAGTTAGGGAAGGAACGTTTTCACACTTTTTTAGCTTTCTGGAAAAAAAAATATTTTGGGACAAAGCCTTCCATACCTACCTTCAGCCAAAACGTCACTTGCTTTGGAAAGTTTGAAGAAAATTGGTTAAGAATCCACATTAGTTAAGGGAGGCTGGAAGAAAAATGAAATTTGACTTTTTAAAGTCATTTTCCACCCTGCCCTATTATATGGAAGGAGTGGTCAGGAGTAAAAGAGAATTCCGCATTAGAAGTGTTTACCACAGCAAACCTACAGAGCACACTGTTTATTCAGTGCTGCTATGGAAAGCCCAGTTCCAGTCATGCTGAAGATTTACATGAAATGACAAAATGAAGATTTAACTGTCACTTTTCCACGTCCCTGCTTTTCCTCTCCCTTTCTTCATTTTTCTTATGCTCTGACAATATTTGGGAAAGGGCTTGTTTCTTAAATTGTGATTTGATACTTAGGCCCTAAATGCCTAATTGGGCTCTCCCAATACTATTTCAGTGAATGCTATCAATAATTTGGCTAGCTAGCATATCTTGGATACCAGTTTGTGTAAGGTTTGACTATGGACAGCCGCTACGATTCTAGCTGTGAACCACTGTAGTGAAAAGAGAATTTCTTCTAAACACTGCCCATCCAGGAACTAATGCTGAAGAAAGTACCCAGGCTGTTCTCAAAAAGAGCTGTGGGCTAAGAAAGAAAGAGAACTTAAGCGATGGCAGTGCCACAACAGTGCCTGAGAGAACCTTCTCAGTGGTTAAGCATATCTGAGGCATCAAGATGGAAAAATTCTTCAGAGATTTTGTAAGCTGTAGGAAAATCTCCAACTATTTAGCAAAGTTAATGCTGAGCTCTTCTGACTCATAGCACTAAAAAGCTGCTCCAGTCACACTGCTGAATCAATCAGCTCAGCCAGCACCCTTCCCATCAATGTAACACCTTCCCTGCTTGCTCAGTCTTAATACCCAATTCAATAACTTCAATAACAAAAATATATAAAGCTATATTCCCTTCATTACCCACTCCTGCCAAGTGTTGCTTGCATGTTTCTCCTTGCCTTACTTGCACATGTGCATGCTTAAGTTCCCTTCAAACCAGAGTTCGAAGCCTATATAGAAATCAAAGTTCAAACAATCAAGCCAACTCAGTTAATATTTGTAGTCCTTCGGAGAAAAAATAGTCCAGGAGTGTTTGGTAGTGATAATTCTCAGGACCAGACAGATGCTACTGTGGAGGGGATCAGTTTGCTTAACACAACCAGGGCAGCTGAACTGAGGACTGGAAGAATTGCCTGACTTTGCAGTCTCGAAGCTGCAGCTGCAACTGAAGAGGTTGAACTAAGGTACATGGTGGTCTGTAACACACAGTCAGCCCTGGATCTCCACAGAACGTACTTTACAGTTTGTTCTAAAAGAAGTATTGTGCCTGTAACCTTCACACCCACACTGGCTCTTAGATTGGTCACCAAAATTGTCTGTAGGTCTCTTGAGTATGTCTTCGATTCCAGCAGAATTTTCTCTGTGTGAATAGCTCTGTTATCAATTCTTTGGCATTGTAATCATTGCATCTATCTTCTTTTTTTCTGATTAATTAGTCAATTACATAAAATTACCTTTAGCAATTAAAGCATAATTTATGAAAAACATTGAGCAGGTAATGCTCATTTGTCATTAAATTGCTTGTAACTCAGGCTGTTGAATGGCAAGGTGTTTCTAGTTTCTGTTTTTACTGCTGGATGAACAACATTGATTAAAAAACCCCATCCTAATATAGGGTCTGGAGTGACTCAGTCATGTCCTTCAATATTTAAAAGTAAAAGGACTTAAATTTGCAATTTACATTGTTAATAAAGAGCATTTGGGCTTTGGGAGGTTGAAGCAGCTCTGAGCTGAACTTTTGTAATATAAAGTTGAAAGGGCAATAGATGTAACTAAGTGTTATTTAAACTGTCACATAAAAAGGAATCTAAAATATGGTACCTTAAAAGTTGTTTCTATTGTGAAGAGGGAAGGACGAATCAGTTATTGCCTGTGTAATTGTTTAGTTATCCATCAGATTACTGCAAACTGCATGTGTGTACTTTTCAAAGTGCTTTGGTGTAGACAGACACAGACCTTTGCTCCCGAGGAATTCAATGATTTGCCCCATGGGAATTGCTGGGCTTGCCAGAGTTCACTTAATGACACTGATGGGTCAATTCTCTGCCAGAACCAACAACTCATCTTCATCATCTTCTCAACTTCACATCCACTAATGATCAGTCCTCATAATGAAGGCATTTTTCACCCTGCCAGGAGTCACAAGGAGAAAAATTGATTGACAGAGTTATCTGGATTGTAGTAATTAAATCAGGGCAGACAAATCCCTGCTCTCATTATATTTCAGATGTGTCTGAACCACGAAAAACAGAGCTGAAGCATGCTGATTTGCTTTCTACAGTTCAAAATGTGGCATTAAATGCTGTATATGATATATAGGGTTACAATACATAAATGTGTACAAATTACAAAAGGATAATTATAAATCACAAGTGGTCTAAATATGGGCGTTGGGTTTAACTATCTTTAGTGAAATGTGTTTTTCAAATGTTTGAAAAAAACTATTACCTATAAGGCATTAAAATATTTCAGGAAACGAACCTGAAACTATACCAGGCTTCCAACTGTATCCAGGCTCATTCTGCAGTGCCATGCACAGAAAAGCATTTGTCTGTACCAGCAAGGCAAAGGAGATGGCAGGTAGAAACAAAGATGCAAAACAATGCCAAGATACACAGTAAAGAATTGGCATGGCCACAGGATTGGTGCTTGCACAGCAGAATATATCTGTATGGTTTTTGAGCTCTCTTGTTTGTAGATGAGAACACAGATTTACACTGTAGAAGTCAGAAAAGGATTTCAAAAACTATTGTAATTCTTTTGTTGGTGAGTTGCTTGTTGTGCAGCTCTTGCCTTGAAGAAGGATTTGGGTGCAGATGTTCTTTGGGTAATGCTGCAATCTGGATTCAAGAATTGTCTTGTGATTCTTTTTAAAGAATTTTTTCTTCCCTCAGTTTATTAAGCTGAGCCATTGTTCAGATACTGTAAAATACTGTACCCGCTTTAAACAGAGGATGCTGCATGAACTTGAATTAACATTAACCAACTAATTAATCTGATTTGATCTAGTTAATACTGGGTATATAAGATGTACATTTAGAGAGAGGCAGATTAGAGTTTAAAGCAGGAAAACTGAGTAAGGAAGGAAATCTGGATTCACTGGGATGGATGCTCACATAAAATAAATTGGTGTAAGTTCACTGACTCAGTTTAAAGCACTGAGTTGTATTTTTGGGATATTTGGCCCATATAGGATATGTTTGAAAACAAACCTTAATAATTCAGAAAAGCAGATGACACCTAGAAGTAGAATTTAGGTATGAGTTCATTAATCAGGAGAACATTTCAGGAGGAGTGAAAGCTTTGGGGATACAATGCCCATTCCCTTCATGTGACTGCTTTTGTGGGAACTTCCATGGGTCCTTCCAGTTTAGCTTCATCAATGATACAAATCCTCAGCTGGAATCTGATATCCAATCAGTATGGAAATGCTTTCCTTCTGGTGCTGCCTGTGTTTGGGTCTGTAGTACTGTTCATGACTTGCTGGATCTCAGCAGATACTGTCGGCATCATGACGAAATTCACAGCTCAAAGAACATGCAGGTAAATAAAAGGTTTTAAGTGCATTTCTTTGTAATGGAATGTTTTGCAAGACCTAGGTTTATAATAACTTCTGACTTTCACATTTTATAACACATGGGTATATATTACAGGACTTTATGTAGGACACTCAGATTTAAAAACAATCATGGTTTGGGATAAGATTCCACTGCTACTTTTCACAAATTATTTTCCTTGTGCACTTTGATCCATATTTATAGAAGTCCTTTTCTAAACCTTTCCAAGCAGAGTGTTAACTGGATAGGGCACAGGGCTGGAAATCAGGAGATTAGCCTTAACTCTCAGTCGCTGAAATTATGGAACAGCCAATGATTACAAGAGGCCAGGAGAACAACAATTAAATTCTCTTCATGGCACCCTGCGATGTGACTGAAAAAATAACTTCAAAACCTCCCTTAGCATTTTTTTTCCACTAAGAATGATCAATTGTCCAAAGCAAAAGCCTCATTTTAGGACTACTTACAACTTTTCCACTGAGCCTTCATGGTGTTTAATGTATATAGAGAAAAATGGATCCACAAGAACAGTATGGAGGTGGGAGCTAACATCAGAACCTTGGTTTAATCCTGTTTCTGATGTTGGTTTTTGGGAACCTTCAGCATTTCAAAGAACTTGTATATTTAAATTCTTTTTTTTATAGAATAGATATAAACGTTTCTTATCTGCCTTATAATGTAGATATTGTGTGAGTCAGAGATTGAGAGAGGATTACTTGAGGTTCACCTGCCTGAGTACCCAAGTGTTTAGTTACTGGGATTCTTTCTTTTTATGCTCCCTGTCAAAATATTCTAACCTCAGTTCAAACTGAACCAAAGGTAAATATCTGGAAAAGCCAATGCTACTATGAAAGCTCTAATTTCCGTCTTCAACAGGTTGAGCATCGTAGAAATGACAGCTGGCATGTCATGACAGTTTCTGTTGATGAGTCCGTCTTCTGAGAGCTTCATTAGAGTTTTCACTCACATCCAAAAGGATTCTGGGAACGAATTGTTCTGACATAAATCTAAGAGTTGCGCACATTGAAATACTACGATTGATTTTGACCTGTCAGTATCTGTATAAGGCAAATTACCTGTTCTTGGCATGTTACCTGACATGCTGTTTTACTGTGCAAGGATTGTTATTAAAAAAACTCTCTGCTATTTGTATCAAAAGGGTTTTAGTAGCGGATGTTGATGCAGAGTATTCTATTTGGCTGCAGCTGCTGATTATCCTTTTTAGAGATATGCTGTAGTGTAAACTTGTAAACTGGCAAAGCTGAGACATTGAGGGCAGAAAAGTTTGTTCATGTGGAAGTCACAGACTGTGTGAACATCTGGGGCAAAATATGAGAGCCAGTCAGCAATAAAAGATTGGCACTGTAAGGCAGAAAACAGATGATGGGTGTATAGCTAGGCTGAACAGTGAAGACAGTCATTTTATAGGTACATGAAGACTGATTTTTAAAGGGCTAATAAGGTGATGATAAAGATAGTAGTTCAGATTCTGTTGCTTTTGGGTTGGCCTGCATATCACCACCAACCCAAAGCTGCACTTAGCTTTGCTTTTAGGTCATTTGTGCAAAAGGGCTGGGGAGATTCTTAGGACATGCTGAGTTTTGCAGCAATTGCCTTGAGTGAATCTGAGGACCAGGCACAACAGAGTGAGATTATATGATGGGGATGGGAAAAGTGCAGTGAGGACTGGACCTTTGTTAAGTGGAGAAGATGCTGAACTGAATACCCTTATGAGTCAGCCACAGATTTGCCTCAAGTTCAAAGGCCAGTCTGTGACCTCAGGCAAAGTTTTAGCTATGTGGAAAAAACAACCCTATCCTGCCCATTATTCCTTCTCTGTCCCCACAAATCTTTATCATTACTAGCTGCCGTGCATACTCCTAGTCTGCAAGGTGTGGAGAGGATGTGCTACTGCACAGTCCTCAGTCATCGCTGATTCTGGAGGTATAAAGTCACGGAGATGGTACCAACACAATTGGCTCTGTGATATCCTTTTCTCCATTTGCAGCATATGGTTCTCTGGCTTACTGTGGCAGCTAATGCACAATAGAAGGGGTTTTATTGAGGAAGTTAGGTAATTTTAGTAGATCACAGACAGGATCAGGTTCTTTCAAAACTGTTTTGTGACTTCCTGGAGTCACTCAGAGGTTTGGGATGAGAATGGAAAGTGGAGAGTGCCAGAACTGGTGCAGGAGGTGCAGTTTTCAATGTATGGGCTTGATAAGAGTCAAGAGACAGCAGCACCAAATATGGATGATCAGTGTAAAATAAATGAAAGACAATCCTTGTGTTCCATTAAATATGAGAGACACTGTCTGCAAGAGAATTTATACCTGCATAATGAGGAAACTGGCTGAGTGGTCAGAAGTGGAAAAAGTTCACATGCTGGACTGAGGAAAATAAGAAGCTTCTTTTCCAGAAATGTCATTAAATTCTGCACTAGAACAGTAGTGAGACTTCATGGCCCTTACTAAGTGATGCTGATTTGCACCAGTGGAGGATAGGAAAATCTGGACTTGGATTGCCTAGGATTGGAGACTTCATAGACGGCTGAGAAAATTACAGCTGAAGGAGAAGCAGGGAGGAGGAGTAGTCAGGAGCTGATGAAGAAAGGAATGATGAATAATGAAAAGAAAAGCAGCTTTGAATAAGGAAGTGTTGATACCATTTAAGAGATGGAAAACATTTTTCAGAGCAAAAAATTGTCTTACCGCATACCAGCCTGTGTCAGAGATGAGGAATGGAGTGCTGGAGGAGCTGCATCTGAAGTTGATGTGTATTGGTAATTCAAAGGGGGAAAAACAGGGAATAGTTGTCATTTGGCTATAACCGCAAATACAGTTTCTAATCACACCCACCTGCAGATGTTAAAGACAGCTGGACAGTAGAGGTGCTGTGTAAAACAAAGCCGTATTTTACATTTACATCAGTCACATGCACAACCCTTCCCTTTCTAAGCAGAAAAATAAGGCAGTTCAGCTGTAATGACCTGTAGGATCATAGAGAGCTCCACCAGCCCTTGCAAGCCTGATCTTTTTGCTTCTAAATCAACTTTTTATTTCTAAATCAACAGAACAGATAAGGGCTTTCTTAGTTTCAAAATCAAGCCTAACCTTTTCCTGTTCAACAAAGCTCGTAACCAGCCACTTCCTTTTGTCACTCTGAAGAACTGATGTGAGCATATGTCATCGTCAATATGCTCCATTTTTATCCAGTCAGGGAAAAATATTCATAACATGTGACTTTCTTGGTCAATTGTCAAAACAGGACAAGAAACCTTGCACTAAAAAATTAAAGAGTAAACAGAATTTTCAAAATAATTCTATTGCAGTCAAATTCATGCAAATCCTGTGCTGAGTAAAAATGTTGAACCAACATGTTATTTTGTTTAAGAATGGATAATGTTCATCATAGTCAAAAAGGAAAGTGTCCTGATTTCAGCTGGGATGGAGTTAATTTTCTTCTTAGTAGTTGGTGCTGTGCTGTGTTTTGGCTGTGATGTGAGAGCAATG
>JAVJGI010000002.1:10758610-10902292 GCA_035590275.1 Ibycter americanus | reverse complement strand
CTGGCTGGCAGGGCCCAAGGAACTGAAAAGTCCTTGATTTAGTATAAACATCACCCAGCAACAACTGAAAACATCAGGACGTTATCAACATTGCTCTCCCATCACAGCCAAAACACAGCACAGCACCAACTACTAAGAAGAAAATTAACTCCATCTCAGCTGAAACCAGGACAGAAAGACAAAGATAACCACAGTACATCTACTGACTTGGAGGCTATTTTTGGAAATCAAAAATCCAAGTGTTTTCCTCTGAATACATTTTAGTTCTGTCTTTGTGATGAAACTGTCTATTCCAGATATACACATGTTTGTAAGCCTGGATAAGTTGGCCTCCAAATGGCCCAGCAGAAAACCAGAAATGGTGATCTGTCAGTGTGCATATTGAAAATAAGGACAAAGAGCAATTTGGTAGACACATGATTTTTTACAAATGAGATACTTAATTTTAATAACATATCTGCAAAACAGTGAAGTTTAACACAAATAAAAAAGAAAAGGAAATGTGAACATGCCCTTCTTTATTAGGACCCACAGTTTGCTTATGAAGTATGGCAAGTAGAACGGGGGCTTAAGAAGTTTTCCTGTGTTTCAAAGTAGACCCTTTGAATGCCTGGATTCTGCTGCCTCCTGTTTGGTTTCCATTCAGCTGATGTGCTTAGGATAGTTGACCTTCTCTACTCAACAGAACCTAATTAATCCTTTTTCCTCACGGGCTTGCTCTGCTTCTTTCCTGCCTAGTGCAATAGGTCAGCTACAGCTACTCCCTTTGCCACGACAGAACTAGCGTAACTGAAGAGTAATAAAATTATGGGAAGCAATAAAGTCATAAAAGTTTAGTTGTAAACATTGGCACTGACTTCCCATGTGAAGCAGTGCTCAGAGAGATACTTATTGGAGATGCTGAGAGTGAGATCAGACTTTGAAGCACTTTCTATAAATCTTTCAATATATTTTTCCAAACATAATGGAATAACAAATGGGTCAGGAGAAAAAACTTCCACAGTCTTAGCATGGAAAGGGGATAAATGAATTCTGGTTTTCTCCAGGTCCATCCCATTGTTACTGCTCCTCTGTTCCCTTCTCCTTCCCCAAATACATACCGCCTGAATTGTTTTGTTATGTCAATATAAAGGAGGAGTAAGGGTACAATACTGGGAGATGAAAACCAGCATGTGGCTTACTCACAACCTTCTACATTTCACAGGGCTTTCAGAAAGGGATCTCTCATTTAATGAAGATCCTTTTTTCTGTTTAGTCATAAACAGATGAATCCTATAATAGCCTCTGTTTCCTCTACTACAGGAGGTCTGTATGATTAATAAGATCTCCCTGTAGTGAATGCCAAGCCAAACAGATGAATGCAAGGCGCATCTGCTGTAGATTAAACATTTGGAAAAAACATTTTATAAATATTTTTTTCCACAACAACATATCCATATGGTAGTTAACTAGGGTATATATTTAAAACCTTGCATGTACAGTATATAGTCATGGGTAAGTATTTAATATACTTATTAAATAAGTACTTATGTTATCACTCAACAGATAGGTTTCTGATATGACTTTTAATCTATTTGAGATGTCAAATCAGACTGTTTGAAAAGACCACATGTGCTTTATCAAGCAAAACATGAGAAGACACTGCTTCTGAGTGGGTGGGTTAGTAGGAAGAAAACCTTTTATTTTATTATTTCTCAGAAACAAGAATGTGTAAGATAATTACCTAGTTAGTATGAGTTAAGTGTAAAAGAACATACACTGAATATGGTTAGACAGATAAGGTTGTCCTGGGTACAGTGAAAACAGATTCTGAGGAGAGAGGAAAGTGAAACTAATTTGAGATTTTGTAGCCAAAAATCCTAGCATCTAAATTTAGCTTTATTAACACTTCAAAATACTGGAATTCTGTATCAATATAATTAATATTTTAGTCTTCCCTATCTAATCAGGATGGGTTAAATGGCTTTACAGAAATAAGGAAAAATAATTTTTTTTCTCGTCCTTGTTGTACAATGGGAATTCCTTTCCCCTCTTTCTTTTTGTCTTCTGCATTAGAGGACTGGGCCATGGTTCTGGATTGATAAGAAATGAAATCTGACAATTTAGCTCAAACTAAAACCAAGTTCAACAAGTAAACATTACCCAGAGCAGCTATTGGCACTCTCACATAATTCAGTCTTGTCTCTTAGTATGTTGTTCTTGTAAGACTTAGCAATATTATTGTAGGCTGATTTTATGATAGACTGGGTTTTTTTGGTTTACTTGTCATGAAACCTAAGATCCTGATATGTGATTCCAAGATCCTAATTCCTGAAATGTTTTTTAAGAGTTTTCTTAACTGGCCTTCTAGTCTAACAACCATAAAGAGGAAAAATCAGTCTTGCAAGATTCCATATGTGCTTGCTTGTTGTCTTGTTAAGGATTAAGACTTGGTTTGCGTGTGTGCATGGAAAACTGGGGCACTTATCTGAAGAGAAGGGCTCTCCAAATATGACATTTGCTCTAGGAATGGCTAGTGCTTGTCAATTCATGTCTGTCTGGGCTCTAAGAATGTGGATTTCCAGACCTTACAGCATGATGCTTGCAACCAGACATGACATTTCCACACATGCTTTTACACAGATTGCAGAACAGAGGAAAATAATTGCCTAACTTTGCTTTTATCACACACCATTAGGTACTTAGCTGATTCAAACAAGAAAGACAAAAAAGCACCTCATGTTCAAGAAACTTTTAATATTTACGTTCATTACAGTTTCAGACTTTGCTGCCTAAACGATTTGTTTTCTGATGTTCTTGCCATAGTTTTCCATATGCTTCTCTGAGCATCCTCAGGGCAGATGGGAGCATGGGGGTGGGCAGTTCCCTCACTTTTGAAATAGTGTCTTGGTGGCTCATATGTCATTCTGCTGTAGAGACTCATTTCTTCATGGCCTAGTTGTCATTGCTTTGCTCCTGGACTGCAAAGTGCTGCTTTACTATTTAAATAATTTTTTTTTTTTTTTTTTAATCAAAATCCCTGTGGAGTCTTGGAACAAATCACTGAACAAAATTTTCGGAAACCTCTGAGAAACAGTGTGAAACTGGTGGATTTGATCTAGGAAATCTTAAAGTGGTGCCTTTTGCATTTGGGTTGAAAACAAAATGCAGAATGTGAAGCCTGTCTGAACACATTTAATTTTCAAAGGTATCTGTCTTTAAGAGTCCTGGTGTGAGCCCTCATTAGCTGTTGGTGATGTTCACAGCAGATTTTTTTCTACATGTGTCAGGACCATACCTTAAATTAGTTTGCAATTAGATTTAGTTAAATGAATTTAGAGAAGGCCGCTCTTACTGTGGTTTAACAAAGGCTTATTTTAGACTCGTTTTGATTTGTTCCCTATGAATTAAATTGATATAATCTAAGCTTAAATTGATTTAATTGTGTCTCACAGCCCTTTGTACTGGTTTAGCAGAACTGATCTGTAGTAGCACTTCATTTAATTCTCCTTGAATCCTGGATTCCAAAAATGGGTAACTAAGCTTTTCCTAGCATTACCATAAGGCTGCACCACCTGTAGGCCTTTATACTGGTGAATTCACCCAGCTGCTCAAAGTACACTGTGCAAGCCAGAGATAATAAATGATGCAAGCCCCTCCAGCTCTGGCTGAATGTTCTGAGTGTGAATCTCCCATGCATGTGGGCAGAGAGGCCATCCAAGAAGGGAGTTGGGATAATTTCCCAGATGCTCCCACAGCATCCTGTAATAATATGGAAAGACCATTGTGAAGGGAGAAGGTGCCCAGACAATCCTTGTGGTAGCTTCAATAACATTCTTCAAGGACATGCTAGTCTTAAAAGGCAGACCTGAGCATGCATGGGCCAGTCTGTGTGGATATGTAATCCAGGGAGTTTTGCGAAGAGCCTTTTGGTAGGTGGTTACTCTTTGCTCTCCTCTGCCAGGCCTTTGCCAGCACCTCCCACAATCTTACACAATTGTAGGAGAATACAGGGTGCTCATTATGGGAAAGGAATATTTCCTCAGGGGAAAAAAATTTACTTGCTTTATTTTTTACATAATTAACTGAAGAATAGCTTATTTAAGTGCAAAAGGAGGGTGAGATGGGTTGACAAACTGAATATTTATTTAAAATTTTATTTAAAACTTATTTTAAAAAGAATCTTTATTTAATCCATTCTGTTTAGTTGGTTCACCTCAGAGGTAAAATGGAGTTGGGAAGCTAGTTCTCTCACTCCAACTAGCGTGTACCTAAGAGGTGAGGATTTACTAAGCAGTGAGGCATTGGCCTTGTCTCTCCTATTGGCATTAACCTGTATGAGACATGGCTGCTTAATTGTGCAACACCCCCTTCTCTCCCAGTTAGATTAAGGCTGGTTTTGCTTCTTGCTGTGAGCTCTGTTGATTGTCAGAGGAACGACTGGAGGCTTTGAACAGACTTCAGTCCTCCTACGTCTTTGCCAAAACACCAAACCACAGTTACCAGCAGAGATTATAGAAAAAACACTTTTAACAAGAAACATCTAACCACAAAAAGATATTTTCTAGGAAAATGTTTTCTGTTTTGCTAAAAGAATGCTTGCCATTGGCAATACAAGCCCTCTTAATTAAAGACAAAAACAAGTCATTGGAGAAATCTAAACTATCCTGTTTGTAGGGCTTTTTGTAAAAAAAAAAATAAAAAGAAAAAAGTTTTTATTGACAAAAATTAAGGAAAAAAAGAAAGCATCCCATGTTTTCACATGATAAAAAGCCTGCTTTCCTGATTATCTAGAGTTCAAAAAACAGCAGTGTACAGTTTTGCAGCCTATGGCTAAGGACTTTTAGCATATCTACTTTGGCTAAGGATCCAATGCAAACAGTTTGCTGCTGTCTAAGGTGAGAAGTGCATTCAGTGAATAAATAACAGTTTAGGGCTGGGAAAGGGAATGACAAGTTTTTATCCGAAAATGTCACTTTTAACTCTCTATATAAGATACCCATGGTTCTCAGCCAATATGTTTTTGTGACTGAGCTACATTTCCTGCCAGATTATTCAGCTAGATACAGATCCCTTGCTCCTACAGTGTGGAAACCCGAATAATAATTTCAGCTGCAGAAAGCCCTAGTGAATTGCTGGCCTACTTTGATCTCCCAGGGGGAAGGTGCACTTCTCTAATTCAGGAGCCATTGCTTTGGCAGATGGCTCTATTTACTCAACGAGCAGGTCAGAACAGGAGGAAAAATGGAACATAATCCAACAGTATCCAATTAAAGGTAGCTCTGTGCAACTGTACCAAAGTCATTGCTGTCAAAACCTCTAGGGAGCGTGTTCAGTTTTTAGCCTTGTTTCCTAAGGAAATTAGGTTGTCTGCCTGTCTACCTTTCTGTCTGTCAGTGTCTATCCTCTCTGATTAGTTTATGAATCTGCTTGCCATTATCAAGGAAAAATGGCAGAAGAGGAGTTTTCAAACATACAAAATTCCAGCAAAGTTAACAGAACTGAGACAGAAGGAGACCCAAAGTTCCTCCATGGAGGGAAAAGTAGGTGGAACAATATCTAACCATTCCTAGACTGGAATGCAGATCAGACCTTCTGGCCTCAGCAGGCATATACTGCCTCACCAATCTGAAGTACTTACTCCACTCACCTATCCAAACAGCTGGGGAATGTGGGAGCAGACCAGGGGAACTGTTGGTAGGGGACAAGATGTTAGAGGCATAGGAAGAGAGAGGGTATGGGAAGGGAGGGGGAGAAAGTAGGATACACAGGACCCAAATCAGTAAACAACTGCATTTCGTTAGTGGTCTTATTCACAGAAATTATTGCTATAATACCAAGTTTCAGGCTAGATTATAATTCAACAAAAACACCACTCAGGAACCTGTCACCGAAGGATACTACCTGGTGTGCTAACGTACTCTTGGCAATGGCATCCCTGTGAAGTGAAGAAGCTGGCAAAACAAATAACATCGATGGTGCTTTCAGAGAACATTGCAATTGTCTCCTTACAGAGCTGAGCCCTGATTCACACACTTTTAGCAGAGCTGTAACAAATTCATAGTGTACAAGGCTTCTGTAGCACAGCTACTCATCTGGGTGCAGTTAGAGTACTATTAAAATGCTATGCTGACACTTAATACCCAAATAACTATACTGGGGGTAGGTACCGCTCTAATAATCCAACTTAGGTAAAGTAGTACCAGGTTTAGGGACAGAAAAACTCTTAGAAAAAACGACTTGAAAAACCAACCAAGAAAACATTATGGGTTCCCAAAAAATTGAACCTTGTGTGTATTAAATTTCATCTCTGTTTTGACTGAAGCTCAAAACTGGTTTTGGAACCAGATGTAAACGTTAGTATTATTATGGCTTTTTTAATGCTGAGCAAGAAAAATATAATTTGCCTCAGTTTTCCTGGAATGGAAAGAATAGTGAGAGATGGCAGAGGAGGTCCCAGTTCCAGCTGATTATTGGATTCATTAGAAATGAGCCGTCTGAAGCAAACAATATTGGCAAACCCTGGAGAAAGCAGGGTGAGAGGGTTTTGTTTTTTTCCTTTGTATGGTTCCCCCCTCCCCAGCAGATTAGATATCTGGAACTATTTCAAGACATTTTTCATTTTGTTGGTAAATAGACATGCACTTGTTCTGGGATTTTAGTCCCTAACTATTCACTTTGTCCAAGGCAGAAAGGCAAAAATATAAGTGAAGCTCAAACAATAAAACCTCAGCAATGGGTCAAGCCAGTTGTTATTACATGATTTCAGGCTTTGAAAGGTCATTTATGTTTTCCAAGTTGGATTTATTTTTTACACTTATTTGTAATATTACCTTGCTGTGTTTCATAATGTCAGGGAAAATGTCTGGTTTCGGGCCTAAAATGTCAAAGCAGCATTTTCAAAATCACTCAGCACTGAGCCAAATGTTTTTCTGTTGGAGTCAGTGGTAACAGTCCTATTTGCCTTAGCAGGCTTGGACTAGTGCTGAACATTATGGAAATCCACCTTTGTTACCATTTTTGCAAGCAGGCTGCCCTTCTCCATATTCCCCTTCCTCTTCCTCTTCCACAGGCCTATTTGTATGTGGCAAATTTTGTAGTATGAAAGATAAAAACATGACAATTATGAATCCTGGATTAACTTCCTATCTTTCTTAATGACTATAGGTTAAATCATAGCAACGTTTTATACCTCAGTTTACACCGAAGTGACACATAAAATCCCCATCTCAGCGGGCTTCCCAGTTCACCAACACCTGAGAATGACAAAACTGCTGCTTAAGCAAGTGCCAAGTAAATATTATGGAATAAACTGTAAACCATGACACCATAGCGTTGCGAGAAGTAGTACAGATGAAGTTTATGCAATCTAGACATAGGTCTCCATAGGTGCTTTCATGTTAAGGAGTTATTCTGGATGATACTGACTGCAACAAGGAAGAATTTCCCTAGAAAGGAAAATGAAGCTTTGAAAAATTTGATAAGGAGAATCCATTTTTCAAATACCCTTCCAAGTGTCTTTGCCATTGGCTTTGTCATGATGAAGACAAAAAAGGGGGCATAGAATAAATTAATTTGTTCTTTTCATAACTATGATTCAAAGTTAGGATTTTTCATGACTCATCTCCCAGTCAGCACACTAGTGAAACACATCTGCAGCAGTAGGTAGAACATACTAGGTGCCATATTCTTAAGAATAGCTTTTTTTCGCCTACTCTAGAGATATCTTATGTCTTCAGTTGTAGGTATTGCCAGATAAAAAAACTGTTAGCACCCAGATTTTTCTAATCCTCTAAACAAGATAAAAAATCCAACATTCCCCTACCGTTGTCTGCCCTCTCCTGTACCTTGCATTACTATTACATCAGCTTAGAATAAGCTGGTAAGAGAAGTGTACAATAAATGTGTTCACTACTTCTATATGGCAAGAACATTTCCTTTGACTTGTATTCAATACCTTGGTTTATGAACATTATCATTCTTCCTAATAGCCTGTTTTACTGCAGAGAAGAATTGCTGTGATATAAGGATATGATCTGTGTGGGGGGGTTTCTCATGGTGAGTGTTTGGTAGCATAGTGTCATTAGGAGTATTATTCTTCACCCTGGATAGATGTGCAATACTGGTTGAAGCAGCTCACACACCTTATGGGCTCCCAGAGAACCTGATAAATTAGAATTCCTTCTGGAAGAATAATATTTCTTCCTACTGTGGTATTTGTACAAATTCCTCTGTCATGCTAGCTGCAAGCAGAGAAGAGAGAAAGGTTGTGGCCCCAGGATGATGAAGAAGAAGCAACAAATAAATTCTGGTCCCAGAGCAGTGATTTTAGTGAGGGTAGTTGTTCAGTCAGTGTATCTCAAATCGTGGTATCCATTTGTGGAGGAAGGTAGGATTGCTTGTTCAAGGTCTCAGATTTCACATGAGAAAGCAGGGATACGTCTTTAAGTTATTGCATGTCTTCCTGTTTTCCTGTTTTTTTAAAAAATAACTACTTGAATTGTACCTTCTTTCTACTTGTTTAGGGAAATGATCTAGGAAAAGGCATGAATTAGAACCTTTTATAGGTAACCTTAAGTTTTAGTTCATTACTTATTAAGTTAATAACACCAATTGCTATTAATACACATTTATTGACTGGAGAAAATAGGGAGTCAGGGGAGGAAGGGAGCTTCTTTCACTGGATAAGATTAAATCTAAGACTCTGGTTTAATTAGAGAAAAAAGAAGTATCTTTGGCTCCTCCTGTTCTGAGTTCTTTGCCATGAAAATATTTCAGAACATCGGAAAGCTATGGCCTGCAAATATTTAAAATTGAACCCATTAAAACTTCTGTATGTGCTCCAATTTACATTGAAAGAAATAAACCTTGTGCTCAGGATCATGTGTGGCAGTGAGTATTTACAGGATACAGCTCTTGAGCAATAAAGCTCAGCAATACTAACTTCATGATTCGGTTTTGCTGTCAGGTGGTTATAATTCCACTGAATTTGGGATTACAAAAATCTCAGAAAAGTGTAGTGTATTTTTATTTTAATATGATCTGGCAGATCTTATGAATTTGAAAATATTTCTTTTTCTAGTCTGATTGAAAGACTTGCTAGTAACTTCACTTTCTGAGGGAAATTAAAAGTACACATCTGTGCAGTCTCCAGCCAAACACATCTGGGAGAAAGAAACAACAGTCTGATTCCTCCATCTCATTTGAGCTGACCTCACAAATGTCACTGCCTAAGTCAGGAGACCAAGTAGGAAACTAGAGACAATCTTAATTTAGGGCTGCCTTGATGAGATTGAAAATAATACGTTCCCTTTGTTGCTAAAATTTTCTTTTGAATTACTTTTCCCTACAGTTATTAACTATATTGTCAGAGCTTATATGTCAAGTAAGAGGATTAAGCATACATTTTGCTGAAACTCACCAATGCAAACATTATTTCTTGAATAAAGTCACATCTTAATGAAATTAAGGAAGTTCGGTGCATCCATAATGATTACAACAGGTAGAAGTTACTGTCTGAGGGCCTGCAGCACTGAGATTTTTGGCAAATTCGAGAAGCTCTCTAATCTGGGATGCTTTAACCCCAATGGCCTTCAGCCATTTAGAAATGCTAATGTTTGCAGAAATGAGCTGAGTGTTTTACCATGTCTTAAATCATGCATTTAATTTGTATGTCAGTGGGCCATTGATTGTATCATTTTTCTTTTGTTTGTTATTTTGTATTCTTTATTTGTATTCATATTTTCACATCACTCAGTTAAGACCGTTAGACATTGGCAGTAAACTGAGAGGCCAAATGACTCAGCTCTCTAGGTTTTTCTCAGCTGCTCCTGGGTGGCACCTAGAGAGGAAAACAAATGGTAAATCAAGATCTTGGTCTCTATACTGTACAATAACTTTCTTATTTCAGGGGCAGCTTCTGTTAAAAATCTGCTCCTTTGACTTTAAAAGGGGGGTAATTTCACATTCAGCATTCTCTTTTGGCACTTAGCGAGAGATTTTGAAAGGTATAAATGGCAGGTAGACACGTAATTCCCATGGAAAGTATCTGTAACTCCACTGTAATGTCAGCCAAATTGCACCAGAGATGAGATTTCTCACTGTCTGGACAAAACACTGCTATAACATAGGAGTTTGCGCACCGGGTATGTGAGCCACTTCAGAGTGATTTGTGTCCTGGACACAGCAGTGGGAGTTACTACTGCCAGTGATGATACCATTTGACACAGCTCTGACAAAGGTCAGAACTAGCTAGGTATCCTGCTGTAATGCACACTTATTCCTCTTAAGGTGATTCCTATAGAATGTTAGGATTTTTTTCCCAAAAGTGGGAAGGCTAGGGAAGGGTTTGTACCACCTTCTTGCTCCAAATGATTAGCTGGCATGTCAGACACTCCCACATCCCATGATGTGGTTGCCTGGCCCCCTAAATTAGCCTGGAGCTGCCTCCTCTTCTGCACATTGTCTTAACGCAGAGGTTACTCTACTGCCCTTCACAGCCTCTGACATCCTGCTGCTTTTGGGCAGCCTGATGCTCACGGGAAGCTAAGAGCACACTGAAGTTTATACATACTCCTGTGCCTAAAGACTGTAGAATCAGGGTCTTCCAACATTAAAATAAATTGCTCTTTTTAAAGAAGGCATAATTATCTAGTCTTTACTGAAATCAAAGCAATTAGGAAGAAGTCAGAAACAGCAATAATCCTTCTTTAATTCAAAAGCAATTTCTTAAAAGCCCTATGTAAAAAATGGTTGGCTCCAGTCCTTAGAAAGCCCCATACAATTATGTCAGTATAAATCCTCATTCGGAATTTGCTTAAGCAAGTTCTTACCCTGAAGCACATGACTGCCCAGACCAGCCGCATGTCCACAGTCTGCTACAGCCATCGCCATCTGGTGTAGAAAGGATGAAGGGTGAGGTGATGTTGAAGGCTGTGAGTAATGAAGCAGGACCAGGGCACATTACCCAGTTTCTTGAAATGAAACACAACCCAGTCAAGTGCACATTCCTGGGCTATTTATGAACATTTCCATCTCTCCATCTCCCACCTGAAGCTGACTCACACAGCTACATGCCTTAGGTGGGAAGGTGTTTCATGCAGAAGGAGACCTATTGGGCTTTCCACTCTCTGCCTGCTGGTGGTTTCAGCAGCCTGCTGAAACACGGGATAGAAACATGGCTTTATGCTGTGCAGATGGGCAAAGTATTTTCCTCTTGCTATTGTGTCAAAACATCGTGTATAATTTAAACAATATTTATAACATTACTAGAAATAGTCAAATTATTATTTTTTTAATCATGTAGAACATGGCAAAACCAAATGAAAATGAAGTGAAAAATACCCTTTAATTTCAGCCTGTACAATCAGATGCAATAGTCTGTGTGCAAACGGATTAACATGCCAAAATCATAACTTGAGGTTAGAAGTGTAACATCACTCAGTAAATTAACATCAATAATTATAAGCTGTAAACAGTAGCAGATATAATTAAGATTTGAGGCCCAAGGGTTGTATATGCCTAGCTGCAACTGACATCATCAGACACTGTGATCTTGATGTTCAAGTCCCCTCTGGAGACAGCAAAGTGACAAACATTACCCTACATGGAAATAAAGTGTCAACGTATTAGGAGCACTTGCAAAGTTCTTCTATCTCCCTCTTTTAAGGACAAATGGGGCTCTTTCTAAAAGAGGAAAATAAAGAGTTTTTGGTTTTTCTCTGTGTGATTCCATTGTTGCACCTGCTCTTCTTGCAGCTGAAGATGAGCCAGAACATCACGTCAAAACATTATTTTTCAAAGGGTTAAATTAAATGAGTTGTTACAGTACCCTGCAGATAGAAAACTGTCCCTAAAGAGCAGAGGATGTT
Organism: Ibycter americanus; assembly: GCA_035590275.1. Lineage (NCBI taxonomy): Eukaryota > Metazoa > Chordata > Aves > Falconiformes > Falconidae > Ibycter > Ibycter americanus. The sequence continues at coordinate 10,890,443 of JAVJGI010000002.1, read as the reverse complement.
GCTTTTCAAAATTTGTAACAGCGGAAATAAAGAGGAGGGAGGGGAGGAGGAGAAGAATAACTACACTGTGAGCTTCTGAGCTGCATGGAAGGAAAAAAGCAAATCAGGTGCTTGTGTTTGAAGTATCCTTTCAGAGCTCTGAATCATAATAATAAAGAAAATATAGACAGAGTAAGGGTTTCAAGTGAAAGTATTTGAGTGCTGGTTAGGGGAGGAAAAACTCCTTTGCGCATGCTAAGACTGAGCCCAGGTGGACACATCTAGTCTCAGGGTGGAGTTGATACCAGACATAGGACAAATATAGACTCATAGCACAGCTGTCTCTCCACCATGTTTAAAAACCTGCTGGGGAACACCCTGAATGCAGTACTAGGACTCTGTCTAGCGTACTGCACCATGTGGCTGTACCAGCTATCTCAGAGCCTTTCCCAGTAGCAGTCCAGTACTGAGTGTAAATGTGCTTTTGCTCACACAATATAGCAGAGAATAGACAAGTCTGATCATACACAGAAATGAACATAAATTGTCTCAAAGAAAACAGCCTTTGAAGAGTGTTAAAGTTGTCCTGTCAAGCAAAACAGAAGCAAAGATTTCAGTTCTTGGCTTAACAAAAGAGCAAGAAACAACTGAAGCTTAGCAGAATTGCTTGCCTGTTCGTAATGATCGTAGTGGTTTGCAGGGAGGCCACATCTTAGGAAGTTATTGCTGGTAACAGGCGCATACAAAAAGGATATTGGAAAAAATGATGTAACGAGTTTGTCTTGATCATCCTGAAATATTTTTGTTTCCACTAAAAGATACAGAAATGGTCATTTCACAGTAAGAATCTGCTTGGCCAGGAAATTATTATATCAGAAATTTTGCTTCAGTGGTTGATTTTTTTTTAAAAAAAGGCAGCCTCAAAACAAGGCTGCAGGCTGGCTGCATTCCTTCTCCTCCTCCACCTCCTTTACTCACAGTGTCCTGTCATGTTGATAGAACTGTGTGCATGTGCTCAGTGCCCAGAGATGTGTGGAAGTGGAGGTTGGCAAGACGGTAACATGCACAGTCCATGGTCATTGCATTGCTGCAGCTACTTACTGCTGAGGGTGAGGAGCTGGCTTGGTCTGGAAGCTCTGGGCTGCTTGGGAAGAACAGAGGCTGAGAGCTGCTCAGCTAGCTATTTCACCCCCTCTAGTCTGATGTTAACATCCTCATTCTGCCATCTTAGACTATTTATTGCCTACTTTACCCATACCACCCTCTAGCCCTGCCTGGAAGTCAAACAAGGTGAAGACAGCTGAAGTGTTACTCTAACTTGCAGCACCTCTATAAATCTCTTAGTAAAGAGCCAGTGGAGCTTTACAAGTATGATGTCTTTTTATTTTATTACCCAGCATGCAGTACATGAAGCTGTTTTCCCACAATGCATAAATTTAGTGAGGGAGAAAACCCAATCTTTCCCATCTCTCTGCCATCAGCTGCCTTTCTAAGATTAAGAAGCATGTGGAAATGCTTCTGCTGCCTAAATTCTGAATGACTAGAAAATAGGTTAAAAGTGCTACTTTGTACTGTAGCACTTTACAAAAGTGTGTTTTGTTTGACACGACTTAAGAGAAAAAATCTTTTAATCTCTGTCACTGTGGGTAGGTGGGAAGGCCAAAAAGTCTAAATGTTTTAAAGGAAAATTTTAATTAGTATGCAAATTTGACTTTCTGCATTAAAATGTCATTTACTAAGTAAATGTTGTTGCACTGGAAGTTCAGATATTTGATCATTTTCTGTCAAGGTGCCTTTGCAAATTTCCTGAATGTAATAACAGCATTTCAAAAACAAAATGAAATTCTCCTTTTGTTGCAATGCATTGGGTATGCTCCACCAAAGGCTATGTGACTAGAATATCTTAAATTAGCCACCAGCTTATAGTGCTGTTTCTCTTTCCCCCAGCTGGCAAATTCTGTTCTCTCAGTGCCTCCAGAGGTTTTTTGAAACAGGGGAGCTGAGAAATATACCCCTGCATGTCATAAATTTAAAACACTGGAGCATGCCAACAAAATGATTACAAAAGCTATTGTAGTCATTAAAGTCAAAGGAAGTAGTCGTTGAGTTATTGTCAATTACTACTGAAGGTTACATTAGTGATTAACATTTACAGTATTTGTAAAAGACTTAACACACATTTTGATAGTTAACTAATTTCATTGTCTTAATACACATATTCCTGTCTGCTGAAGAAGGACAAGAACAAGATCAATGGTTGAAGGCCCAGCCTTGTGTTTAACATAGAGAAAAATGATGTTCTAATATAAAAGTGATAGAAAAATAATTGTGAGGCAAAAAAAAGAAAAGGGAGAGAGAAAATTTAATAAAGGCAGGAAATTCCAAGTTTACTTTCTTTCACCAAGTGTCTGTGAGGTCAGTGGCTGCTTCTAGCTGCCACTGAATGAATGTACTGTCTCAGACTACACCTTATATGGAGCTCCTTGGGGAACAGAAAACATTGCACGTGGAAGCCATATGTTCAGGGCCTGCCATCATTTATTGAGGGCTGAGGTTCAGGGCTGAAAACTGATTTAAAAATCCATATTTAGAGTTCTTAAGTACAAAATAAGGTACAAATTCTCATGAAAGTTGAAGACAGAAGAGAAGAAGATGTGACCCAGCATAGAAGTGATTTTGAAAACCAAAAAAAATGGCTGGGGGAATTCAGTTTCTAGCAGTGCTGAAGAGCCTGCCCTGCTGAATACAAGATCCCTTCCTAACAGCTGCAATGTAAAGGTCTAACAAGACTGATGTATATAAGGGCATGAAGGTTATCCTGAACTATGTGCTCACTCTGTATCTGTCAAAGGCCAAGAGAGAAGGAACCTCTACAGTGTGGAGGGTAAGGGGCTACTCTTTCTCTTTCCACCCTTGCTTCAATTTTACATTGGTGCAAATTTGCCTGACATATCCACAGATGTGGTAAAGCACGCAAGTAATGTAGCCCTTGGTACACCTTTCAGTTTTTGTTTATGCGTCTGTATAATTTAAAGATCTAAAGAGTTACAAATTGGTTTGGATTGGAAAGGACCTTTAAAGATTACCTAGTCCAAACCCCTGCCATGGGCAGGGACATCTTTCACTAGATCAAATTGCTCGAAGCTCTGTCCAACCTGACCTTGAGCACTTCCAGGGATGGGACATCCACAACTTCTCTGGGCAACATGTTTCAGGGTCTCACCACCCTCACTGTTAGAAATCTCTTCTTTATATCTAATCTAAATATGCCCTCTTTCAGTTTAAAACAGTTACTCCTTGTCCTGTCTCTACGGGCCTTGGTAAAAAGTCTCCCTCCAGCTTTCTTTCAAGCCCTCTTTATATGTTGAAAAGCCCTGATGAAGTTTCCCCAGACCCTTCTCTTCTCTAAGCTGAGCAACCCCAACTCTCTCAGTCTTTCTTCACAGCAGAGGTGTTCCATCCCTCTGATCATTTTTGTGGCTCTACTCTGGACCTGCTCTGTGTTGGAGTGTCCCACATGAACATAAAATGTGCAATTAGGTGTTCCTGATCTGGAGGCTTCTGGTAGTAAATCTAAAAATTATATATAACCCATTGCAGCTATGGTGAGGCATTCTCAGTGTTCCTCACAGTCTCATGCAAATTTACTCATACACTTACTCCTATTGTCACCTTAGCTGGAAGCTTCTGCGGGTCCATGAAGAGTCACTAACCTTCTGATCTTGAAGCTGCCATTCATGGCAGGGTTGAGACATGTTAGCAGAAAAATGTGTCCTATTAATGCCTGTGTCTCATCTTTGAATAAGTACCAGACGTCAGTTCGTGCCATTGTTAATTTGGTCCTTTTGATGAGCATGAAATTTGTGTGATAAAAGAACCTACAGTGGATTTTTCGCTTGCATAATAGATATTTTGCTGGTTAAAAACCCACAAACTCCATTGCATATGAATGTTTTCATTGTGTTAGCAATTTTTATATCTTATTGGCAATGTTCTAAATCAATGAAGATTCAGACTACTCAGTTTCCCAGAGATCCTTGTAATTACAGCAATGACTGCTGGAGCATGAAAAAAAAGTCATTTGGCAAAATGGCCATCTTGGCTTCCTCTGTCTCATCCTCCCCTCTCTCTGACTTCCAAGTCCTGTTTTCTCAGTTTACTAGACAAATACATTGTTTGCTATTTGCCAGGGCAGATGTTTGTTTAATTCAGCACCTTCTGCTTCCTTCCTGCGACTGAGGAAAGTCATACTGTTCACTGTGTTTTCTTTTCTGTTTACAACACCTCTCCACTGCCAGCCAAGGTGCAGAAAAGAGGAAGGACAATGGTCGCTTTGAAAATTATTTATTCAGCTCATGAAAAGTGATTCCATGTGCTAGAATTTCTAGGACCTTAACCACCATCTCCTGTATTCTATAAATGGCACATGACCAAACAGAGACCATCTAACTGGATTGTCTCACTGTGCAAAGAGGCTGTATCCAACCATTGAATATTTTTATGTAGAGAACAAACCCTCTTTTTTTGAAAGAGCATGAAGATCCCAACTTGAACTGACTCATGCTCTGATCCAGCTGGGTCCTGCTTGAACAATGCTGCTATGGAGAACTGTTACTGCTCAAGAGAGAGTTTGCCTTGTAGTCTGGACTGACTACTATGCAGAATCAGATTGGCTGCAGAAAGTCTGCATAAAATCTATGTGTCACTTTAATGCTGATTTGAGGGCTTAAAGAGGTGCAAAGACAGGGAACTGGCTTTCTGTGTCAGAAGACATCTTGCCTTTAGTAATGCCTGAGAGAGAATGGAGAAATGGCTTTACGGACCAGCATATAGCTCACTAGATGCTGTAGTGTTAAGACTCATCCATGTTCTAAATGAAACTTGCCACTGAAGTCTGTGTTCCAGGAGTCTCAGCAGGCGTTTGGATTATTCCCACCCCTTTCTTCCTCCCTTCCATCTTTTTTTGTGTGGCTGGCACAGTGTGCTTTCTCCTTCCTTGCAAATTTCTTCACAAATTTTGGCTTTGTGCATATCTCCTCTATTTCTTGCTTTACTCATGCATCTGGTTTCTCTAAAGCAGTGTGGCTTTATATACCTTCCCTCCACAAAGGATGTCTTTACATACCAAGCAACAGGTCAGAGAACGTTAACTCTAAATGGATCCAGTACAACAAAAGCATGAACATGTGTTCTTCTTTTACTTTAATAAACAATATAGTGCCATCGTTCCTGATCAGCTTGTGAATTTTAAAAAAATCCAGAGATAATTACTAGATTTATATATATATGTAACTATCAATGCAGAGCTGGGCTTTTATCTACATACTCTAATGTATCCATTTTTCTGTAAAAAAAGAAGCACTGTAATTGTCATCAGAACCATTTGTTGCAGTTTGAATGCCTATAAATAATGAATAGGCAGGCAGGTTATTCATTACAGACTGAAAAACCCCTTTGCAGAAGCCAGGCAGAAACTATCAAGGTTTCTCAGTATGGAGCTGACATGGTCATGAGTGAGTTGTCTAGGGCAGTGCTGTCTGTGATTTACACTGCTGCACGCCACCTGGCACTGCAGGCTTTTCCAATAGTGGTGTTGTATTTATTCCTGCTGTGCTATAAACTAACAGACTTATTGGAAACTTTAGCAAACCTTGCTGTGAGTTTCACATTTCTATTTTACTGCAAACTTCTTCACTTTTCTAGGATACAATCACAGACAAGCCAACTGAAGCAAGAGCTTTGTGAGCATTTGCAGTTTGGTATATTATTTTTATTTCCTCAATAGTTTATTTTGTCTCAAGAAATCACATTGGAATTAGTTCTGCCTCTGATCCATTGGAAAAATTCTTACCTGCGTGATCACGTTTTCATACAAGAAATACTGCTAATTCATGGAATTGTCTTATTAGCTTCATGTGGTATCTTCTGCACAATTGGAATAACCTTTCGGGGGGGTGGAGGGGAAGCCAAAATTACCCAGTGGAACACATTCTACAGTTGTTAATACTACTGAGAGCTTTTGGGGACAAAGAAGTGGTGCCAGTGTGACTTGGAACTGAATTTGGTTCAGCATTCTCCAGAGGAGTGAATCAGAGCCTTGTATACAGCAACAATCTCATTCCCTTGATTCCTTTTCTCTTTCATTCTTACCACATCCTCCTTATTTCTTGATTTTATAACTGCCATAGACTGGACAGACAGTTTCAAAGATTCTCATTTATAGCCCTCTACATCTTCCTTTCTTGACCATCATATTGTATAGCTGATTAATTTAATAAACCCTTTCTGGTTTAGATCATTGCCCCAAGAAAGCAGCACTGTCTGTTTTCTGTCTCATTATCCTAAAAGATCAGAATATCTCTAACGCTGTGGTTCTTCTCTGTCTTCGTTCTTAACCATATCTGCAGTTTTAGTGTGGTCAGCAGATACAAACAACTTATATTTCATATTCTTATTTAAACCATTCAGAATGGGTATCTTTGCAACCCCCTCAATAGTCTTTGATAACAGATGAGGTTATCTCAGGATTTGTGGTATGATTTTATGAAATCTGTGGGAGTTTATGGAATGCAAACCTTTTCGTGATTTTACCTAGCTGGAAAGGTAAAAGACAAGATGTCTGTTGGAAGTGATCCAAAATACAATGACATCAGTGTGAATCTTCCCATAGACTTCAAGAACCTGTAAAGCGCCAGTGCAAATGCTGTGACTGATGAACAGAAGATAGCTGGGAGATACCCTTTTGTTCATAAAGACTTGCGGTGCAGCTGATTTCTTAGACAACACTTGTGTGCTGAAATACTTAACTCCCTGAAGCATAATTATTCTCTTCAATTTGTGACTCCTTCCAATATAGTGTAATACAAAATGTCTTCAGAAAAGCCACCAGCCAAATTCTTCTCTTGTTTATGTGTTCATAACAGATCAGTGAACAAAATTCTCCTTTTACTTCCATTGGTATGAGAGAGGTAACTCCATTTAAGGCTAGTGAAGGAATACTGGCAGGTGTGGGGGTGGGGGACATGGACATTTTATGAGAGACAAAAGTGATCCTGCTGATTTCAGCTCAACTGCGTAAATATAAGTGAAGGCAGAACTGAGTCCTTATTATTTCCTGTCTACTGCATTTCTCTCATTTTGTCATGGCAGCTGTGTAGATGGAAACTCTCAAGATTTCTACAGCCAAGTCATCTTTCACCAATAAAGCTGTATGGACTCACATAATAGATTACACTGTCACACTAAACCTGATAAACAACATTTAATATGTCTCAAATTGCATCCGGACAGATATCCCTGTAAGCTACTGTCTCTACCATGCAGATGTTTCCCATCTCTTTAGGAACAGCTTTGAGGGTCAGGCGAGAGGCTCGCCTGTGCTTACCCACTGTGGAACTCACAGGGACATGGTGGGCTAATGGTACACCCAGTCATTTCTGTCTGTAGTGTTTCTGTGCATTTCATAATTGTGTTGCCACCATTCCAAGGTGAAATACGTTTGTGCTGTCTATCATCCTCCTTTGTAAAGACAGAAACAAGGTGAAGCTGCGATCTGTCTTTGGAGGCCTCCCTAGGTGACTCCAACTTAGGCTGACAGGGGTCTCCTGTGTTTCTGAAGGAAATATTTTAACAGTTTTTCCTAATTTTCCTTTTTCCCCTTTTATTTTTCACAGAAACCATTCTCTTTTACCTTTTGCTAGCGAAAAATACAGCTTTTGAACAATGCAGGACTGTTATTAGCTGTTCTGTATTTCTTTTCTGACTATTCTTTTAATCTGCTCCAGCCCTGGGTTGTTTTTTTCCAGACTAGCTCTCCCCAGTCTACCTCCCTCCCAGATCATTTGTGTTTGAAAGACTTGTACATTTTGCAGGTGCTAATCTTCACATCCTCGCTTACTCTCATTTGTCTCTGTTGCCCTTTTTCCTGTTGGGATGAATTTCAGTTGTATCCTCTCCAATTGTTCTTTAACTTTTTCCAGCTCTGTGCAGTCAGCTTTCTGGTGCACCATAGGACTCCAAATTGAAATTTCTCTGGGCAGGTCACATTTCCTTAAATTTCCATAAGGTGAAAAGCATTTGGGATTCTTGCACGGGGGAATATTTCAAATGTAATGATAACCCTGTCCCAGACGTGCAGACATCTGTATGAGGGGAGCAATCAACAAGATGAATGCAGCACAGACATGCTTCCTTGGTTATTCATGTGTGTATCTGCCTGATCTATGTGACAAATAAGTCCTTGTGCAAATACAGGTATTTCCCTACCTAGCAGGGATGCCAGAGGGCTGCTGACTAAGGTGCTGTAGGATTCAGTGATGGCCAGGACTTCTCACCACCGCAGAAACCTTGACTACTGAGTGAAGGGGTAAGACCTTTAGCTGCTTGCTGTGGGCCAGCTGCTGCAAGACATGTTAGCCAGCACATTACACTCATGTTTTACTCAGTTCACTTGCTTCAGTAGGTCCTAGGCATCGTTTTTTTAATCCTTATATATTAAGACCAAACCAGTGCAGATTTTGATGCATGATGCTACTTCTAAGGAAGTCAATGGCAAAAATCCAGCTGAAGTCAGTGGATGCAGGAAGAGCATCTGACACAAGCCAAGATATTCAGTCAGAACTGCAGCTCTGGCCTTCTAGAACTTAATGTTTGGAAGGAGACAGCAATCACAATGTGAGCATATATTCTGTCCTTAAACTCCCATTTCCTCTCTTTTGTTCATAAGTGCCAGAGATTCACAGAGATTTCTTTCAAAGGCAGGGCTTTTTTTCTTCATCCACTTTCCGGTGTTGTGCTTTGCTTGTTTCTTTCGGTTGTCTTAAAAAAGACAACAGTTAAACTAGTTCTGTGACACTACAGGGAGAAAAAAAATTTCTCTGGAGTCTCTTTAGGATCTTGGCTAGAAGCACAGCAAACACCGTCATTATGTTTAGCAACAAAGGACACGGCATTGCTTCCAGCAAAATCACCACTTACTTCAGTGTGAGTAAGATTAGGCCAGGAAAAAAACCAACTGAATTTAATAGAGGAGAAACTGACTTTGGCTAAAACAATAAGCCATACTGCAGACCTGCAATGACAACCATTTAGATCCAAGATTCAAGGAGGTGCTGCCTTTCCTCTGTTACCTTCCCCAATGGATTCTGCTCATTACTCCAAGTCTAACAATGGCTTTTCCCTCTCTCTCTAGCAAGATCTTTTGTCCATGCTAATTCAAACTACTCCCTTAACTGAAGTGGTAGAGTGCAGGTCCTTCAGATAAGCACAAACTGTAATTAGGTTGTATTCTGAGTAAATAACATGTGGGTGGGAAAAGGAAGAAAGGGGGAGGGAGAGAGCAAATGAAAGAAAGGCAGGGTTTTGGCAGGGTTACAGAATTGCAGAAAGCTTCTTGTAAGTCTCAAGCTAAAAATTGGAGAGGTTTGCATTAAAAAAGAGCTTTAATAGGTCCTGCAAATTGGCATTTTTGGTGATTAGGTAGACAGGCTTTTTTCATTTTTAATAACTGTTAATGCTGAAACGCTGTTGTAACTCTTCTGTTACAAGCCTCACTTTCAAAGGGCAGCATCGGAGGAGATCCCCCAGAGCTGCAGGCCTCGGTGCTCTGGGGAGTGTTAATGCAAGTGTTAGCATCTGTTTGGCTTTGCAGCTCTGTGCTTCGCCCACCCCAAACTGTATTTGCCCACTGCTATGCAATTCACTTCTTGTGGCCTCTGAGTCTGGTCCAGAGAGTATATGTTGTGGGCCATTTGGCAGGTCCTTGACCCTGGGTCATTGTGGGGAGTTTTGTACTATGGTGGTCTGTGAAGTGGCAGTCAGGAACCTTCCTGTGCTGCCAAGGTGTAGAGAGTACTGCTCTCATTCTTTTCTCAAAAATCACTACATGCCTATGTGAAGAACGATTCCCTTCAAAGGAATAAAAGGCATCAACATGTTACACATGATATCTTCAGCAGCTGCAGCCCAAACAAGAACTACATTCTCTTCACAGCCCCCAGGCAAGTTGATTCCAGGATTTGAAAGGCAATATAATGTATTTTGAGAGGCTCAGCCCTATCTTCTCATGGAGGTTTTACTGTCAGTATTAATTCTTGGCAAAAACTTGGGCCTTCTCATTCCAGGATTCAGATCTTACTTCTAAACCATCTGTTATTTTCAACCTGCTGCTCCTGCACTCACGTAGATAGACATCAGCCTCTTTTGAAGTCAGGTTCATTCTCAGGTATCTTCCTCTTCTCTGTACTAGCTGGATTAGGAAGTCTTTTACTGTTTGGAGACAGAAAGGCAAGAGATAGTAATGAACTTGCAGTGTAATGTCAGTATTGCAGTGTGTGCCTTTGTCATCTGAAGTGCTCGATCTGTTATGTGACCACCCATACTGAAGCCTTACAGAATTACCATCTTACATACCCTGTCTAATCCCCTCCCTTTTATGGGGATTTATGGTAATAATGATGAAGGAAACAATAACAAGTGGCAATTTTGGTTCAGCCATGTCAACATGTTACTTGCGCCATGCAAGTGTTTTACAAGATTTTCATATCCTTTTCCAGCCACTAAAAGAGGACTGGGACTAGTATTGCTAAACAGCATGAATCCCTCTTCTTCATGGCCTCCCCATACATATAAATATCTCCTGTATGTGTGTGTATATATCTCTCTCTATATAAACTCCTAATATATAATTTCATCAATTTTTCTATGAGGATGTTATGGAAGACGGCACCGAAAGCCTTACTACAGTTGAGATAAACAACATTCACTGCTCTTGCCTCATCCACTAAGCCCGTCATCTCATCACAGAAGGTTATTAGGTTGGTCAGGCATGATTTCCCCTTCATAAATCTATGCTGACTACACCTAATCTCCTTCTTGTCTTTCATTTGTTTGGAAATAGTTTCCAGGATTATTTGCTGCATCATTTTCTCAGGGATCAAGATGGGGCCTGTAGTTCCCAGGATCCTCCTTCTTGCCTTTCTTGAAAATAGGGTTGAGGTTTGATTTTGATTTCTCCCAGTCCTGAAGAATCTCCCCTGATTGCCTTCACCTTTCAAACATAATTGAGAGTGGCCTTGCAAAGACATCAGCCAGCTCCCTCAGCTTTTATGTGTACATGCCATTATGTCCGCTGTTTGTTTAAATGTTCCCTAGCCTGATCCTCCTCCACCCAGGGTAAGTCTTTCTTGCTTAGGATTTTCCCACTAGCCTCAAAGGCCTGGAATCCCTGAAGACAAATCGTGCCAGTAAAGACAGAAAGAAGGCAGTGAGTACCTTGGTATCTTCCATGTCTTTTGTCACCAGGTCTCCTGCCCTAGTCAACAACAGGCCCACATTTTCCCTAGTCATCCTTTTGCAGCTGAATTTATTTGCTACTTAACCAATGAGTTTAGCAACACCTGGAAAAAGGGTTTCCTTTACATGGAAAACGCGAGACTTTTCTTGCAAGGTCAAAAACTGTCAAACTTTATGAAGTGTTTTGGCTGGAAAATTTCTAAAGAACACAAAATAATTTTGTGTTTTGGACCTTGTTTGTTTGGTTGGTTTGTGAAAAAATAACAAAAATGTATAAGGAAAGCAGACTTTTTCCTAGAAAATCAATGTTCTCCTTTGACAAAGGCTTAATGGGAAAAAGCACTTTGTGCTAGGGATTTGTTTGTGAGCCTGTCTGGAAAAGAACTGTTCAAGATCAGTCCTGGGTTGGAGAGAAAGTGTGCCACCTTCCTCTGCAGTGATCACTCTATGAGCAGGGTGACTCTGTCTGAAGGTCTGGTTCTGATGTCAAGTGGCTCAAAAGACATTCTGACTTGTCTAAAGGCCTCAGAGGAGATTATGGGACAGACACACCCAAAAGAAAAAGCTGCCTCAAGATGCTGATGCTGGTTATGGTCAACATGCATGTGTTCCTTGTCAGTGGAATGGCTTATGTTCTGCTTAAATTCTGTATATGAGATTTTCGTTTCCATTGCAAATTTACAGGTTACCAAGAGTACTGAATTCTACATTATCAGCTGTGGGCTCCAGATTCCAGTCTTAAAATATTAATGTCTAGTTTCCGCATGCTGAATTGGCTGCACATGTCAGCTTCCTGTGTTCTGCTTTCCAAGTTCAGTGCTTGCCTAAATTTTACTTCTCTTGAAACATTTTCATTGGTGTAATGAATGGAAAAAGTTTACCAGTATGCTTAGTCTGTAAATCTATGCTACTCTTTCTGAAGGGATAGACAGTTTTCTTTACAGGAAACATTTATTTTGAGTATGATTCTGATCCAAGAGCATTACATAACATTTACAGACTGTAAAAAGAGAACAATCCCAGAAAAGATGTTGCAAATATGCATATATATACACACACACATATACGTACGATGTGTATATTTCTATATCTGTATATGCACAACTGTGGACAGGCATGCGAACCCAAGGGAGATCATAGAGCCTTCATAGCAAGCCCATGCTTGGTTGGTATGGCCACCTTATTTACCCTATTCCTGAAAATTCTTCCAAGACTCAAAGAGACAAATCACAAAGAAGGTAGTTTGATGTTGACAGTAATCTTGAGTACTATTGACCTATTTGATTTCAGTGATACCTCTTTGTACATCAGTATGTCAGCCACCAGGTCATTATCATGCTATAGATAATACTTCTCTGAAAGAGAAGTGATGCCACCAGATTGACCACTGTGGCTAATTCATGTGGCCTTGTCTAGTAATGTCATTTTGACATTAGGTGCTACCTGGAATAGCTTTGAGCAGCAGGAGTTGTGACTCTGGAGGTTCAGGTTTTCCATTCCAGCCATGTACACAAGTGTACAGTGTTTGTCATAGAGGAATATACCTTGGAAGAGTTTTTAAATAGATCAGTGGTTTTCCTAGACTCAAATCTTATTTTGAATTATGGTCTAATCAAAACGTTTGGGAGGGTATAAATGTACTTCTTTACTTTAGCATACACTTGGAAGAGATTCTTCCTACCCACAGTGTTAACTGGCTTTCATTTATGATATGTCAATATTGGAACTTTTTATGTGACTAGAAGATGGAGACTGAAATTGCTGAGCATGCATGAGTCATGGAAGGGTTAACAAAGCCAAAGCCTTCTTGCTGCTGCAGAATCTAGTGTGTTCTTTTGAGAGGGGGAGGGAACCAAGAATTAAATTTGATTAATTTGCACAGGCAAACTCAAGACAATAGAATTTCCTTTGTTTTCATCTGTAAAACCAATAGACAGACCAAAAAGGAATAGAGGTGAAGGGTTATGGAAGTGATATTTTTCTACCCTCTGTGACTGTCTTCAGTATTTCTTGTTATCTGCAGATACTGCTTTCAGCACAGTGACCTTAGAATAAACAGGATTGTGGTGTCCTAAAAGAAGTGAAATAAAAAGCACAGACAAATTTAAAAACACCGTCAGGTCTGTGACTTCTTTTCAGCTGAGCTGGATACTCAGAGTAGACTTCAAATATTAAAATAATAAAACATGAAGATCTAGAGAAGACTCCCGTGAGAATCTCTACTTTAACTACTAATCTGCTTCTGCTTAATTCCATATGGGAGGAATAGTTTAATTGGTGACCTTCCTGTGTGATTTTAAGAGTAAAAAATAAATGCACTGCATATTTAGCGAGTATTATAGCCATGCTGGGGGCGGGGGAAGTGGGGCGGGGCAGGGCAGGGAAGAAAACACAAAAACTTTTCAGAGTCTGTACAGTTGTTGGAAAGTTTATACCCAACTTTTTATTCTGTAAATATAAATATAGCCAACATTTTACTCCTGAAACTAATAATTTAAGCAACTTCTCATGAAAGTTTGAAGAATTGTCTTTCCTATTTGTGCCACAGAGCCTATGGTTCCTATTCTTCAAATCAGTCAGTCAAAAGAAGGAAAAATATCTATGCATCTGCACATCCCATTAGATCCTAACCTCTGAATGCAGAAATCGCATCTGAGTAGTGAAAAAGCTGTAAAAGCCATCGACGAAAGCCTGCTGTGGCTTATTATGAACTCTACCTGCCTACCTTGCTATAGTTTTTAATTCTTTCCACATGAACGGTTTTCGGAAGGACCACTTAGCACATATCCATACTACAGTAAACTGCATTATTTCCTGTTCCAAGCACACTTTCACATTACTCACAAACTTTCCAACTGCCAGACAAACTTTGATACAGTCTATCTCTTCCCTTGGAATATGGTATTTGAGGCTGTTTTCAGGGTTGCTCTACATAATATGGTGTGACTAGATACATAACTATTTTCTTATAACATGAACTAAGCAAACAAGTTTAATGCAAGTTATCCTGAACCCTGAACCTCAAGCCAGTCTTTTTGTATTATCTCATAGGTGGCTCTGTTCTGAAAGTAATACTGGCAATAGGGAGAATTTCCGAGATGGTAATTTGCTATCTATCTGGCCACAGTGGTATCAAAAACACCTGGCAAACATGCAGACAGTATCTCCTTTGGAGCTCAGTCTGACAGCACAACCCATGACCTCAATATGGATTGTGAGCAGGAAGTCTATGCAGTGTGCAGAGAGGCTTGGAAGGGAGGGCAAACATTTTTCACTTCATATATCATTGCTCACAGCTCACTGCTGGGATTCCACCAAGTCAGCCAGTGCTAAAATGTTGTGGAAAATGAAATTTCCTGGGTTATTGTTTTTGGCAGTTCTAATCACACTGGACAACTGGGCACTGGAACTAACACAAAAGCTCCTCATGATAATAAAAAAAAGACATAAGTTTAGCAGCCTGCTCTGGTAACTAAGGAAAAAAAAAAAAAAAGACTTCTTCCAGAATCCTTCCAAAACTGAAGCAGATGCTGAATATTTTCAACATCCAAAACAGTTTTTGCATCTGTCTGTAAAGTAAGATCAGTCTATGCAATACTGCAGCAATACAAGAAAATGCATCACCTGCAGATTCCAAAGCAAGATCTCACCTCCTGTGCATTTCTTTGCCATAGCTGTGCCACATAGCTTTGCCAAAGCTGCTCTTTCCAGCACCCGCAGCAAAGAAATAATTAGGGAACTGGGAAGGGAAAGCAAATCAGCTAGGAAAAATTAGTTACTCTCTCACCTTCAGTCTTCAGGAGCTGCAGTCCTCTGTGTTTCAATAACCAGCCTCAAGCTAGAGAAATGCGTGCTGCTGTGTTCTACCTCCCTGCAGCAATGTTCAGACAGAGGGTTTGGACAATACACTTAGAGGCACAGAGCAAAATAATGTGCAGCCTGGGCTGATGAAATGTAGAGAAGGCAAAGCTGGGTTCAAAACTGATCTAAAATAGTTTAAAGACTCCTCTCTTTCCCTGGTTGATGGCTATGGATCAGAGCAGGACAATAATCTATGTGACTGAAGGGCTGTTTAGTCTCATCCATGTAGAACCTTGTATAGCCCTACTCAGCTTGATACCCATACTCTTGTCAACATACAGCTTCCACGAGCTTGCTCTGCCCTGTTGACTCTAGAAATGGAGGATGCTTCTGGTCCTCAGGCAGTGGTGCAGAGGCGGGTGTGTGTGTGTTGGTATACGTGTTATTCCTGTGCTGAGGAAAACCCAAGAGCAGCTGTAAACCCAGTGACTGAGCATTTTTTGTAGCACACAATAAAACAATAAAAACACTTAGTTTAAGTGATTAGCTCTTAGTACCACTCTTCAATTATCCCTGTAGACTAAGGATGACCTTGAATTAGACCTTTCTCCCATTGCTCTGTCACATACCCTTCTAGCTTTGCACAGATTTCACCCAGGCTTCCTCTGTAGTGACCAGAGCTGTCAGGAGGCGGCAGTGCTCCCCTGCCCACACTGCCTGCAGCCTGCCTCTTCCTCGGGTCACTGCCATTGCTCTTCTACTGCTGAGCCAGAGGTCATGTGCCCTCAACATCTGTAAAAACCCCAAGTGATTTCTCATCAGAACTTGCTCCAATTTTATTGGCAACACTCGAGGGCCTTCAGCACTTTTCAAGATTGCAAATAAGAATCTCCATGTAACATTTCTGCATAGTGACTCATATTTGGACTTGTTTCAAATCAATAAATCCTCTATAGAATAAGCCCCCCACTCAAGCCCAAGACACATTCATCCTATTACTCATTCTCCTTTTGGAGCACCCATGAGCAATATAGGCTTCACAACAGAATTAAAAAAAAAAAAAAAAACAACAAGCCTTGAAGGATCAAAGTGGTGAAGGAAATGGGAGCAGTTGCTTCATGACAGACTGCTGTGATGCTACCCACATACAAAGAAAGGTTCACTCAGAGGAAATGCTGGGATTATTTGGATCTGAGCTGAGATGAGCAGTGTCATTTCAGGTTTCTTAGTGAAAATAATTAAAGAGAAAAAAAAAAAAAGAAGAAGAGAAGCAAATCAAACCCTTCTGTTGGAAACTACTGATGTGGAGACTGCATTTTCCATTAATAAAAAGCTGGAAAATTCCTGGTGCTTGCTTTGAAGCTCCAGCTCTGAGAGGGATGACCATTTATTTAATATTTTCATTGCCTTCCCATCTCATCCCATAATACTGACTGAAGGAATGTTACACTTCGCAACAGGAACACTTATGAGACACCATCGTGGGTAGCCTGCACAAACAATCTGTATTACTTTCAAGGTTCAGTGCCGATTTTTTGTACTCTTCCAGTCTCCTAACACAGAGCTGTAAAGGATTGGCCTCTGCTTCCACTAGTTTTAATGCTCCTAAATGTGAGCTTAAAAATATAGGTGACCAGGAGGAGAACTGACTTTTGCACAGAGAGGTAGCCAGTACCCAGATCTCAATGCGCTAGTAAACCTAAAGGTCATAATCACAAAAGCAACACTGGGATCTATAAATTGTCATGCACATATGACATTTCTTGACTTGTAGCAGTACGTTTATATCCTATATAACATCAGGGTACCCTGTGCTACACGCTAATGTCAGACAATCCCTGTTAAAGGGCACTGATTGCCTAAATAGATAATTTCAATTTTACTGAGGGAGAAGCCCAGATGGATTGTTTGCTGTCACAGCTTCTGCTGGAATTGTTTTATCAGTGCAAAGCATGGAGAGTTGCCTCTCCCCAGATGCCTTGGATTAACTTGGGCAGTCTGATGGCTGGAGTGGCACTGGTCTGTGCCACTTGGTCTGTGAGGCATGGGGTAGAGCAGCCAGTGGCGTGGAGGGAGAGGGAGAGCATAACTTGAACACCTTGTTGCCAGATTCTCTGTTTTCTTTCCAGTCTTTACTCCCATGAAATAGGTGGACCAGTGTAAAGGTCCTGCGTGACCTCAAAGGAGGTGGAGGTGTTTTCTGAGTCATTCCCCTATCTGGGCTTGATAGAAGGATCACAAACCTATGGTATTCAGTGTGGGGCAAACAAGCATCTCAGTGTCTCCATTTGGGCCCACCACTTAGGTAGAGCTGTGTCCTTTCCTGTGTGAGCTCAGGGTAAGTTTCTTCCATGCTCAGTACAGTGCTGGGATCACCAGATACTATTCTGTGGAGAAATGGAAAATGTTATTGTTGACTAAGTAATACACATTGAACAGGAGCTGGTAGTAGATGGCCAGGAAGTTTGAAAAAAGTTCTACATTAAAAACATAACAGACTTTACAAACTGTCATTGAATGAGAGCACAGGAGTACTGGCTGTACAGAATGCTACCTAGATTAATATTTCAGAATTGTTTTTTAAAACTTTTCTTCTTTTTTTTTTATTTTTTTCAAAATAATTGCAACAATAATGCTAAAGAAAACCTCTTCAAACACAAAATCATTTCTGTTATTGTAGAATTTTTTGAATGCCAAATACCTGCTGAGTTAATCTTTGGAAGAACAAGAAAAGTTTGTTCTTTGTATATGTAGATTGTTTCAGGGTATTGTTTGATTCTGCTTTTGATAGGGGTCATGTTTCTGGGCTTAGCTGGATAGTTTGTTTGTTCCTATTCATTAAAAGGGACCCTGCAGCTATTTGGGGAGGGAGTGTGGTATTACATTATTATTGCTCCAAAAAGTATGGACAAAAATGTATTGTAAAAATTCCAAGGTTTCTAGTAGGAGTTCTCTCAGTAATAAATACTCTCAGTCTGCTGGAGTGTAGTTAATGTGCTAACATTGTGTTGGGCTAATTAGACAGATTCTTAAGGTACAGAGTTAAAATATACAGATAATTCTGAATATAACCTATTGGTACAGCAGTTTTGTGCAATGGATAAGGAGAACAACAGCTTCCAGAGTTAGCCTTTACTTTGGTCACCTTGTCCCATAGACCTTGCCATATCATTGCAAATAACAATGCTTATGATGCTGCAGAGTCCTGTCTCCCTGCTGCAAGATGAAAGTACATCGATGCTGATAAAAGTTATTCATACCCTGGGACAGGAGACAGAGGCCCTTGGACGAGACCAACACTGCAGAGATCAAAACTTCTGGTGAGGTGTTCATTTAACTTGTTCTGGTTTGCGTCAGGGCTGGGGATGTAAAGCATCTTACAGGATTGTGGTTGATGTGCTTTACTTCTACAAAAAAAAAAAAAAAAAAAAAGTGGAATTGTCATCCTCTCTTTCTTAAGCTATGCAGTTTGCCTGCAGAGGGACATTAACTGAAATAACTCTACTTGTTCAGGAACAGCACTGGGCAGCCTCTTCCAGAATAAAGTGCCTGTGCTCTTGACTCACTGTGCCCTCCCAGACCAAAGCCCTCCCAATGATTTTTTTTCCTGGAAGAAACGGTCATTGTTGGGGAATTATTCCAAGAGAGCCAGTTTATGCTGGAGTTGCTAATCTGTAGCAAATTCTTCTTGTCCACCTTCTGGTCAAAGCCACACCTATTGCACTGAGGCCAGTATTTCACTTCCTCTGAGCAGTTCCGCTCCATCTAGCCAACATTCAGCCTGTCAGAACCTGTGGAGCATTGCCATTATTGTCACTGGCTGCAATGCTTTTCTAGCGGTCGGCTTTAATACTCAGGTCCCTAACAGAGGAGGGTGCGACTTGCAAGCTCTCTTTATTTGGCTTTGTCTGTCATCAATCTATCTAGCTCTCTAGTCATTCATAGGATCATCCCACACTGCCAAAGACATGTTTTCCCTGCCACAGACTGACTTTTCCATGAAGAAAGTCACAAGAGATTTCAGCTTTGCTGTAATGCAGAGTAATGACAGCATAATAGTATCTAACCTCCTACAATGTGCTCAGAAAACAGAGAGGTTGGCTGAGATTATTCAGTACCGTGAACTGCATTCCACTAGGCAGATAAAAACAACTGCCTAAGAGCTCTGAACTGATCAGAATATTCATGCCTCTAATTAGAGAAATCTTTATAACCCACTCTTTCTTACTGTGTTCCAGAGTCACTATGAGCAAAGTAATAAAAAGACCACAGAATCTGTTCTTTTTAGGTACCTGTTTCATTATTTTTGCAGCCCATCATGGTTGGCGATACCAAATGTATATACAGCAGACAAAGAGCAGTGTTTCATTACCACACTCACCGCATGGAACTTTGTGTATGGGGATAGCAATATCTTGCTAGCACAACAGCAGAGAGAAGTGAATGAAGCAAACCTAGTACAACTGGGTCAAATAGATCCTTTCTACCGAATAATGTCTGTGTTTCAGGTAGACAAATTTTGGCTTTAATGTCATTTGGAATTTTTAATTAAAATCCCGTGGCTTCCAGAGGTTCATTAATTTGTTCCTTTCATAGTTCTGACCCACATGACTGATTCTCCACTCTTCTGCACTGTGTACAACTGTTGGCCTTGCAGAGTGTAAACACCTGCCTCCTGGTGTAGTGTCATTCTGAAGCAAAGGACAGTCCAGCTTGCAAAGATGGAATAGAGCTTGTGGCAATTTTTCAAATAAAACTGGAAAAAGGGCTGTTCATTCAAAACCGCGAAGTCTCCTCTTTAATTCTTTACATTTTAGATTTTCTGTCAAATTCAGAAATCTCAAAGTTTTGGTAATTTTTCTGTTTTCAGTTTTGCTTCTCTCACAGATTTTTGTCCCTAAATGCAAAAAAGGAGTGAGTGTAAGGTATTTTGTCGTTCCTTTCTCTTTTCTATGCCACTCTGTACCTTTCAAAACAGATCCAACATTTCTCTAATGGCAAAAGACAAAAGAAACTTCTGTCACTTCATAAACTCTGAAGTTAAACAGCAAAACAGAGAAAAGTGAAAGTGAGAGAATTTAAAGCAAAACCAAAACTGTTCAAAAAGCAAAGAAAATAATTCGCTATTTTTACTGTTTATTGTCAGCAGTATCCTGTCTTCTCTTTCTTTTCCTCTTATATCTACAGTAAAAACAGATTTCACCACAGATTAAAACCTCAACCCTGCAGTTTGACACCTTTTAGTGCCTTCCAGTGCTTAGGTAAGATTTTAATACTGGATATATAGTTAGTATATTGAGAATTATCATTAGCAACCATTACCATAACTCATGTTTCATTAGTGAGCAATGCTCAACATTCCTTTGGAAAGTCATTGACAGCACCGCATTTGTAACTTCAAAGGACCATACTTGTAATTCCAAGGATCATATTTCCCTTTGACAGCGTATGAGCAAATTGCACCAAAAGCCATCAGTCTGACCAATGGTGAAAGCCACTCCGTTTTCCACTGAGTCTGGATATTTTGACAAATATCTTCCACTTAAACTATTGAAAGAACAGCTTTCTACTGCCCATGACCAACTGTGAAAATCAGCGTCTACTTATATACTATGAAGGCAATTAACCACTGACATAACCTCTCTCTAAAAGTTGTTACTGCAAGACCAGATGCTCTTCTAAAAGCATAGCTTAAGTCACACATGCTGCAGAAAGGCCTTGGTGAAATACTATGGCTTGTGCAATGCAGTCAGATTCACTATTTGTGTCCCTTCTGTCCTTAAACATCAACAGAAGGAGGCAGTGGCCTTCTGAGCTCCCTTCAAGGAGCTGGACAGGATCTGAGCCGTTGGTTTATGCCTTCTGAACAAACAGTATGCTGTTCCTTTATTTAAGAATGAAGTCTGTAACACAGTTAAGTTCTAAATAGATGTGAAGAATAACAAACTAGGAGAAGATTGAAATAAAACAAATTCTGGTAATAGGAGAGACTTTAAACTGGAAAGCTAATTATAAACAAGAAAATATATATATATATATATATATATTTATATATGTATTAAAAAAAATGTGGAAAATGCACCTGCCCTTGGCATTGTCCATTCCAGCTCATTGTGTATCTAAAATTATGTCTATTCTCAAGAGGATTTCCAGTCCATTGCAGAAGTGAAATCCTC
This sequence comes from Ibycter americanus, assembly GCA_035590275.1. NCBI lineage: Eukaryota > Metazoa > Chordata > Aves > Falconiformes > Falconidae > Ibycter > Ibycter americanus. The sequence goes on along the minus strand of JAVJGI010000002.1, from coordinate 10,869,195 downwards.
CTTGCTATTCTGAGTGTCTGTTGAAAAGAATCAGAGCTGCAATGGATATATATTTCAAAGGCAAGAAGAGAAGACAGATCATTTCTTAGATCAATCTGACCTTGCAACCCACATGTTTTTTGCAGTTCTTACCTTCCTGGTTGCATCTTTTGTTATTGCTATATTTCTGTTAAGAGAGGGACAGACAGACTAGTCAGAAACACACATAGCACTGCAGTAGCAAGTTTGTGCCCATGAAGGGTAAGTAATTTTCTCTTGATTTTCTTTCCTTTCTATATTTTTACAAATGCCAGTTAAGCAATGAATAATACAGGAAATGCCTGGACACATGCAAATCAACAGCTTTGCCATCTACAACACATAGCTGTTTGTGCACTTGGTAGATGTGGGCTGCAGAAATCAATATGCTGAAAATGAGCACAAAGGTTTGCATCAGGAAATGGAGAACTATTTCTCTATTCTTTGTATGATTTTTTTGACCTCTCCTGTCTTTTTCCTAGGCATGACTTTCTGTGGCTTGGCTCTCAGTCTCTTTTTCCCTTTCTGATTTTTTTTCCCTTCCTTTGTATCTCACTCATATCAGTTCTTTTCTGGCCCTTCATGCTTCAGCAGTGTCACCTCTGACTCTTGTTGACCACAGCCCCATCATAGTAACAAAGACCATGCTCCTACTCCTGTGAAAATATCCCAATATGACATGATGAAGGACCAGAAGTGTCCCCTATTGCACATTCTGTGAAGAAGTGGCTCCATATTTTTATTTGAAGGAGGAGAAGGTTGGGCTTTGCTTTGAGGAGAAGGAGCCCATTGAGCAGGGCTTTGCTCCTCCTTGCTTTGAGAAGGCTGGGCTAAAGGACTTCCAGAAGCCCCTTCGAACCTTAATTATTTTGATTTACTGAGGGACTCTTGGGTGAAATATTCTTTTCATGGATTAATGAATCTCACTCTGTGCAAGGGAGGTCTCTGTACACAGAATTGTATCTTGTGATAAGCAGGAGTTTCAGTCACCGTTTGTAGAGAACACTCCACACCATTCCTTCTCTCCCAAATGTCCACAGAAAATTTCCTGAAATATCATAGTCCTAGTGAATTAAAGAGAGTAAGATCAAACAGTTTGTTCTGTTCAGATGTTTGACTGAGGACCCATGGGGTTCATATTGCAACATTCCCCACATCCTACTTACTAATTCCTCAAATGTCTTCAAAACAGGATTTCACAAAACAAGCAAGAAGGCCCTAGTCAGGTCTGATGGCAGAAACACCTTCCAAAAAACGGTGAGAAATAGACATCATCTATTCTATTGTCTCTTTCTGTTGTGCAGTCTATGTCTATTTCTTGCAATTAATGACATTAACACACAATTGTCTTCCACAGACACCCAAATTAGGGGATATTAATCTTCCCTCCATCTTTTCATGAGCTGTGGTTTCCATGTGGTGAAGGCATGGGGCAACACTGAGTAGGGGACATCGTCTTTGAAGGGGGCGTGCTATGAGATAGATCTTTCTCCTTGCCATTTGCTGCTGGTTAACACTACTGCCAAATCAGCTCCCTTGTTCATTTTGGACCTTATCTGAGACGTTTAGCTCTCCCTGTGCTCTGTAGGCAGTCAATATGTTCTGGAGGACTCTGGAGTTGTCATGGGGGCCAGGCAGCTAAAGTGAGACTTTGCGATATCTGCTGTCACATCCAAATCTCTTATTTTTATCTACCCTTAGATGTCAATGGGACTGGGCTGTGCAGAACAGCTGTGGGCTCAGAAAGCAGAACCGCAGATTATTTTTGAGTCACATGCCCAAATACTAAATTCTGGATTAATTTGCCTTATTGCTGGCAAAATCCCCTTCATTTTGCCTATAGCTAAAACGTGTGAATCGGCACCTTTTGCCAATTCGCAGATTTCCAGGATACCCAAATTCTCCCATTTACCTTGCTCTGCATTTCACATCATGCTGTTCTCTGCATGGGATGCAAGGATTTTGATCCATGCCACATGCTGCACATCTTCCCAATGAAGCAAAACGCCTCCCTTGCTGGCTGGTACCCTGCTGACATCCCATTTCTGCTAATTAGGACCCTGAGTAGTTCGTACAAAATATAAATGTGGCAGGATTCCAAGCTACAAAAAGAAGGGAAAGCGGGGAAAAAAAATAGTTGGACAGCTAAGGGAATATGTAAATTTATTTAAAATAGATGATTCTAACTGCAGTGAACAGATGATTTTTTTTTTTTATTCCAACTGGATGGCTTTAATCAAAAATGATAGTTCATACATCTGCTCTTTGAAGATAAGCCTGCAGTTACACAAAACACTTAAAGAAAGAAGCTGTGGTGTGCTGATGAGACCTCAAAAATTCTAACCCATGACTAGGAAGATTATAGTCTGGTTACTTCAGCAAGCTGCTAATTCTGAAATATTAGACTGAGTTATTTGTCCTGTCTGAGGCATGAAAGGGATGCCTGTAGATTGTGCTGAAGCAATTAAGACATTTTAGAAATCATTAGTGAAATTTCTTGATTGAACAGGCATTTCCCCTCCAGCCTCTCCCTGACTTTTCTACAATTGTTTGACCTAGAAAGACAGCTCTCCATCATCCTGGCATTTATTTTATAATGCAAAGTAAAGATTATAAATTAAAGCAAGTCTGCTTCTGGGAATATGGGGCTTCCCTGGAAAAGCAAGCTTAAATTTAAGTTGGAATCAGGGACTCCACCTTCATAAACATCATAAAATTGAATGGATAACTGTCTGATATGATCTCAGGAAAAAAGTTTTCAGACCAGAAAGGGGAGAATGTTAGGTTGAAGAGAAAGAATATTCATGTTCCTTATGCTGCCTATGAGTAAGCGTAGTATCTGCTCACAATAGATGGTAGTGATAGTAATTACAGTATTAACAATTGTATGTATTTTATTGCTTCATCAAGCCAAAGAAACTTAAAACTCTTCAATACAGAGAAGCTTTTACAAGTAGGAGTATAGAAGTGTTATGACCATTTCCCTTTCTTTTTTACCTTCAGTACAGGCCACACAGATGTACTGTATCTTTATTTCGGAGGTTAAGGCCAAGTTTTCTGCTGCTGGTGTCATCCATCTCTAATAACTCCTCTAGCACAGAAGGCGTAGAAAATCACTGTTATGCTGAACTCCTGTATTCTGGAGTTTTATGTTTGGAAGCATGGAGTGCAGCGACCAACCAACATCCCAGTTCTGGACTCAAACCTGCAATTAAGCCAGTTGTCTGACTGCTGGGAAGAGGAAGACCTAGCAGAGGCATGGGAGAGAAAGCAGAGTGCAGGAAGCTATAAATATCCATTAGAAAAATACATTAAAATTCTACAAAGCTTTTTTGTTTGGGACTTTCTCTACTATTTCTTTCACAGACTGTTGTGCTATGAACTTTCCAGATGGTGTAGTATAGGGTCTCTACAGCAAGCAGCATTTGTCTTCCCTGGGCTGAGGTTTTTCATTTGCTTCCTACAGCTGCATTGACAAGCTCTGAAGAGTTCACAGAACCACTGTAAAATGGATAAAATTCTGTAAATATTACATGGTCTTGGAGAACATGCCTTTATTTCTACAGAGTATTGTAAATTCTGTTTCTGATGAGCCTGTTAATTGGAGTTATTTTGTCCAGCTCTAAACTTATTTTTTTAACAGTTAATCCATCTTCCACCTCAGTGAAATAAATACTACAAATGTGTCAAGGCTGTTTACAATTCAGGATCTTTAAAATCCAGCCCTTCTTTATCGAGTTCTTTTCTGGATGCCTTCATGAGAACAAACACGAGAACAAACAAGAGAGTTTAAGTGAGAGGAATATGGGGGTTGGATCTGTTGGTAGAATCTCTCATGGCTCTCTCTTCGACACTTGCCAGGGGTATTCCTGTTTAGGGTTCAGGGATGCCCAGCATAAGCTCTCCTTCTAGTTGCTGTCATTGTTTTCTCCATGCCCAGATGGTCTTACATCCTCCAGGTTCTTTGGCTCTGTTTCTGTTTTCTTCTTCTTGGCCCTATACATCTCACCTCTCTTTGAAGGCATTGAGATGCTGCACTTACAGAAGACAACCTTTCAGAAACAGCGATCTGCTTTAAACTTCCACTAATTGCTTAAGTCTAAACCAAAAGAAACGCTGCGGCATTTAAAAAAGTTGCTACATATCCAGCTCAACAATGAAATGAAGCCGTAGAAAATGAACATGAGGTGAGCCTACACAGCACCGCAGAGAATTGTTTGCCCTGGTGCAGTGTAGCTTTTTTCTATTCAACATGTTTTTTCTGCAGAATAAAACTGCAGTCGTGAACCAGACAGTTCAGCCCCTTGAGTTACAGAACATTATTAGAAGCTGCTCCTCTGCTGAACAATGACACTGCAGTTGCTGCAATTCAAATTATTGCACTGCTATTCTGTGCCTAAGCTAACAGTTTGGTTTAAGACCGTGTGGAGCAGTCGCTAGAGGGTAGCCTACCTGAAAGTTTGTGTGAAGCACTCTGTGCTGCCATGTCTTGGTGACCCTTCGTTCATTGTCTTCAGCAGAGAAGGCTGTTTGTGTCTTCAAAGACATATAACTACTTCCTTGAAAGAAAATGTCTGTTTGCCACATGATTTCATCCAGCTATTTAGTAGCTTTGATTCTCTAGATTTGGACATTTGCTTTTCTCTTTTTTAAAGCTTTTTTAAGAACTGGATCCAATTCAGTCATGTAGGAGCTTGCCTGAACTTTTGCCCAAAAACTATTCTGTCTGCCAGAGAGCAGATGCTGAGTAAATTCACAGCCCAAAGCCCTGCAACATCAGTGGGAAAAGCTCCCCTGAGCCCAGCGTGTCTGCAGAAAGCTGTGCAGGAGGAGTTATAAAGATATGAATGGTTCATACCCAGGACCACCTGCACCAGAGAAAGGTTTCTCTTCCTTTCAGGCTCCAACACCCCTAATTGATCAAATGCCAAAAGACATGATGTTTGTGATTGTGTCTTGAGACTAGACAACTCAAGTTTTGGGGACTAATCCTGTCTGAAGTTTTCTTTGGAGCTGTTCAGTCCCACTGTCCTGAGCAGTGTAATATGTATTATTAGTCATCCTGGATGTTGTCTGTAAAGTTCAGATTTTGAAATACCTATTTATTTTGTAAACTTAATTGTTATTGCTTCAAATTATTTCTCATATATACTGGTTCTAGAAAGAATTAATTAGGAACCCACCAGGAAATGTTACAAAAATAAGATTCATGTGAAAATTTTACATTATCCAGACTCTGGAGACCCATGGAAGTGTTTCCTCAGTTGACTGTGGTCATATTACACTACAGCTCTTATAACTGATCCTTATGATAAAATGGACTTTTTTATATCTAAATACTTCTAAAAATGTGGGGATCTTTTGCTACCAATTATTAAAATGTTCCGTATCCTTATTGAAATTAGTGGGGACTTTCTGATCATTGTGGCTAGGTACAGGGTTGGGCCTATTGCTGAGTTCCCTGCAAATGCTCATTGGGATTGTGTGGTTATATAAAGCAATTCAGTAAGTTGTACAACATTTTCTTTCACTTATCAGTCATAAAGCTGCTAATTAGTCCTATGACTCGACAACTATTCCAATTCCTAATAGTATCATCACTGCATATTTTTTGAAATACGTGTACCATACTATCATTCTTCCAGCTGAAAGGGAACAGCCAGCATCATGTTTGTTTAATTCAGCCTACCTATTCTCAGTTGTGCGTTGAATCTCGTTGTAATTTAAGTTCTAGCATTCGGCTGTATCACAGCAACTAATAAATATGCAGATGCTGGGACTAGACCACTCTTTGTGCTGCTATAAATGATCATTTAGCTTCATACTTTCCTGTTTATTTATGTATATTGCCATGCACCAGTACAAAGGGAGCTACTAATTTCATTCATTTTTGCAGGACAGTGTTGCTGCTGGTTTAATACCCATTGGCAGTGAAACCTCCCCATAAGTGATATTCATTCCCCCTGACAACCTCATTTCAAGTCATCAGGAACACTGTGTCAATCATAGACTAAAAAGAAAGAAAAAAAAATATGCTGTCAAGGGGCTTCCGAGGAGCTGAATAGACATGCAGCTCTCTCTGCTACATGTGAAATTAATCATTGTATTTCTGCTGCTAACTTGTTTTTCTATTTGTGTCACACAGGGATTCTTAAATGACCTAATGTTGAATCTGGTGAATTATAGCCTGGAAGACCACAGTGTTTATTATGCACTTACAGAAGATGGAATGATCTGGTGCCTGTGGGTTTTTTTTGTCCCCTGCTTTGGAGTCTGTTTGCCTCTGGTACCACCTCATTAGTTGTTCCTGGAATTTACCTTTCCATAAATACTTGGAAAGGATTTTAAATTATTTTTTTCTTTACCCACTGTATTTTTACTGTGTGATAAGGGCAAAACCAAAACCAAGCAATGCAGTCACTCATTTGTTCATACAAAGTGGAATCCTGGGTCCAAAATTAATCTCAAATTCAGAGTTGCACCTCTATTTAAACCACGCAGTTAAGTATATCCCCAAATTTTGCATATGCTTACGTGCTTTTGGCTTCAGTAGGCCTGCAGGGAAAGAATTTGCTAAACAGCTTAACTCAATAGAAATGTACTTAAGCATGTGCTTAATTCATTTGCTTAAATGGAGCCATGGTGCTTGAAGCTATAGAAAGAATTTTAATAATTTAAACTCCACTTTTAATATATTGCACTCACATTTAAAATTGATCTACTTAGAAATAACAGTATTTGAGTGTAAAAATGAAAGATTAGGATATTGGAACAGGCTGCCCAGGGAAGTGGTGGAGTCATCATCCTTGGAGGTATTTAAAAGACGTGTAAATGTGATGCTTACGGACATGGTTTAGTGGTGGACTTGGCAGTGCTAGGTTAGTGGTTGGATTCGATTATCTTGAAGGTCTTTTCCAACCTAAATGATTCTATGATTTGATGATATTAGTGTTGACACAGAACTAACTCTGGTCTTTTCAGGCTCACTTTTCTTCTCTGTAAAGAATTTGATCGGCCTTTACTCTTGTTTTTAACTGCTTTGAAGATATTTCTTACAGTTACTAATGCAATTAAACTTAGTGTAGTAATAAAAGAATATTTCCTACAAGAGAAATACTGATAACAAAGATGTGTATATCAAACTTTTTATTTAAACATTCATTTTTGTGTTCTATTTAAACATTCATTTTTGTGTACATTTCTCAAGTACATGGATTTCTTTAGCTGGGATGCCATGAAAAGACACTGTGCTGTTAGTGATTTTCCAGTTGCTTAGCCTCATTTTGTCATACAGAGTTTTACCAGCTGGTGTTTCCTGAATACTGCATTGTCGAGTCACCAGTTCATTAATTAAAATTGCACATGTAGCCATTTGTAATTTTCTGCTAGATACTCCTGGCCTTGCTCATGCTCAGGGCCTTCTATGTGACACATAGTAGGAAGAAACCTATCAGGATATGGCTCTGTCTCCATGGATTTCAGAACATTTTACAAACACATGAGCTATACATGCTTTTTTGGTTTTCTGCACAGAATTGCAAACAACTTACATTCCTTCAGTGAAACTGTAATATATATGTATATATTTACTATAAAAATACAGGTTTTCCTTTTTAAATTAAATTCTCTATTGTGGAAAATAAAAACATTTGCCATTTTCATTTCCCTATTTGTTTTTAAATGGAAATCCAATGGACAAGTTTTCCGAAAAAACAATGTGGAAAAACAGTTTTCTATCCAAAGATATTCTGGATGCAAAAATACTGACCAGCTATTAGAGCTGCACAGTCATGTTTTGTGGTGGGTTATTGTATCCACCTTATGAGTGACAGAGACAAGTGGAATTTACTGTTTTAAAATATGAATGCTAAAGTTCTAGAAAGTAGATTTAGCAGAGCAGGTGCCCCATTTTAAACATTTGCGTACAGAGGTTCACCTGGGTTTACATAGTTATCCACTGCTGCATATTATAGAATTCTGTGGTTGCCAGACTTCTATCCAGTACAAATCTCACTGTAGCCAGCTATATCCTTTTGTCAAGCTCTTCATCAACAATATTGAGGCAATTGCTCAGATTCCTGTTGAGTTAATTAGAATGTCAAATATGAGGTTCATGGTTACTGGATATTTACTAATAATTTCAGCATTTTAATTTGCAAATCTTGCCTTTTGTATCCTTGTTTGGTCATGCTGATGTCCTGAGGATAACTGATTTCTGCATTCATAGCTATTCTTTTGGGGTTTTTATTCTCTCTCATGAGATGGTTCTACAACAGACTGCAACACAGTAGATTAATTTTGTTTCATTTCAATTAGATGCTCCATTCTAGTGAGATTCAAGGTAAAATCCTTGTGAGATGCTGAGCACCCTGAACATCTGCCAAAAGTAGTAGAAATTGGAGTTGATTAGTAGTTCTCAGAAGGTTTTAGCAATTTCTAGGATTTCTGTAGAAAAGAATTTCTGTAGAAGAGAAATTTCTGCAGAAAGGATCTGTCTTATTAAGAACACTTTTAAGTTCTTTAGAAACATACAGCTTCAACTGATTTTTGCCCTCCAATGGAGAGATTCACAGAGCTGCTACAATCTAAGCTGCTGTCGAAGGCTATTTATGGTTCATACAACTTGGTACCTGCTCTTCTGGTGTATGTATCACCTCAGTGTTTTAAAATTGGTATGAATCTAAAGTGCAAGTGGGAAAATATGCTGGTGTGGTGTAGGAATGACAAAACAATTCCTTCCTCAGCTTTTTGATGGCATCTTTCTAATTCCACTCTCACAGCAATGCAGTTTATAATTTATTCCCAATAAAAAAGGAGATGGGCAGGCTTAGAAACTTAGACCTTAGAAGGTCCTGAAACCAGGGACCTTCTAACCAGATGTAGCTTAGAGCTGTAATTTCAGAAAATTATCTCTGGCCCAGACATTAACATCCAGTCCACTGAAGCTCCTTCTTCTAAGTTTGATAGGTCTTCATTCCTCTTGAGTCAAAGCGGAGAGAAACCGTTAAGGATTTAATTTGCTCCATTATCGTTTTAGACCATTCCTTAAGGAGAAGAATTTGATGATATGCATCCAACCCTCTACAAAGTTTTGTAGCAGTTTTGTCTAAAATAAGCAGTACGTGTGTGTTACAAAGAGCAACCAAACTACAGTGGATTGCTGTGCCACTGGTTATTCTACATGCCTGCCTTCTGTAAGCAGAGATCTTCATTCTCCATGGTTATCTATTCTCCTACTGTCATTATAAAGAACTATTCCGAAGTTTTGTGTTTAGCTATGTGCATAGTTCAGTATTAATTGCATCGGATTTATAATTACATTAGTATGAGCCCTAGCAGATATGTCCATGTAATAATCAATAACTGTCTTTGCCACCCACCTACCACATGCACGTACACTTAATATTAGAATCACCCACGGAATTAATGACTCTCTATGAGGCAGGAAAAAAAAGAAAAAGAGTAACTATCTACTGTAAAATGCTCTCTTTCTTGGCACAAGCTGATATTGATTCACCCCAAGAGGAATACTCCTGTTACACCTATAAAACACAGAAATTATTCAGTAATTGCTAGGGCTGAATATTAACATCAAATGGCTATAATTTAAAACAGAATGCCATGGAAGAGGATGGACATTTGGGTACCAGTGTTCAACCACCATTACGTAAAGGAAGTGAGTACAGAATACTTTAATGCAGTCCTATTTTTAAGAGTTACTATAGTGGGTGGCATAGAAGCAACAACTCCATGCAGCCCACAGTATCTTTCTTTCATGCACTTCTTTCCTGCAGTGAGTATTTGTGTTTGCAGAGTCCAAAGAACTGGCAACAGTGAGAAACCAAATTTTCTGTTGACTCGTGGGCTTTCCTTTTCAGTGCTGACAGTACCTTTCTCAGACACAAAGCCTCAAAGTACACTCATCTGCTCTGTCCTGTAGGTGACTGAGAGGCCATCTGGTAGCGGGCGTCTCATTGGCAGTCAGTCTCCATCACTACTCTGTAAAAAGAATTGCCATTTTAATGATAGCATTATTCAAAATGAAATGTGATGTGGTCTTTGGTCTAGTAGGTAGAAACCACATAATATATATTTAACTAAGGATTCTGTCTGGTGAACTTTCCAGTGGATAGTTACTGAATCTTTTGTAAACATCTAGGGCAGTGACTTTTTTTTTTTTCTTTTCTTTTTTTAAATCCAAATGTGGATGAGACTATTTCTCCTGCTTCAGAAAAATATAAGCTGGGGATGGATGGGGGACAGACACGGATGACTGCAGTTTTTCTCTCACTTGCACAGGGCTTTGGAATATTTAGATTTCTTCATACACTGTCCTGTAGGTAACCACACTGGTACTGAACACCTCTTGCTACAGATTTGCAGGAGTCTCTAGCTTCAAGAAAAGCATGAGATAGCACCATCTTGGACAAAAAGTGACCTTTGCACTGTTAGTTACTCCCTCTTTGTGGACCAACTGAACAACACTGTTTCTGTCCTGTATATATGTCCTCTCTATTCCACAGAGGTTGTTTGAGGTCCTGGAGCAAATATTTATTCCCTGGGACATCTCATGGGACACTGCACAGCAGATGTGTAGTGAATGCCTCCTCCCACTTTCAGCCTTGCCCAGTGTGGTCCCTGGTGTGTTGCATGACCTTGCCCTCATTGGCCAGTCTCAATACCTGGGAATGGGAGAAAGAGAAGCAGGATGATGGTGCAAGAATAGATACTTCCCTGGCACGTAGCAAGAAAACTCACATGCAGTAGATAGTGATAAAGCTGAGAACCCTCCAAACAGCATGCCTGAGATCAACTTCTGATGCTTCCAAATCTACAGTTGCAGCTGAAACAATTAACTTTACACAAATATGACCTTTTTTTGTGGATAGGACACTCTGAGATCTTTTAAAGTACAATCTTTATTCAGGAAAATTTACAGAAATAGGTAGGGGATCACCTATCTTTTTATAAAGTGGTAATAAAAACTTGTTTCTCTTGCAAGTTCTGGACAAAATATTGTCACCCTTCAGTAGACTCTTTAAATACTCCACATCTGTCACCAGGGCCTGAAAGTTTTGCAAGCGCTCGAAGCACTAGTGTTCTAAGTCTACTGCATGCAATTAAAATACTGCTGATTCCTTTCTATATTGGTATCTGTGCTCTGGGCATTCCTGTTGTGGGTTGGCAATGTGAGAGTTACATATCATTTCAGTCATCAGTTTCCAGTGTCTAGTGAGAACCAAAATCTGATGAAACTTTCTCTTCAAATCTGTCATTTTGAACCTACTCATAGAAATTAAATCAGGCACTTTCTTAATTAATACAGTTTTATAAACCAATGAATATTTTGCTGGGCTTAATTTAAGCATCAAACAGAAGTTAAAATGCAGAGCTCTGTTTCATCATGGTAGGAAAATTGAAGTGTGTTTATATCTTGCACCAAGTATTGGCATTAATGTTCAATTTTGTGCTGTTTCTCATTCTATAGAAAGCTTAAAGTATCCAAGCAGATTAAACTGAAAAGGGAGCTGATGAGAAAATGCTAATTGTCCCATGTTTCTCAGGAACCATTATCTTTTTTGTAGAATTAGAAGCAAAATGTCATCAGGAATTTCCACTGATGGATGCGCAGAAGTTTTAGGGATGCCTCATAGGAATTATGCATGCTTCCAAAATCAATTGGTTTGAGTAACAGCTGAACCCAACATTTATATCTGTCCTATGATCTAAATAAAGGTGCCTAGTTAGCAGGGTTGGGAGAGTCCTGCAACTGGCATGATGTCCCATTGTTTTTAGACCCAGACCAGTAGGGTCTTTTCTTTTATGGAGAATTGTTGCTGAGCTAGGCATAGAGTTTGCATTCAGATTGGAGCTTTTCTCTCAGAGTAGATTCACTGCATCAGAGCTGGATCAGCATTTGGGCTTTGTTTTTTAAGTGGATAGAGTATACTACATATATATTTGTGAATTATGAGGCCATTGGCAGTTGCAATTCTGATCTGTTGAGTGCCACCTGCCCTCAGGTGCATTGAATCTTGGAAGCAAGCTGCATGGCTTGCTCAAGGTCACATAGAAAGTGTATGGCAAACTCAAGAATCAAACCAGTCTGACACATGCTTTTAAAAGCTCCCCTTCAATGCAGCAAAGAACAGCATTCATCTTTAACAACAAAGCGGTGCGTGGCGGTTTGTTGTCCTCTGAGTCATCACTCCTGCTGAACGCCTCCCTTGGGAAGGTTGTTAAACTCTACAACACTCACAAAATCTTAATGGGCTTTGCCAAATGAATTAAGAGCCCTTACAGCTTTCATGCTGCGTACTGTGGATTTTGAAAACTTACGTCGGTAAAGTGGTAAATCTTTCAGAATCAATAGGAGGCAGTGAGGAAAATAGCACAGAATATGAAGAGTGCTGTCCCATTTGCCCAAATGAAAATTATAAGAAACGATTTTGGTGGGGAATTGTATAAATCAGTGATAAACAATTGAATGAAAATTAACATTTTGGGAATCTTTTCGAACTGCTAAACTCCCAAAGCAAGTAAGAGAGAGTTTTTTCCTTGTGCTTCTTAATGTTCCATGTTACTTCCATGTTACTCTAATGACTGTTGAAAGTTATATGCTTTCTTAAGACCAAAAGAAAGGTTACTGCTTTAGTTCCCCATTGGGGTAAAAAGGGGCTGGTCCTATTACACTCCTGGACACTGAGTATTCCCTTTGGAAGATATTAATATTGATATGAATTTTTTTCATTCATTCTCTTTCTTAAACAAGCAGGCTGAAGGACGGCACCTCTTATATTTCGTAGTGTGACAACAGATGCATTTCTGCTGAAATGTGCAACTCTGAATTTTTTTCCAGAGGCTGGCTTAAAGGTGTCATTGTACAAGCCTTTTCATTGAAAACCTTATTTTTCAAGGCTCTGTACTCTTACTCATAAAAGCTGGATTGAGACTGGAACTGAGCATCTGGAAGGTCAGTTTAGCAGTGGATATCTTTTTTCCTTATTTTTCTTCTTTTTTGTTTCTACAAGTGAAAAACAGCTAAAAAAAGTGAAAGTGAGAAAGTGAGAAAAGAAACAGCAAGCAAAGGTGGCTTGAACTTCTTGGGTCTACAGTTCCGTTTCTGGTCTGAACCGGATTTGGATTTTTTCTTATCTAGGTCCACCTGTTCACATGTCAGTGGGATTCAGACCTAGTCTTTAATACAAGTACTTATTTTTTGCTTCTAAACTCAAAGCTCCAGCTTCCTGATCCAACCTGGATTTCAGGTATTAACTTCTTATCAAAAGCCCAATATTTTTTCATTTACATTTTCAGATGAAACCTAATGAAAACAACCCTGCCAGGCCTAATAATTTGAAGTAATGTGTCTGATTGCCCAAGAAAACTCTGCCATACAGACTGCAAAATATCACACTGCTCCACTCTGTCATCAGCAGCCCTTGAGGACTGTTTAATCTGGAGTTTACAAAAACACCCTACTAAACTATTGCCCATTACAATCTAGACTAGAAAGGTGGTATGAAGCTCATTCTATTCAGAGTGTGTAGATAAGCTATGGCTTAATCATTAACTATCAGTGTCATCACTTCATGAGGGTTCATGCTTTCTAGAGAAAGGATCTCTTTCCTTAAAGGTATCATGGACCAAATTCACCTCTGCTATTGACAGTCATGGGTTTAATTGTATTTTACACATCTTAAGACATTATAATGCCCCTTAGAACTCTCTGGATTAATTCTACAACTATCTGACATATTTCCTTTAATACAGTTGAGAAAAGAGAGTGCATTTCTTTAAAGAATTTACCAGCAGCTTCTTTTTCTTGGCTATTGAATTTCTAGAACTTAAAGTGTCTGTATGACATTACTGGGGGCTCTGGTAGGTGAGGTGGGAACTCTGGCTAAGGGTTGAAGCATGAGCCTGGACTTTCAGTTAAGCCAGACCCAGGGAGATGTAATAGTTGTCTGTGCCCTCCCTTTTGCAGTGATTTACACTTGCATATAAACAGCATCAGTTTCCATCCCGTGAGGCAAATCTTCCCCTATGGAAGTCAAAGGCAAAACTTCAAAATTTTATACTCACTTTGAAGTAATAGAAATAGCCTTGGTATGACAGAATCCCCAAGTACACACTTCCAACTTTTTTGAAGGCTGTTACTAAATAATACCTTTTGTTTCTTCTACTGTAGGATCCTGTCAATAGGGTGATGAAGAAAAAGCCTGCACTTTCTGTGGGCAAGGAAAGTTATGATTTCTGCTAGAGCTTCTCCAACCAATGTTCTCTATCTCGGTGCATTATGGTTTTACAGTTCTTGTAACTTTTCACTTGGATAGAAAATTCTAAATCATAGTTAAAGTTCAACTTAAATGGATACCAAGTCTAAAGCAAATTATTATTGTTGTTGTTGTTGTTATTATTATTATTATTATTATTATTATTATTATTATCATAAAATCAAATTGATTATAACACAAGCTTGCCTGGCGCTGGAGCAAGCTCTGTTTACTGGAGTCAATTCTTGGTAAGTTCTATTTACCTGACTAGTCTTCTATCAATAAACCTGTCTCTTGTCAAAATGTGTATCATGTCAAGGTCCTGCTAGATGCACCTTCAGTCCGAGAGTCTGCAATGCTATCCCAGTCCAGCAAAATGGTTGTTTTATCTGCCCCTAGTCAAGAATTAACATGTTTTCGTATCCTCAGACACTAAAATCAAAAAGCCTGTTATCTACTTCTAGCCAGGCCTGTAGTGAAGCTTTGATACCAGCGAAGAATCTTCAATACTGCACCTTTGATGAATGCTGAATTGTAGCGAAGCTGTCCACCTTCCAAGTGGAAGAGAACTTCATTATGCTTATGTTACATGCCTCGTCCTGCCTAAGAGTCCTATGTCAAATCTGAAGTGTTGACCTATTCACATAGTCGTGCTAGACCAAGCTAAATGACCTAATCTCTCACTTCTCTCTCTCTGACATGTTACAAACACCCACATTCATCAGGAAACTTCAGCTAATCACCCCCATCAGGATGGGAGTGGGAGCTGGACATGGAAATACTTATTCAGAGTTACATTCCTTTGGAACTTGAATCTCCTGGAACTTTACCTGACCTTTAGCTCCAAAAATGTTTCAGAATAAGTTATTGCTCTAGCTCTACGTCCTGCCTTCCTGCATAGTAGAAGGTGAAATAAACAGTTAAGAGGAAACATGGGTTCATTTGGCTTCATATCCATGGTGGGAAAAAAAGTTAAGTTATGAGACTTCTGTTTTGCTTTCAAGTGTGATTAAGCTGGACAAAATTTTAGTTTGTGTTTTGTACTCTCTAGAGATCTTTGGGTCTGCAATTTATATTAATCCAGATCTGCCTGCCTGCCCCTCTGCTTGTTGAATAGTATCTACTTCTTCTGCCATCTCTTCCTACTTAGTAGGCTGAAAGAGCACTAGTTAGACTCTGGTGCCAATTTACTCATGCACCATCTTCTGTTCACCCCATGAGAGAGGGATTAGCTAAATGCAACAGCTCTTCATCTGAGTTACTGGCACATGATATTTGTTGTAATTCTTTCATGAATGATATCTGTAGAACATGCAATTATGGCCTTCTTTCCATATTGAAATCTATATAGTATTCTTTTATTTCCTTTGAAGGACAATTGTACCCTGTGCAACTATCTTCATAGTTTTATGGCTACAGGAAGCTTCTAGACATTTTTTGATGGTGGTGGGAGAGAAACCTTGACTTTTAAAGTCCCATATAGTTTTTCTTCCTCTACAGATACCCATTGTCATTCCAGCTATGGCTATAGAAATTATGGTAAGATAAGCTGCACATGCAGTTACTGTAACAAAATTTAAAGTAATGAGGTAAGGGAGTATGTTTACAGTTTTAACAGTGGCCCACCACAGAATACAGAGTAACATGGGAACCTGAGTTGATTGTGAATAACCCATTTTATCTTTCTGCATAGTATTTATCAGCAGCACATAGGGAATGAGTTTTGAAGGCATGGAACTTGTTCTGGTATAAAACAAGGCAAAAGCAAAACCTAATTTTAAATATTGTGAAACGCTGTGCATGATCTGATAAGGATGAGATCAGAATGCTGCAAAATATGGTGCACACAGTTCTTGTACTGCAGTAACCCTGAAGTCCCCAGTCAAAGACATGGATGTTGTAATACTGACTGTTCTGGCAAATGCCAAAAAGAGCATCTCAGGCCCAGCAGTACCTGCTACAAGACATGGCAGTGATAAAAGAGGTGTGATCAGACTGGCTATTGCAGAGGTCTTGGCAATGACAAGTGATTCTCAAGGCCAACTGCAGTTCAGTGATTTCCATTAGGAGTAGCTCATTACATGCTAAATTGGCCAGTGGGTATTTCATTCTTGGTTTATATTTGGTTCTGTATAGACCAGGCCAAGGCAGATTCATCTGCCTTGTTTATCATTATAGAGCTCTAGTGGATGGGTTTTAAAAAACTCTTTTTCACTGCTGCCTTCTGAAGTTCACTCATATAAAACAAATCCTCTGATCTTCGTGACTTCATGTTCATGTAATGGGAGCCCTGACAGAAGTAAAGTTCATCCATTCAGTGTTTTGCAGAAAGGCACCAAAGCAAATCCATCATCCTGTTTAAGGGATATTATTGTGAAGCTGCTTTTTGATATTCTGTCATTGATATGACTGTCATGCAAGGATACAGTAAACTGCGTGGTATATGCAAGGGTACAGTAAACTGCCTGGTATATCCATAGTGACCATAGAGGTTATGGCACAAACGAACAGAAAAATAAAGATCTGGGAGGTACATCCAATAGCTAAATTTTTGCTCTAAGATGGGAAGCACACGAGCTGGTTTGATTTAACCCTGAGCAAAGTCAATTAATCAAAACACACACCCACAAATAAGAATCCAAGGGCAGGAACAGCAGGGATTAATACATTCTTCTAGCAGTTCAACAGAATCATAATAGAACCAGAAGTTTCTGCGATCTTGCTATGGAATTTTTGTCTTTGAATTTGCAGCACTGGAAGGTTTGTGTTCCCCACACAGTGATAAATTCTCTTTTACAAACTGGACTGCGAAGGAGGAGGGAGAGAACTGGGTGGAATCAATTACAAACCATATCAGACATTTAAGTTTAAACACAAGACCTTGCAAAGGCTTGCATGAAATCTTACTAGCAATATAAACAGGACTGGTGCCAAACTAAGCATGAGAAGTATTCAATAATAAAATACAGCTGTCTCCATTGGCACCTACCCATGAAAGTTTGTCATTTTTACTGTTAGAAATGCTGACAAAGAGAAATCTGAAAAATGAAAACATTTTTTCAAAAGAGGGAGGTTTTCATGAACTGCAACCTAAATATTCGTTTTACATTGGAACATTCCATAAAAATAATTTATAACATAATTTCTTCTCAGAAATGCATTTTGACGGAGTTCTTTTCAAAGACTTTGGTTGAGCTTGGCAATGCTAGCAGCTTTGCTTTCAAATCCATAATTCTTAATTATTAAAATACTCTCTATACACTTTTCTTGGATTCTAGTGAGGCACATCAAAGCAGGGGGCCCTCTTTGCTTTGGCTTAATGCACACCATGTCAGCTGAGGAGGAAGCAAGCGTAACATGGCTCTGTAGACAGTCCAAGCTTGAGGTATGCAAACCTGATATACAAAAGCAGTCCCAGGAAACTTGCATGGTTATGAACTATTTCTGGGAGGAAGGCTTTGCAGAACTGGACCCTACATGGAGGCTGCTACAATACCTCTGACTCACTCTGTGAGCTTTGAGCCTTGGGGAATAGAAACAGACCAAGAACTGTTATGACTTGTAACTTGCTTTACAGCTGGATCGATTGTGGGGGAATTTCTCAGGAAAATTAAGGATGTTTAAGCCCTGAGAAGTGGAAAACACATGTGCACTCACACATGTGTTCACACACAGAAATTGACATGTATGTGTTTGTGGCTGCCCTGTAATTCTCATCTGTTGTGTGTATCTGCTTTGGTAAAGAAGTTCTTTTACTCTCTTATTTTGCTTTACTTCTGAACTGCTTCCGAAACAGCTGGGCTATGAGTACCAGTCCCTCTGAGATATAACACTATATGACCACGTTTTAGCACCTTTCAAGACCCCTTGGGAGATTTCTACTTTGTCTTTGATCAAGCAAAATAAGGACATTATTTGCCAGTTAAAGGATTTAGGCTGTGGATTATACACCTTATTTACAAGTATCTTATGATGTAGGAGGGAACAGTCACTCCTTCCCTGCATCACTCCACGGGCTTCTGGTCCTTATGAATTCAAGCTGCTTCTTTCCACTGATGAAACTGAAGTTTCTGCTCTCCCAAGTGTGTCCCCTAGCTTTGGTCAGGCCTGGTCTTGGACTCCTGCCACCACTTGCACTGATCATGGTTAGCTGAAGGATGATCAGGCAGGAACTGAATTACTAAAGATAATTTTCAAAACATGTAGTAATTTTACTCTTACTTAAATTTTCTTTTGTCCTTTCTCCCCTTTCTGACCTGCTACATCCTTTGCCCACTGAAAGTTGCTTTTCCCCCAGATGTAGCTGATAAAAACACAGCTCCTCTGGTAGTCATATGCTAGCTGAGGGGCTAGAAACAATTCTTTTTCAGGTAGACTACTGCATACTTACAAGACAAAATTAACCAACTGTGTCCACAAGGAGCTTTCCCTCTTCCAGTAGGTTGTCTTGCATTTAACATGTAAGGTCTTACACAAACCTTCTCCCCTACCTGTGTTTCTACTGTTTTTAAGGAGTCAGAAGGAAATTCAACGGTCCCACTTCAGAATTCCTTAGACTTCCCTCTGACTATAATCCTGTATTTTTAAGGCATAATAAATAAGGCATAATAATGCATAACTGGTTTTCTGAACTTACAGTGACAATGAAGTGATATATATGCTTGCTCTTCAGATGACCTACTCTGAATTGTAGTGTATATTAGTTTCCTTTGTACTAAGACTGAGGTCTTTAAACTGAAAGACTATTAAGCGTGTAAGATTCCAGACTAGTACATAGGAAAAAAACCCGTAAAATGCTCCTCTTGTTAAAATTACAGTTACTGTACTGTTCTTCTTAAAATACTGCACTCATAAAATTCAGCTTGAAAATTATAGGATCAGTCTCAAAGAAACTGCCATCAACAGTTCTCCTTGTCAGTCCTATACAGTTTAAGTACTGATTAAATTCGACAAAGATGGTCAAAATTGACAGTTCAGCATTGTAGAGCTGGGCTCTGGGATTGCTTTAAGCTTGCAGGTAATACACAGGCCAGCAATTATTTATGTTTAACTGAATGACATTGCAAGTAATGAGAAGACAGTGTAACTTTAAAAGAGTAATTTCTTTAAAGGCTAAGAGTTACTGTTATAATTTTTAAAAATTCTATATTTATTCCAGCTTAGTCCTTAACTGTGAGCCATGCTATGTAATAATAATGGAACTGCTCAGACAGCAATTTACCAATGTGCTTGAGGCCCTGTCAAACCACATGGAGTGATGCCATAATCAAATTCATAATGTCTTATCTTTTTCAGATAAAGTAATCATCAAAGGAGTGCTGGCATGAACAGAGAAAAAATTCAGGGCTCAGACATGCTCTAATGTAGTGAGCTGTGACACAAATTGGGCTGTCCCTGTTTTGCCTTTCTTCTCTATCTGTGTTTCCAATTGGTCTGCCAAAGAAATGCTTCTGGCTTTGTTTCATACCATCTTCTGAGACAAAGGAGCTTTATAAAGGAAAAGAACTTGAAAGGGTTAAAATTTCAGACTGAAGTATTGGTATTTCCCCCCCTCCCCACCACCCCTTTCTTTTTCCTTTAACACAGTTATTGGCTGGCATTATAGTGAACAAATCCACAGACTTGAGATTTTCAGTTAAATCAATAAAATATTGTTTAAAAAATGGAGTTAAGTGCATTATCTGTCCATTACTCCGTTATGGTTTGCCCTCAATCATAGAAGTGAGGCAAAGGTTCCCACAAGGCAAATCACATTTGTAGTTAACCTAAAACAGCTTTCCCATATTGGGGAACTATTTAAGGTCTCTTTTCTGCTTGGTAATTAAGCACGTTCCTATCACTAAGCATATTAGTAATATTGCTGAAGTCAATGGAATGATACTGGGGTTAAAGGCAGTTGGTTATGTATATAATATCCATAAAGAAAACAAGAAAGAAAATCACTCTTCAAGGGCAACAAGGATTAAAAGATAAATCTTTTCAATCAAACAATAAATAAACAGAGAGGGAAGAGAAAAAAAAGTGATTTTTTTGTTTTAGAGGGGTCCAGTCTGAAAGGTAGTGAAGACATTACAATGGGTTTTTTTTGGCTTTGTGAGCTTTTTCTTTTCAGATTTATTTCCCTGACGTTTGGCCCAGACCAACTCGAACATCCCATTGATCAGCTTGTGCACTTGCTTTGAGCTGTTTCTGGTTTAAATATTTGCTCAGGTCTTGATGCCATATCTCACTTGAATGCTCCACTGATGTATATGAGGCCCAGGCTTTGCAACAGCCTCATATATCTTTTGTGGATTTTTATGAACTGCAAGGCAATTAAAGCCCAGTTCTCCAGTATGCTGAGCAACCTCAGCTCCCACAGACTGCAGTGAGAATGGCAGCGGGTGCTCAGCACTTCTGAGGAGATCTGGATGTAGCTGCAAGGCTGTGTTCTTGTCAGTATGTTAATTTTATCTAACTAGGAAATACCTGTTTTCCACAAATATATTACAGAAGCAATTAAACCATACAATGTTCACATTCCCAAGGACTTGTGCACCTGTAATAAAGAAAGTACACATGAGCCAAATATTTTCAGCCTTCCTTTCAAACACTCTTATATTTGATTTTGGCCCCAGAAGTGTAGTCGCTCACATTTTTACTTCCTAAAATGAATAATCCTTCAAAAGTTGCAAAAAACTTGGATAATTAAGGGGCCCAAGTGTAGATTTTTAAAAATGTTATCTTCAATCTATTTTGAGATATGTAGAGCCCACAGTGTACTATTCTGATGGGGAAAAAACACAAAAAATCAGTATGAAAATGTACTGCGACACTACAGAATACTAATCACTCCTACACAGAGAGCCTTCATTTTATCTGCTTTTGCAGAAGGTTTTTATAAAGTCAGATTTTAGAATAACTAAAACCCAGTACAACTGAAGGAGACAAAGCTTTGCACTTGAACAAAGGAATGTTTTCTCAAAAAATAACAATGACGATCTGGTTTGTGCTTTTATAGCTGTTCATATTCTAGATGATGGATAGATGGTTACACAAGGAGAATATATAGTGAGCTGATTATGCTCTCCATTAAAAAAATGCCAGGCAACTAAGCTTCAATGCAAATTCATGTGATGTGACTGCTGGCAGATTTGGCTGAAGTATTGTAAGTATTAGCCTTGCTGCTGTTTTAAATGATGATGGCCAAACATCATTTCTAATTCACCAAAGAGTGAACAATCCCTCCTGGGGAGGCAGCTTCTCCCTTTCTTTTGACCTTGGGCTACCAAGATGTAGACCTTGGAGGTCCAGTTCCCATCACCACAAGTGGATTTGTTTACCACAGACTTTCCCCTTTCTTGAGCCAAGGATTTCCACTCCTTTCCTTCCACCCCATGTCCTCTTGGACGTCTTCATTGAGTCAGTCCATGAACTGAACAGCCAGGCAGGAGAAAGACCAAACAGTTTGTCTTCCCTGGAGCCAGATTCTTCACCAGCTGTAGTACCCTGCAGGAAAGGGCACAACTGGAGGTGAGCCAGGACAAGGGAGTACAGACTCCATCCTTGTACTTACAGGGACTGTGCAGGTATTCTGTGCCACAAAGAAGAGTCACAATGACAGAGGGACACAATCTTACTGCCTTACTCGGGACCTAGGAAGGAGTGTCCCAGAACTGCTCTGTGGGTAGAAGTTTATTTTCTCATGGCACTGATAGCTTCCACAGTGAACCAGAAATGGACTAATGCATCCAAAAGAAACAGTCTCTGAAACATGGATAATCCATGTGACCCGAATTGAAGATGAGTACTTCAGCAGAGAATCCTTGCAGTATTTTTTTTTTTTTTTTTGAGCACTTTTGCCATTTTGCTCTATGACATTACAGGACACAAGTTCTGACTCACCCCTCAGATTCCTTGGCACTACCAAGTGCCAGAGTTATTTGAGTACTAGTCACTGGAGAACGTGCTCTGGTTTCCTGCAGAAGGTAACTGTCATTTGCCACTGACTGTAGTTTATGAGAGAAGCAGTACAATGATAGGAAGAATGAGATGCTTAAAAAAATTGTAGTTCAAAAACTTGAGAAAAAGAAAAGCAAGCGTGTTCTGAATTATTTTGATTAAGTTTTAATCATTTGCTCCTGTATCACATATACTTTAACAGTGGGGTTTTTCTGTCATTGTGGATGTGTTCATGACATTGTCATCCTCTAATATTGTGGACGATAAAACCATCAAAAGGCTTTAGAGGGATTTTCTAACTTGTTGTTGATGATGATAAAGTTTGCATCAGATAAATGAATCTTCATTACAGGGGTGGACTGAATATATCACAGGAGGAGCTGTGACCAACCTAGCTCCATCTGAGCCAGCTCATGTCTGCAGCAGGATAATCATGTTTGTGCTGCATTGTGCTGTGTGGAACCACAGGCTTGCTGCACTGCTAAGTCATGGCTTTCACTGCTCCATCACTGACCCTATTCTTTTCTTCATTTTATCCTTACAGTATTTTTTTTGTAGCACAGTTCACTGTGGCTTTTCCTTCCTTTTGCTTTACCAAGTACCATCCATCAGATAAAAAGAAAGAAAAGAACTTATCTTCATTAATTCTGAAATGTTTTGTTCATGCATCCTGCGTACTGGCTTCACATATTTCATGGTACCAGCTGCTAAATACGTAGGACAGAGTCCTTAGTTGCTTGGAAAGTCATAACACTTACACGTTGTCAAGTAAATGAGGTTGAGGTGGAAGAGTGGAAGCAATGCCATGTCACTAGTTTCCATCTATTAAGTGGAGATACTACTACATATGCACTAGCTGATTCCTTCCAATTGTGATGTTTAAGGACCTTAAACTGTTACAACAGAGAACTATGGTGGAACAATAAGTGACCTACACGTATTTGTCTAAGTAGCAAGGGTTATTTTCCTTGCACATACTACAAACGTGGTCAACAGAGCACTGAGAGAAAGTAAGAGATTCATGCTTGGCTTTGGAAGATTCTGTCTCGGCACAACGAGAGCATAGCTGACCTCACTGCTTCATGTTTACCAGCAGAATTTAAACAACCAGGATAAATCATTGTCAGTGATAGCAAGAGGAAGTTAATCCAACAACCTTGAGAACATCATTACAATTTTTCACACATTTTCTATCTTTTCAATATCTAAGTGAAATCTTATTTCTGTGCTGAAGTCCTTGGAGCTACAGAAAGCAAAACTATCAAAGACACCTACATATCTTTGCCTTGAGCAACAAATAAAAAGCAGACACAACAGAAAAGAAAGCAGATGGCCTTGCAAGTGCCCTGAAGAAGATCCTCCAGGTCACATTTGGTAGGTGGTGAAGAGAATCTATTAAGCAATGAATTACACCTCTTGTAGACATTGTCTTTCTTGTGCTTGTCCTAACAGATGCTGTGTGATACCTTTTGAGTCTGAGTCCTAATGTTAAAACTGCTTCGTTTATATAAAAACATGAACACTTAGCATAAGACATCAACAAGGCAGAAGTTCTCTATCTGATCTGGGTTCCCTTTATTGTCAATGGAGAGAAATAGGATGCATCTGACCTATTTTAGATGCCTACCATAAATTAATGTTGCATCACACAAGCTTCTTACCACTGACATTAAAGGAAGTTGTGATGACTAGCTCAGACAGGGATTTCAACACTGCAGATTTCTCAGACTAGGTGAGACAAGTCCTGCCCACAGCTATGTGGGTATTGCCTTAATGAATCACAACCACAGGGACTTCTCCAGTGTTTTTAGAGATGGTAGAAATCTGATGTTTTTGGTTTCCTGGCAATACTTGAATGGGAAATGAATGAAATGAAATTCTGTGGTATTTTGAAAATGTTTTTTCAAATTTTCACTGACATGAAATTTCTTGAGCTTTCAGTTCTTCAGAAAGTGTCATTTTGATGTTCTACTTTAACTTTGTAAAAAGTGCATTTTAAACCAATATTTTAAAAACTTTGAAACAAAAACTGACCTCAAACAGAGAAGGGGACTGTTTCATGTAGAAATTTGTAATGATCCTTTTTGGATTCTCAAGTTTTATTTAAAATGAAACAGTCATTAAAAATTAATGTGTCATTCCTGCTGGATTCTTCCTTTTCATAGAAAAGAGACTGGAAAGGAAAAATTTTCCTGCTCTAAATATCTTGTTTCTGGAGAGAATGGTGTTTGGGAGAAAGGTGCAAGTAATCAATGTCAGGAATAGATGTTCCTTACAGATGTTGATCCTGACTAACGTTTGTATTATCCATATAACTAGTCCTCTGTTACACTGCATAGGCTCTTAATCCCTTGTCTTCCTGAGTCAGAGTATGCCACAAGTTCATTATATAATATGTTAAATTGTTAATGCAACTCCAGGATTTTGCTTTATGCTTTTTCTTTTTCCTGAGGCTCAGAACTACTAACAAAATTGGACTGAGACTTAAGTAGGCTTCTGACACTGTGTCCCCAAACTCCACTACTGCTCAGGCCCAAAGATTTGTTACTTCTCTCTCTGCTTCAAACACCTTCTAGAGGTATCACTGAGCCAATTATTTGTAATCAGTTTTCATTTAACTAACATTCTTTGGAAAAACAAAATGTAACCCTGTTGAGATTCCCCATTAATTATAATGAATATCTGTTAGCCATAATCAATCAAGTTGCAGTTCAAAAGTGCTCCCACTGCTCTGCTGCTGCAGCAGAGCCCAAATCCTGAGCCATATTGTGCTGCTTCTCTTGTCCAAGATGCACCCAAACAATTAAATCAAAGTACTGAAGATTTTACAACTGTCATGTCTCTTCTTCTCCTTCAGTAAATAAACAGCCAAAGGGACATAAACCTACTAATCCAACATTAAACATGTAGAATGCCTTCCCTCATAGGTCTGTGCAAGAGGGACAACTTTTAAATTAAAGAAAGACTACACCATCTGGCTGATGTCCAGAATTGGTCTCTGGGGCGAACTTTATGAGTGGTAGCTAACCATAAGTACCCACAGCCTGGCAATGTTTAGCAGAATGTTGGCAGACACACTGTATAATACTAATAAATTAGTAATGATAATTAATTAATAATAGTTTGCATTCATGTGACACATTCCTTGCTGCAGTTTCCTTCTTGTCCTGCTAAACATGGACATGAAGAACAGTTTATCTTCTAGTGATCTGCTTTTGTGTAGACTGCTTTTGCATCTTCCTCCCATCTCTTCCTCTCTACCCTAAGCAAGCTACATTCCATCAAGCTGTCCTCATGCATCTGAATTTCTGGTCCTCTTATGGCACTCCTCTGGATTCCCTCCCAGTGTTCACAGCCTCTGGAAGTGCCATACTCAACGCAACACTCAAGGTGAGGCCTTTCCAATGATCAGTAGACCTGAAGGATTGCATCCAATGTCCCAGAAGTGATGCTACTTTTCAAAAATTCCTATCATGTTATTGAGTCTTGCTCAGCTAGTGGTCTATGGAAATGCCTAGATACTTGTTTGGTCACCTGTTTAATCTTCTATCTGTGTAACTAGCTGCTACCTACCTGTAGAACCTTGCACCTCTCCTTGTTGAATTAGTTTGTTCATTCCATTTCACAGGTTGGCAAAATCCGTTTACATTCTCCTGTCTTCATCCAATGTGCTTGCAGCTTTTTTTTGGTGTGTTTTCATCACCAAAATCAATGGTGAAAATATTGACTAGTGCCAGATGAAGGATTGCACCCAACTTATTATATTATTCCAGTGAACCACTGATCATTACTACCTATGGAAGATTTTATGACCAGTTTTTAATTAATTTTATAGACCTAGACTATGTTTTCCCCATTTACTTTTGAGATACAGTATGAAACAATGAAGTTATTAATGTCAATAAAGATGGAATCTACACCTTTTTTCCTTATTGGAGGCAAAGCTGGTCCATCAATGAGAGATGGACCAGATGTAAAGTAAGCAGTAGGAATGCAGAAAAGGGAGAAAAAGGGAGAAAAACCTCCTCCTTTGATGTTGACAAATCCCTGGATCAGGCTAAATTTCACCGTCATCTTCTTTTTCCACTTAGATGATTATAAAAATATATTTAGCAGTTTATTCTAATACATGTCTGGCAATTCAAGATGATTGACCTCTTATTTCCTGGCTCCCCTCACCTTCCCACCCCCCATTTAAAGACTAGATGTTGTGATCGACCTTTTTCAAACATCTGCAACTTGATCTACTCTCCATAGAGGGCAATATCTCCATGATACCTACTAACAACTCTCACATTGCTTTAGCCAGTTCATAACACACCCTAGTATAAAATAAATCAGACACGATGCATATAAAACATTTAACTGATTTCTAACTTGCTGTAGCTGCAGGGTCTCAACATTAAGGGATGAAACAATGCATTGTCTCAGCTCACCTAATAATTGATCTAATCCATCTCCAGATCCCTAGCTTGTAATTTTGTTTGGCTGATACTATTTCAGGAAAAATATTTAGACCTCTTTCCTAAGTTTTAATATAGCTTCATAAATATAAAATCATGGCTGTTCCCCAGCCAAGACCAAGTCACAGATATATGTGTGAATTGAACCCTCTGGTGGTGAATGATCTTTAACGAACAATTTAGCCCATAGCAAATACAAAATAAAACTTATTAGCCCAAACATTAGCTAAAGAAGCTGAAGTTATGTGTTTGAGCTCATGCCTGGGATGGGCTAAAAGGTGCACCTGGTTATCTAAAATCATTCACATTCACAATGCTTTATTAAGATGCAAGAACCCATTTGTGAATCTGACCATAAGATTTATGAAAACCAAAATAAATCTATTAAACATCAATGTAGTGTTTATAAATTTAGACAAAACTTCTCTTTTGTTTTATGAATAAAAAGCTAGAGAAAAACTGTTGTGAGTTCAAACAGAAGTGGTCTTTTCGAAGAAACACTAAAGTTGTATTTGATCAATGGGAAATATTTTATTTGTCCTGAACTGAAATATTTCACTTCATTTTTGAGCTATTTAGCTTGTCTTAAAGAAGGTTCATTTTTTAAACATTACCTGAACTTTTGCATGAAAAATGCCAATTTGGAAAAAAAGTTCAATTGGGAAAATGTCAAAGTGAAACTTTTTGGCATTTCTGAAACAAACATTTTAGATAAAAGATGTCAACATGAAATGTTTTGACATTTTGAAAAATGTGTCCCTTTTTTGAATCTGAAACTTTACCAAATTTAAATTGAATTTACTGTTTGTCTAGAAAATAAGAATTGCTTGCGTTGGTAGTTTTCCCTGGGTAAGCAGCTAATCTTCCTGCCAGGTTAGCATTAAAACATCAGCCAAGGAACTGTACAAACATATATTATAAAGCAGTTTTTGCCTTTACGGCAGCTCAGATTTGGACTTGTTAGTTATCTATCTATCTGTCTACAGTTTTGCACTTTACAGTGTTCAGCTTCCAACCTTACAAGCAGTTCTATGGTCCATAAAGAAAGTAAGAATGAGAGAAAAGATTACTGTTTAACAAGTGAGTAATTTCCCATTATATTAAAATTGTATTTTTATTTAAAAACCTGACTAGTGGCAGATTTATGAAAGTTCATTCTAGAAAAAATGGTTTATCCATTAAACAGAAGCAAGTCCATAATTCTGAATGAGTTTTAGAGATTGTTATAGCTAAATTCTCAAATTAAAACAACCCCTTCTAGACCAAACTCACGGCGTTCCAAAATAAGATTGCAAGCTGCAGTGAAGTAGCGTCATGGAGTAGTTGGTGCTTGCACTGCATTTTTTGGAGGTTATAGATACTATATGCTAACCATATTAATTACACAAATTTATTCAAAAATTAAATCTTATGGTTTACTGAAAAATAATGTTTTACTCTAGCCGAGAAGCTTCAGCTGTGAAGCAGTTACAGTTCATATGCAAGTGCTACTTTTTGCAACAGAAGGAATTTCGCATTCACTTGGTTTCACAATTTCTTCAGCCGAAGCCTAAGACAATGCTATTCTAACAGCAGCATGAGAGGAAAGGAAACTCTGTCAGAGAATGCTAAGCCCACTTCAGACCAAGACCCAAAGTATTATGTGGATGTCAGAATGCCTAGCTCTAGCTGTCTGCCCCTTAGTGGGATCCACAGCCCCGAGCAAGGAGCCTCAGAAGGGCAGCCAGAAAAGGCAACATGCTGGGAGGAAGCTGCTTAAAGCAGCCACTGCTACGGAGAAGGGTGTGACTTCAGCTGTACCCCTCTCCAAGCTCTGCACTAGTGGCACATTTCTCCTTCCATAGGGGATTAACTGTCTGGAGCACTCTTTTAAAGTAAGTGCTCCAGTTCCCTTTTTTCCCCTCTTATAATAAAGCAGGACTTGTGCTACACTTTTCAATGCAAGGGGATCTGGGAATGGTTCCTTTTCTGCAGCCACCCAATAGTGAGGATCCTCACCTTAAAGTGGGGGAGGTGTGTGGGGAAGTGGGTTTGAATACCTCCAAGCAAAGAAGGAAACTGGGTCCACATCCTAACCCAGCTAACCACTAAGCAATTGGATAAAAGGGGGCTTCTCTGCCCTTCCTTTTAACTGAAAGCACTAGTTGCCACTGCAATATGGCAGGCACACACTAAGAAAAACCTACTGGATTTTAGGAGAAGCAAGTGAAGGGGTAGCTCAGTTTAGAATCCCAGAGTAGCTTGGATGTGTGATAGGTGCCTTGCTTCTTAGCCTTGCAGAGACTGATGCACACATTGAACAGGAAAACTGTAGACACTTGGGAAGTTCCTGTCTTCTTGACCTTGAAGCCCCTTAGTTGGAAGGCAGTTGAAGAGGGGTTTTGCTGAGCAGTCTGGACAATGTGTTCTACTGCGATGTCCCTTCTGCTGCCTCTTTTGTATTTGGAATATAATACATTGGAACAGAGTGAGGGGATAAGAAAAGTACACATTAATTCAGCTAAGGGGCTGTTGGGGAAGTTAATTTACCCTTGGCGGGGGGCAGAGAGGATGCAGTAACACAGCTGCCTGTCATGAGTGCAGAGACCCACCAGCTGTAAGGAATTAATGACTTCCTACAGGAACACTATAACAGCTCGAGATGGGGGAACAGAGTGGGTTTTTGCTGGTGTTGGTGTCTAGGTGAAAGATTCTCTGGAGAAGTACTAAGGCAAGTGGAGTGGGCTGAGCAGCCTTCTTTTCAACTCTGTCCTGTGTGCTTTAGTGAGGCCTTTCAGTGTTTGGGAAGAGACAGAGTATGCTTAGTATTGGCACTTCCATTTCATGATGGAGCATAGCTGAAGATGACTTTTACATCCCTTAACTCTGACTTATTGCCGTCTTCTGTGTATCTGTGGGCTGCTTCTTTGACTGTTTGGGGATTTCTTAACCCTGCTGGTTCTAGTTTAAGTAATGTTGGGCTTTCATATTTCTTATTAGTTAATTTGAGGAACTTGGATAATGTGAGATTATTAAAAGTTACCTAGCATTTAGATGAATGGAAAAAAGTATGGTCACTGTAATAACTACTGTCTATCAACTGGGCTGTGCTCATCTCTGCTAGCCAGGGTTCAGCCCACTATGTTGCCATGTGTAAATTACCTACCTAAATGCAGCAAGCTAGCAAAGCCACTTAATGCTGAGTCCTAAATTGACACCAAAAGGGGAAATTCCATCCAGACTAGGAATATAAGGAAATTGAGCAGACTGACCAGTAGTGCAAAAAGTTCTGAAACCACAATGGTTGTTAAATATACCCAATTTTTCTGCAGACACTAAGTCAGTGTTTAAAAATACAAACATCTAGATAATTAGAGGAACTTCAAATCTGTCTTCATAATGTTTCAGGCAGGATGACATTGTCAGCTATTCTATTTTGTATTGATTCCCGCAAAGCTCAGTTATTCCCAGCCTTACATTTCAAATGCAGCACCTTGTTTTCCTGTATCTTGAAGCAAAGAAATTAGATAAAAACTATTGATTAGCAAGGCACAGAGGGGAGTGATGTCTGTAACCTTCCTTTGTCTTGCAGCTCTGCAGCTGAGGCAGCAGTAATAAGATTCTGTGCGAGTGTGACTGTGATGAGGTCACACTGCTGAGAAGGGAATGAAAACACTGCAGTCAGCTAGATCACTTGCTTCTCTGATAGTTTTTGATATTGTTTGTCAAATTGTAATTTGAAGGTTACTTCTCTGGAGGCTAAAGTTCCCTTGCTTCTTTCATGCACTTGGCTGGGCATTTAAAAATCATGCATTCATATAAACACCCCCTTCTCTCTCAAAGTTTCTAGCTCTTACTGGGAGCCAAAAAGGCTCCCAATAAGGAACAAGAAAACAAGTCTGTCCAGAAATTTTCCATCATTATGAGATTAGAATAGTTATTTTTTTGGTCTTTTCGCCTCTTCTTCCTCCCCCCTTTTTCACTAGGGTGCTGCAGTCCTCTTCAGTTCAAAACAAGTTCAATAAACACTTTCAAGACATATGAGCCGTGAAGGGTTATGCTGATTTAGTACATAGTGGCGTAGCATTTATTGGTATCATTACTCAAGAAAGAAATGAGGAATTTCCTCATTTCAATTGCTTTGAGGAAACAGGCGTTTTGTGACCTACCTAGGACCACTGTAAAACCATACAGAAAGTTTGGAAAAATGAATAATGCTTTCCCATTCTGAATGGGCTCTGCCATTTTCATTCCTATGTTGATCCATAGCAGAGAAGCAGCTCCCTGAGGTGGCAAGGAGGAAACTGAGGCACATGGGATCAGTGATCTGTGTACTGGAAGAGGGTGTCGGGTAGTGTCATGTATAGGATGAACACTCAGGATTACCGGGCCCTCAGGACTCTAGTTTTGGTGCATGAGGCAGGCCGCATTCCTCACTTCCTACAGAGCAAGAAGCCACATGGGGCATGTAATGTCTTCCACTAATCAGACCTTAGGGGTTCTTTCTCCCTTTGGAAAGCTCCCTTGCCCTAGTTCTCCCATAACAAGACACTGGAAGATTGGTATGGAGATAGCTTGCTATGAAAACCCTCCAAATAAACTTCTGGAATTGTACAGCAGTAACAGGATGCCTTTAGCTGGCAGCTTCCTTGTCTGTCTGAGACTTACTGTGCAAAAACAAGTATGTCAGGTCAAGCTGCATATTTTGAGGTTTGATGTCCCACCCTCGCAAATAAGTGATGTGGGAAGAAGTCTTCTGGGAAAACTCCTTCCCCAGGCTTATTACTGTGGGGTTTTCTGTGGGAAGCAGTGAGACTTTCCCATCCCCTCCTTTACCCCATGTGATGCTCTGTGATCATAATATGTGGAACTATCTCATGCTTCCAAGAACTCCAGTGCTAAACAAGCACACTCTGGGTGTTTTTCTTTAGTCTTTGTTTTATTCTGTATGATCCTGAGGACATCACTATTTGCCCCTTGCTTTCTTCATCCATGTGAAGAAGGTGATATTTCCTTTCTCGAAGGCTGTTGTGAAAACTTGTTCATTTTTTAAGTCCCCTACCAGGTGGAGGGTGCCATGGGAGAAAAAAGCATCTTGCTGTAATTCATTTGTTTGTAAGGGAAAGCTGATGCTACTTTAGAGATTTATTTTTTCCGACTCTTTGAGTAATCTGCTGGAAAGACTCTTCTGTCAGTTGCTGTAGCTATTCTACTGTTTGTATCTTCCTCATCACATATATGGCTATGTATAAGGTATTGATGAGGAAGCCCCACAGCTTAAAAGAAGAGCTGTGGGTATACTACCTCTAGAGTGCCCACTGAATGAGTCACCAATGGCTGGACAACTAGAATCATGTAGTGTCTGATGAAGTACCTGTCAGCTGGCTGTTTCTGAATGGGTGAAATTAGGTTCTGTTGGCCCAGGGCTGCAGTAGGTATTATCTCATTAGCATTCAGCCTCACCTATATGCTCCCAGAGAGCCATTAAGAATGGAGGCTCAGAAAAAGAGATTAGAGCAGTGAGTAGGGAAAAGGCTTGAAATCACATTATTCTTTAGAAAATGGGCAATTGCAATGTACTAAATAATACAAACAGCACATTCTTTAAATCTCTAGAGGTGCAAAGCTTGGTTAAGAGATCGTTTTTTGCCCTGGTTTGTTTCAATGGATAAGTATTTTCTTTTAGTTCTCACTTATCCTTTCATCTGACAGATTATTTTCTTTCTACTCCCTCCCAAACTATATTGCTAAGTGTGGCTTACTCACAAGGGCATGTGACTTTGTAATCAGAGCAGCATCTGGTGCTATAAAGAAATGAAGCCCCAGTCCAGAGTAGTGAGTAAGGTTAAAAGGGTGCATGAGTAGGCATCCTTATGATATCCAGAGAGAATCTGGCAAAAAAAATCACCTCTACCCATGAGACATAGGCAAATTTTATATTCAATCTCTTAAATATTTTTGGCCACTATTCTGCATATTTTCATGGTTGGTCATCTGTCTTTTAGCAAGATCTAAAGGACTCAGCCAGGTGCAAAGATAATTGTTTCCTTATTTCAGCCAGCATCTGCTCAGCCAGCTGGGTAGCTCATCTGTAAAAGGTGACAGGCTCAGGTAGCAGCCTGCAAATCCTACCTCTTGTACTCTCATGGCATGCAGCCCTGCTGAAAGTCTGTGTAACCCTGCATTGGAGAGCACCCTGCAAAAGACCAATTCTGCGGAGGAAAAACTGGAAAGGTGAACCAGGTACTTATGGAAGTAAAGAAGGAGCAGGAGAAATTTGGTTATCACAGAGAAATAGACTGCAATCTCACAATTTTCCTGTTTTGCTCTTACCCCAAATTACCCTTCCTTCATATTCAATGCTTGTGTTTTCCCCATATATTATATTCATCTGTTTTATTTTACAAGGCTGTTTATCAACAGCCTGTGTAAGTCTTGACTGCCAATTCTCGACATCTACCATTAATGAAGAACCATGTCTACCATTATTTTAATGGCTTCTGTGATCTGTAACTCCACACATCTGGTGTTGGTGCCAGTTAGTCTTCTATCCTGACATTCTGTTCTTTTAGCAGATGGTTTGTAGGAAAACATTATCTGAAAGTCAAGGAGTGGCAAGAATATCTAGCATTGTACAGGATGGATGAATACAACCTCTACCATTCTCTGATGTACAGCCCTCCTGCACCCAAATTCCTAAGCAATAGTCGACATGGTAAATGAAGAGAAATAACGTGTTTCTAACTGAAGCCAATGAGAGAGCTGTGTACAGTGTAACTAGAGGACCCAGGTCATATGTTGTTAGATCCTGTTACAGATTTGGAAGCGTGCTACTTTTTCTTTTCTGTTGCTAAACAGACATTTTCATTTCTAAGTGCTTTCGTTCTTCCCTTTGTTACCCCAAACTGCCAAAATTACAGGCATCTGACATAAAGGAAGTCAGTTTTGTTTAATTTATCTCAATTCATTTTGTGACATTTCCTGAATACATTTACCCATCACGTTATTAAACAAAAGTTTATTTTCTGGAGGCTAGAGCTTCAGCTTTGGCTATATTTCAGTAAGATAGGAATTTAAATAATGTCAACATGCTGAGAAATTAGCAAGTCTTTCAGGTGTGTTTTCCAGGAGAAAGTTCAGACCTTCGCTATCTATCCTAAGACTTGGCCTGGGGCTTTTTCAAATGTATAATCTTATTTTTTCACTCATTTGAAATGTAAACAGAGAATTTTCACAGAAGACAGGGGAATCCATCTGCAAATAATATTTGTTTTTGGAAATTTGTTTCTTTAATTATGATGATAAATTTCCACTATTTGGCAGCAGCATAAAGAAATATGCTCTTGCATGTCTTTGTTCCTTCAGCAGGAATGGAGAAGGTGGGACTTGTTCAGAAAGAAATTCCCCCATCTAGTCACAATTCTTGTAATTCACCCCAGCAAGTGATGAGAAACCCCTTTTTTTTCTTCTCCCATGGGAAGGATGTTTGGCTGCGATTCAAAATACATCTTCTGTGCTTTTGGACAAACCTTGACTGACTCAGGACAAACCCCGAGTCATGAGGTTGTACAAAATTCTAAGATTAAATCTGTCTTTATCTCTCAAAAAATGCTCAGTTGTAATGAGGAAGATGTGTATCTACACAATATTTGCCAGAATAAAGGTGCATAGTTCAGAGGTACTGATATGCCTGTAGAGCAGCTGACTTAAATTTGGTGGTGTTCACAACTGGGAGACCTTAAATCAGACCCAAAGCTTTGAATGCCTCGGGTGTGCTTTTTAGAAATGATGACTCGAATACAAATTTTGCACCTTGAATCCATCTCTAAAGCAACGGGTCATCCAAAAGTTGTTGCTAAGTTATTTAGATATTTTCTCGGGGGTTGGATTTAAAAAATTCCTTAATTAATCTTTAAAATCTCTCGGTTTTGTAGCAACACACAGAGGCTTATTTTTATTTCTGCTTCATAGGCAAACAACATCCAGAGGTGTGGGAGAACATAAGGGATTAATCTGAATCCTTTTAAACCTCACATGCATTACTTTGTCTCCAGACTATGAGCCAGAAGATCCCCTGTATAGATTTAAAATTACCTACCCTCTTTACAACTGTATCCTGTTAAAGTCCACATTCCACAGCACATGTGCTAATGTTGAAAAAGTCAATCATCTGTTTCTCAGTGTAAATATAAAAGTTTACCTTGAGTACTGTCTTCACAGTAGGTTTTTAGGACGATTTTTAAAAAACAGTCTTTTTGATCTCTTTGTTTTTTCTTCCTTTTCAGTATAAATATAGATAATTTTATATTTATAAATTATTTATTTAAACTGTATACTCTGCATTATGTTTTGGGGTGGTTACTTTATGCTTTGGAGAGAGGAAAAATTGTTTGCAGGACACTTACAACTTGACATAAATAACCTCTACAGATTCTACACACTGAACATATTCATGTTATATATTCATATGTTATTCATATTATATTCATAGGACTACTGATCTGACAGGGGAGAGATGTGGAGTTGTTGACCTACTTTGACTTAACTTCTGCATGCCAATTGCACTGGCTCGTACTCATATACTGTGCACGTGCTGATGCACCATGATTAAAATGCTTTTTGATAACATTTTTAGCAGGTGAAGGAGAAATCCTGGAAAAAGTAATATGTAAAATGTTTTATACTCATATTTCTGCAGACTAGTTCAAAATAACTGTAAAGGCCATTTCAGATTCAGAATATCTGAATGGGCTTTGTTTCTGGGTAAAGAAGAGGGAGCAGAACTGGATGAACTGGATGTATTAAATACTTCATTCAAAAGCTTTATCCCTTTTCTGCTTTTGGATTTCCCACGACTGATTTTTCTTAGGTTTTCCTCTGCTGTATTGTTTGGCATATGCTTCATGCAAATATACTTAAATCACTGGGCTGGTCAGGAGCCCTTCACATTTGCCAGTTTTATGATGTTTAGTTAGCCATATGGGGTTCTTTGGTTTGCCTTTTTTTTTCTTTTTATTATTCTGTGCCTGCTTAATTGTAGCTTTTATGAAGAAATGGAGAAAGAGCCATAAAGACAATAAGACAAATCATTCCCAAAGCAAATATAATAAGGGAAATTAGGAGAAGAGTTGGAGAAATATTTACATGATTTGAATTTTCTGTCAATGTTCCTAAAAATAGAACAAAAAATTAAATACAATAAAGGTCTTGGATGATTTGTTAGTGAAAGGAATAAAAAGAATTGCAAACATGAGAACAAATGTTCATTTTCATTCCAAGAAGTAGTTCTTGGCAGTATTCAGGAAGCTCTAATAGAGAAGATGAAATGTAGATTTTATCCCACTTGAGCATAAATCAGTGTACTAGACTAAACAATATCTATTGTACAATGCACTGAGTTCTTCTCCTTTGTACAAATGTTCAATGAAGTCTGTAAACTTGACAAAGCTACATAAAAACGTATTTAAATGACTCAGCAGGTGCCTTTTGTACAAGGTGGGCAGTGTACTCTTTCTAGGATATAACACGTGGTTTTTATCAGATTGCAACAATATGAATTGTGTGGTCAGTGATTCTATGAGAACGTATTCATACACCTATCATTGCATCATAATGCTGATAACTTGGATAAAATTCTGGGGATATTTCCTGCAGATTCCTTTCTGGGACTTGAAACCATCAAAGGAGCCTCTAATTTAACTAGGATACCAAGACACTGGCTTAGTCACCTTCCTGATCAGCCAGTCATTCTGCAGGTCACTGCCATCTTCCTGCAGCGAAAATAAGTGCTGCATGGGGAAACCTTTTAGTAGCATTCAAGAATAACAGCAATTACATAATTGATCATATGATGACATTAAAGGTTACATTACTAGCCACCAATGACGATTGAATATGAAGCAATGGTGTGAATGAAATCGTAATTAGTGTAGTGTGAAGTAGGTGTTAGGTTAAACTTCCAATGAAAAAAATTAACAATGTTGCACAGGTGGGCTAAAATGGTATATGTGTACCTTAATATGCAACAATCGAACTTTCAGAAGACAAGAACAGTCCTTGCATTGTCTGCCTCTTAAGAAGTTAAGCCAGTTATGAGTTATATTCATCAACTAGGAAAGCATGTGCTGTGAATGAAGCACTCAAGAACTTCACTCTGCTATCTTTGAGGTGCTCTGTAACTTGTGTACTGAACACAGCTCCACTGTTACAACCCACCCGGTTTATCTTCCCGAACAATATACAGTGTAGTTGCTTTGCTGTAAGTTTGCCAGCTACTGAGAAGTAAGGAGAAGTCCAAATGGAGTAGGAGGACAGTGTAGGTGCTCCAAGCCCAGTGGAGCTTTTCAGGCAGATGATAAATCAGGTTTGGGATTTCCACTCACCGGCATGTCTAGGAATGGTTTGATATTCTGTGCACGTGTCACATAGATATGAAAAATTTGCTATTATTGAATTAGCAGAAAAACACCAAAATTTATACTATTTAAGTTGCAAATGTTTCCATCAACCCTGAATAGGTGATTTTTCATTGTTACAATATATGCAGTGCTAAGATGTCATGTCTGCTATTGATTTCCCTGATGTTGCCTTCAAAACTGGCGATTACAGCTGTATCTTCATTCTTTTGTAAATGTCAGTGTTTCCTTGTGAGCTCTAGAACCCATGTATTTATGTTTCTGTCTTTGCTTGCTCATCTTCCTTGTGTTTCTGTTCCAAGATTACAATACTACACAATTTCTAGAAACCTGGCACATAAATATATTTTCAGGACAGCAGGACAACTGACCTTTGCTTGTGTGGGTCAAAGAAATGCCATTTAAAGGAAGACAGGGGTTCTACAATAGAAGGAAAAAAAAGGAAGAAACTGTCACTGTCAAAAAAACCTTAGGGTCCCTTACTTTAAAGAATTTAATTCAGTTGCCTGGACTATTCCAACTGTAATATAAAAATACAAAATGTCGTCCAGATTGGTCCTTAAAGTATTTTTTCCATACAAAACACTCTCCTGAGAAAGTATACCCAGCTCCATGGAATGTACTACTTTCTGTAAAGAAGGCAGAAACCCTTTATTTGCCTTATGGAGAGAACAGTCGGTTTCACAGGAAGAATGTTGCCTGACAGTGAGAGATGTCCCAGAGATATTTCCAGTACCAAACCTGGCCATTTCTCATGGAGGAGATGGAACTTTGCTTGAGCTTGAGAAGGAAAAGGGAAAGAACTGGAATGACCCATTTGTTTTATAAATCCATCTACCAGTTCTAGTTAACTTCAGTCCATTGATGTCTTGAACTCCAGTCAGTTTAAGATGAAAGATTGCATCCTTCCAGCCTTTTGCTGTAAAATATGAAGTAAAAGGAAATCACACAATAAAAATACCTCTTTGCAATGAAATAAATTTATTTTGGTTGATTTGAGTTTCTTTTAATTTGCTTGTTAGGCACTGGAACAAGAGAACTATAACAGGAACTCACTTGTCCTCGTGGAAGGTAGTAGAGAGGTATATGCGTTGCTTGGCATGCACAGTAAGAGTTGTGAAAGACATGCTCTTTGGTATGTGTCTCTGCCTGTGGAGACAAAAGTGAACAAAATCTGAATTGTTCCAGATATGAAAGAAAATTCCCTTGCTTGCCCTACATGTGACACTAAAAGTGGGTCAGTTGACGATTGTTAAGGTCTGGTGTATTTAGGGTGTGGGTGAGTAGGAGACAGCATACAAGGAAAACTCAGTGGTAGGAGCTGAGACCGGACCCACAGCAGTGAGCAGCCCTTAGAGACAAGTGTTCTGCCTGTCAGCTCCTGTCTGTCAGGGCATGACTGCCGGTGTTTTTCAGATACTTTAGTGTGAGTTTCTCAGGCTGCTAATTTTAGGGGACTTTGATTCTCATTCTAATGTGGGAGTTGAACACAGATGAGTTGTTTATCGCTGTTAAATAATCAACGTATAATTAAGTTATTGCAGCACATGTGCACATACTGACATGATCTTATCAGACAGGGTGAGAAATGCTGCTGTTCAGCATACACAGTTATGCCCTTTAGCTATTCTAATACAAATGTCTTCTGGATCCTATTTTGGAATGGGGTTATGAAAGTTTGGATCTCTCTGCCCACACTGTTTTCTCCAGTAGACAGATGCTTGTGCCCGATTACCTTGGTGGCAGTGTTATTTTTTCCCCAGGTTGTCTGTGTGTTCTGATACAGGATAACTGCTGTTTAGCTCTTCAGAAAACTCACATCTCTGGGGATACAAGCAATACAGTAAAATGTGTTGCTCCTTTAGGTCACAGGTGAGGGATTCCTTTACTAGAGCAGGCCAGAATCTTGTGTGCCTTTCTTCTGTATTTGTGCACTTGTGTCATTGAAAGACACAAGGTAATGGAAATTCATGTTTGAAGTCCAGGTCACGTATCTGCTAATTTCTAACCATAAAGGGCATTTTAAAGTATCACTCTTTTGCAAGACCAAACCACCAGAAGCAGAGTTCCCAGGTCAGAGGAGAGGAGACAGAAGCGTCAATGAATGCTGCTTTGACTTCCTCCATTCTTGGTGCCTTCTTGTGTAAATGAATGTGTTCAGCCTTGTTAGCAATCACAAATCCTGGAACTGATAAAGGTGACTTGTGATAGATGCCTGCCTCCTCTTATCTCAAATGTCTCTTTGAAAAGCTCCTTTGGCAAGAAGCCCAAGTGCAAAGGAACAATTCTTGTGTCTTAGACCAAACTTCTAAAGAATCTGAAAAGTTAACAGGCTCGGCTGGCTGTTATTTTTATTCCCTCCTCTGCTGCCTGTTTTCTAGCTTATTTTTTTTAATCTGAACTGAATTTTAAATAAATAAAACTGAATTTTAGTCTGACTGCTGTTCATTTCGCTGATGCAAAACCTCTCAATATCCAGCAAGAGACAGATTCTCATTGCTCTCAACAGTATTTGGATCATGCCATCAGCTTCTCTCAAGGTTTGGGTCTAGCTCTGCACAGGTCAAAGGATTTATAATCTCTGCTCCAAGTCTTTATCCAGTTTTTCTGAGTTCGCTTAACTCTATAGATATGAAAGGTCTCAGCTCTTCACCTAAGTATCAGCTGTATCTGCTACTAACCAGTAACACAGACTTCTAACGTAGGAAGGAAGGAAAAAAGGACATTGTATTATAATGTTTAAC
Source organism: Ibycter americanus (assembly GCA_035590275.1). Lineage (NCBI taxonomy): Eukaryota > Metazoa > Chordata > Aves > Falconiformes > Falconidae > Ibycter > Ibycter americanus. Next base: position 10,829,359 of record JAVJGI010000002.1, on the reverse strand, counting down.
TTGTGAAACAAGAGGAAATCTTTTCAACCTGTGATCCATTTGGGTTGCATAAGCTATGAATGAGGTATTGTTAGAAGAATATTAAATATACATGTATATATTAAATATTTAACTTGATCTTTGTTCAGTTTGCCTTTCTTGTAATTCCTTTTCAGTGTTCATAGAAAACAAACCTGATTTTTATACTGCCTGCCAGTAGTGACCTCAAATTTTCTGTTTGTGTTAATAATATCAATTACCTGCACACATGAGTCACGTTGAACTTTGTTACTGTATTGGAGGAGTACTTCTTGGAATATGTCCGCAACACTTTTTGCCATGAAAACACTCCCTATTGCTTGAAATCATCTGTGGGTGGATTTACTGTTTCATGCATATATAGCTCTGGAAGTTCTTCATTCTTAAATTTTTTCAGTATAAAGCTTAAACATGCAACTGTTCCAGTAACTTAGGCAGAGATGACAAAAGAACTCCAGAGAAATGCTATTATCCAATGCAGGAATGAATGCAACCTGAAATGTCTTTTCACAACAGTCACTGGAATCCCCAAGTTTGCTGCAGACCACAAGTATATTTTAAACCTTAGATTAGTGTATACCCACAGTATGTCCCCTACAGCTGTGAACTGCTAGTCTTTGTTTAGGACTGGGCAAACCTCCAGTGGCTATGTTCTTACAAGGAATGCATTTTCCAGTGTTTTGATTTAATGACTATTATTCAAGCTGAAGTCAGTTCCTTTCTCACACTATTTTAGGCTGTGTGTGGTAAACCTTTGTGCCACTGTTCTCCTTAAAAAATTCTGGTATTTCTGTGCTAACCCCAATACAAATTATACCAAGCTCTGTATCTTACGAAATAAATGTTGGTTATCTTCATAATGAAAAAATCCTGAATTTAAATGAAGTTTGCAGTTTGGTATTTCTGCTGGCCTACTAACCCTCCTTTTTATGGCTGCTGTTCAGTGCAGTAGTGTCAGGAAGGTCCTGTTAGGTGTTTGGTGATGTACAAATAGAGAACAAAAGGTCCCTGCCCCAAAGGCTGGAAGTTTAGATATTTCTGTTGATTGAATAAATATTGGACATTTGTCTTGCCAGAAGGTGATACCTTAAGGCAACTGTTACCTGGGCACACAAACAGTGAATTCTGAGGACAGAAAGGAACTGAGTACGGAGAGGCTTTCTGTAATGGAAGGGTAATGGGGGGAGGCAAGCGTGTGACTGTAATGTTCTTCCTCTCATTCTCCCTTTGTTTTGTTCAGCATGCTGCTTTATTAATCAGACTTTGAACAGAACTATGACATTTGTTTTCCAGCATTTACTTCATACTTGTGTGTCTCTGAGACAGTTTCACATCCTTGCTGTCAGGGTGAGCAGCAGATACTGGGAGGCTGCACACTTTGTGCTGCAGGAGTCTCAGACCCTCCTGTCTTTCTCACTTGCGTTCAGGAACTTAAAGCCTATCTCATGTAGTGAGAAACCCTTCAGGAAAGTGCTTGCCTTAGTTAATGGTCTAAATCTACCTCTGTATTACTGAAGACCTACATGCTAATATTTCAGGTGGTTTAGTCCTTATTTGTCATTTAGAGTGGGTTGAAATTTCCATTTAATTTAAAATTAATAAAATGTGGAACACTTCAATTTTTGAAACTGTATAGGGCGAAGGTGTTTTTTTTACTTCCATTTTAAAGTGAAAATATATCTTAATTTTTCTTTTTAGATCTTTCTTTACACATGCTTTTCTCTGGTAGGTTTAGTTACACAGTAGGATAATTTTATTTTGAAAATTTAAAAGTTATTAAAAGAAGGAGTATAGTTAAGAAAGCATTCCAGGGAATATAAGAAGTTAGTCTCATTTGAAGGAAGAACCAAACTAGTTATGAAATCTTTACAATAAAAAAAAAAATTTTTGACCAGTTTTACTCTCCATTCAGTGACAGCAGCTCTGATAAAATGTATCTAATTAACACCCAGCAGATAACAATTATCTTGTATAATTATGATGAGCTTGTTTGTTCTTTAATTGACAGCTTAAGCAATGTTTTATGATGTTTATTTGACCTTGATGCTAATCTGCACCCTGCTACTGTGAGCTGCCAAATGCATGGCTGTTTGGATTTCCATCTCCACTACTTGCACTCACCACTTGTTATCATCGTTGTCATTCTGCAGCGTGATGTGTCCTGCACCATCTCTCCATGACTGCTGCAGTGTCACCCTGATCCTCACAATTGCTGTGAGGTTGCACCCAATTGTTGCCCCTCTGCTGCCTGTCTATCTGTGTCTGTGCGTAAGCAGTGTTAAATAGCTGACTGTAGGATCCACAAAACAAAATACATCATATTACTCGGAACCAGATAACATGTTCACTGTTGGAAACTAATCACTGAATGTACCTGGTAGCTTTGTATGTAGTTGATACAAATTTTACAGTAGATCCACAATCTGCTTTCTATTAAAAGGTGCCAATAGTTCAATAACCAAACGTCTGTGCTGACAGAACAGATGCATTTGTTTTTGATGCATCCTGAATGCTTTGAGAGGATTTTAATTTTCCCATGAAGGCAGAGTAAAATTTCTTTGCTGTAAATAATGAAGTCTTGTGTGTGGGTACCGGCTGCCATAATAATTTTTACAGTAATAACGTACGATGCTCTGCCTACAGCTTGTCCTTTTTATTAAATGATGTCTGGGATAAAATTTCAAATTAGTTTTCAAAATAGATTCTTCTCTTTGCTAGAGAGAGGCAGACCTAATTCGATGGGCATTGTGGGGAAGAAGTTGGAGTGGAAAGACAATCACCTGCCTCAGATATTCAGGAAAGACTAAGGAAGTCATTGGTTTCAAGCCCAGTCTGACTAGTTCACTTAAACTGTGACTTGATTATTATTTTTTTTCATTGACAAAAGTGGGCTTAAGTATGACTGTTTCCTACCCCCTTTCTCTATGGGTTTTACTGGGGGTAGAACACTACCTTCTTTCTCTGCATATTTTACTGCACTGCATCTTTAAGTTTTAGGATATCAGTGCCTTCTAATTAAAGTACACTTCTGCAATTCTGTTTCTACTACTAATGAAGGGGGAAATAAGCCCTTGTAAAGACTGAACTTGTGTGGATATTCGAATTGGATTTACAGTAGTGGTGTATTTTTTAATGTTTGCAAACAGAGAATCTTTAAACTGCTGACTAGCAGATGATTCTACCCGGCACAGTGGCTCTTGAAAATCTTTGTCCCAATTCCTTTATTTGAAATGTAGTTGTGTTACTTAGAGCAGTTGTTTTCCATCTGGAAAGGAGGAAGGAGCAACGAGCAACTCCTTCCTGAATTTTTAAGCCTTCATCCAGAAGGCTCTGTTTGTTTGGGGTTGTTTTGGTTTTGTTTGGCTGGGTTTTGCTTCCCCCCCCTGCCCAACAAGGAATCAACCATTTCCAGTAGCCACCAGCTCGGAAAGCAAGGTCAGTCTACAAATTCTCAGTTCTAATTTTTCATCCTCATTTTTCATCTTGAGTGTTCTGACTGTTAAGAAGCTCCTGTAATGTTGGTTATGCTGTAACATACAATAATAATGTACCATCTTAGCAAAATCAACTCACGTATGCTCAAATAATGTAAGGGTTATAATGTAATCAGGAAATAGCTAATGAACAAAGCTGTAGTTCCCCCATGTTTTCTCAATATCCTTGTCCTTGAAGATTTGGAATGAAGGGGTATCTGAAATGTGAAAATCAATGCAATCCTACTTTGCACATGGTATACTGTGTGAAACTGATTTGTGTTGGGGGTTACATATCTGAAACCAATTTTAAATTAATTTAGTGAGGAACAAATAGGAAACATCCCCAAAACAAGGTTTTGTCTGATATTTCTGTGTTTCAGGGATTCCATTAGAGAGGGCAACAGCCTGGGAACAGCTTTTCTTATCGCATCATCTTGTCCTTTTCACTTCAAGGCAGTATTAGAAAGTGCAATGGTGCATAAGACTTAGTAATAACTATTATTATTTGTTATGCATTGTCTTACACAGCACTAAGAACATTGGGTTTCTGTCCTACATGGATCATTAATTTGGGTATGCAAGGTTTTTCAAACAGTAAGTGTCCTTGATGATTAGAGGGAGATTATCACAAAGTGCTGCATTTTTATTTGGGGTTTTTGTTTTTTTTTTACTAAATGAAGGAACTGAGCTTCAAATTGAATCTAGTTAACTGTAGCAGACTTTGGGTTTGAGGATGAGATAAAGTATGTCAAACCACTTAACTAGGTCCTCTCTCAACAGAAATGGATGGTTTGGAAGATGTAGAAAAATATTCTGCATGGACTATCATGATTTTATGTCCACAAGGACGGTATACAACCTTTCAGTTTAAGATGGCAGTATTACTGAACCAAATTCAGGTGCTTGGGTTCTCAGATATTGTGATAGGTGCTCTTCCTTTAGTATGATCCCTATCTGCGTTCAGAAGCCAAGGTAATGAACAGCTGGACTCTCAGCTTCATTAACTGAGATATATAATTTAAAACCAACTGATAAGGTTTTGGGTTGTCAGGAGGTAAAGTTTTCATGTCTTATTTTTTCTCCTTTGTGAGAAGGGTTCTGTAGACGCAAATCTCCATTCAAGTTAAATCAAGGCAGATTTGTGTATCTATTACTGGTGCATAAAATAATAAAGGGAATAAAGTCTGGACATGTATCCAATAGATTCATAGTAAGAAATATCCTGGAAGAGACCTTATAGTATTATCTGACCTTTAAAGTAAATCATGGTTTACTCAAATACCATAGGAACAGATTATATGCTTTTGCCTGAGAATTCATAGGGTAACTATTGATAGAATTAATAAAGAATAAATTTTCAGAAAAGTGAACATATGGCTTGTTATTACTGATTTCAAGCCACAATCAGAACACCATCTAAATAACTCCAGAACACCAGCAGTATGTTCTCAAGCATCTAGTACATTAGAGCATGACTCCTCAAATACTTTGAGACTATGTATGTTCCATTGTCGATCTCTAAACACTGTTCTCTATGTTCTAACTTCTAATCCCATTGAAATCCTTTATATTGTGGATTTTATAAAGGTGCTGCAAAATTTTTAAGTGGGCTTGAGGTGGCATTACAAATTTTCAGCTTGGGAACATTTTTCAGACATTGAAAAATTAATTAGTATCAGTCCAAATACCCACAAGTCTTTCTTTTTCTCTCCTTTTTTGTTGTTGTTGTTGTTTCTTGTGGTGTTGGCTCTCCTGTCACTTAATAGGTCTGATTCTTTTTTACTGTAATTTTCCAGTCCTTTACTCATGTTCCTTCAATCTTCATGAAGTGAGTAAATAGATGCAGTGGGATAAGCTGAGAAACCATAAATCTTGCAAAAAATTTCCCAGTCACAGGGACAAATATTGCAGCTTTTCTCCCTAAGTTTTCTGCTGATTCTAGTGACCAGATGACTCCCAGCCAGCTCTGGCTAAAGGCATTTAAAAGTATTTTCAGACACAGGTGGAATAGTGCATATTGGGCTGTTTCTCCCACCAGGTTGCCATGTACCTCTGCAGAAGTAGAGGAGTTGGAATCAAATGCACTGGGCAGGAGACTTGGAGCACTGGGAATTTAGATGTCTTGCCCATCTAATTTGGCTGTCAGCCATTTTATTGCTCTCCCTTTGATGGATGTATCTATTTAAATGCTTTAAGAACCGGGACTACTTCTCAGCAGGGGTTTGTACAGTGCATTGCATGAGGGATCCTGACCTTGTTTGGGGCCTTCTGTGTTTCTGAGAATGAAGTAATAATGTAATAGACTCGTTATATGTTGAAGCAACATTTTTGAAAGCTCGTATCTAACAAATGCAGTGATTATGAAGAGCTGCTATTGCTCCAAGTTAGCATACATGAAAAGGTGGTTAACTTCAGCTCCTCTTTCTTGGGCTATGTGCTCAGAGGAAAGAGGAGAAACTGGCTGTTTGGGAGCAGGGAAGAAGAGACTGCCTTTACTAAAAGCAAAGCAAAAAAAAAAAAAAAAATTGACAGCTCCCTCTTCCCAAAAAATAAAAAACAAAAACAAAAAACCCCTTGGTTCCACACTGTGGATCATAGCATCATAGCTCTTTGCTGAACCCTACTCTGCAGAGATTTCTGGCTCCTTGCTGCATTTTGAAGCTCTCTTGCTGTCTTGCTATTAAAATTATGCTTAGGAGACTTGTGTCTTTACTTGGATGCCTTTGCTTTTTTTCCTATTTCTTTTTTTCCTTGATGAGTCATTCTACCAGCTTATACCCTATCATCAGATAGACCAGACAATGAAGTCACTGGGGTTGCCTGAGAGCAAAATTGGCCCCATTATCCACAACCACTGCGTCTGCCTCGTCACTGATAATACACCACTCAGGGACTGGCCTTCTAAGCATGATGGAAAATCACCAGAGACAAGAAGCCTCCCTACCCAAATGAAAATATTTGTTGAAGTTTTTTGGTGTATGTGTTTTAAACTTGGTGAAATGCTTCCAGTTGAAAACAGGAAATCGCACACAAATAAAACTGGTGTTATATTTTGTCAATGTAGGAGGGAGAATAAATGATCTGATAGTGTCCCTTTACTTGTGTGCACCAGCTTCAGTCTTCCAAAATTAGCAACGGCAGGAAGCTTATTACATCAGAATGTATGAGAGAAAAGAAGGATGCTTGACAAAAATCATTGTGCATTAACTCAGTACAGAAGCAAAGTTGAACTATCATTTCTAGAGGAACATTGGTGGAGAAATACTTGCCCCAGAGAACTTTATTCTGGAAACAAGACACACCAAATATAAGAAGGAAAACAAAGCAAGGATGAGGGAAGTGACTTTTTCAAAATTCTGTAGTAGGTCAATAGCTGCCTAGGAATAGTGATAAGGTTTTCTGATTCCCAGAAAAATGTTCTTTCTGCTGAACAACAGTACCCTTCAAAGCAAGCGTAAAGAGACTCATGGCTCTGATAGTGCTGATGGGTTGTGCTCTGCTCAGTTGGAAATACAGACTGAAATAACAAAGTGCAGCTGGTCTTTTGGGATCTATAGTAATCTGATGAGGAATTCCATAATAACTGCTAATATTAAACCTTTTATAAGTTTAACTATTTCCATCAATAAAGGACAAAAGAAAAGCAGAACAGAAAAGAATGTCTTGCAAAAACTGAAGTCTCTACAGAGACCTTTTTTTCTCCCTTTCAGTATTTTTAACAAGAGGGAAACCTTTTTATTGCTTAGATAGCCCATTCCAAGAGATGTGCCCATCAGTGTGCTTTGGAGAGACTAAAGTGGCTGAGTTTCATAATCTGCCAAGACCAATCATTCTTTTGATTCAAAACTGGTGCACTGACATTAATTATTTTTTTGTATCACTCAGTGTACCAAACACAGCTGAGCCCCATGCTTCTGTGCACTGTATAAACTTAGTATGAAAGGATGCTTTTTGTTCCTGCTTTATCTCCTGTCCAGGAAACCTTAGTGCATCTCTAAAGGTGACTAAAATATGCTAGAAGAAAGGAGAATCAGCTCCAATGTGCAGCTTGCTTAGGCTGCTTTTTACATCATGTCTGCAGGGACCACAGAGACAGTCTCACTAATGCTGAGCCAGTGTCAGTTCAATTTTCTCTCAGAAGGGAGAATGTTATGTTTTCAAACTCACCCCACGATTACAGTCCAGAAGGTGACTAGTTTCAGCTGTATGTTAAAATAGTCTTGCACTATTTTTCCAGCCTGATTCTATCTTACCAACTGTCTGGCTGTGCCTTCCTTGCTTGACTATTTTACCATGAGTCTTGCTTACACTGTTTGTCACATCGATGGAAGATTAGCTCTGTCTGTGCGTTTTCCTTTTTTTCTTTTTCTTTCTTTCCATTTTTTTCCTCCTCTCATTTTCCCAGTGTGGCATTTAGGATGGAGGCTGAAAATATTGAACAAACTGCTGATGTCCCCAAGATTCAAATGTGTGAAAAAGACTCGTAAATGAGTCTAGCATGCTCAGAAACATTCTTAACATCTGTTCAAGCGGGAGTACCAATTCCCTTTCTCAGAAAGCACAATTTGTCCTCCCTATTATTTGAAACTGCCGAGTGTCCTCGGCTTCTCCTATATTATAAGCCTTCTCCTTATTTAGCAGTATGGAAAGGGCCATGTAGTTGCTACCCATGGTTGCAAACCCTGTCAATTATGTCCCCTGGACTGGTAGATATGGGTTTAATGACTGCTCTTACAGAGCAGGAGAATAGCAAGTGTTTTACTCTGAAAATTTACTACTTACTAGAATGAAGCAAAGGTGCCTTAGAACTTCATAAAAATAACTTTAGGCTTTATTTATTTTTATGTATTCTTATGATGAGGCAAAAATCTCTCTAACTCACTTTAGTTTTGTCTGGCAGTAAACAATTCAGGATTCTGTCCCCAAAATGTAGTTGCAAAACTCTCAACACTTCTGCAATTTAGTGAGAGAAAGGCTATAAATAGCCAGCCAGACAGACAGAGGCACAGCAGGGAGAACCCAGGGGTCCAAGCTTCCAGTCTCTTTCTTTAACCACAGTAAAGAATTGCAGACATAAAAATGACAACTGAAAAGAAAAAAACAAAAACAACCAAATGGTAACTCTGAAAATGAAGAAAATAAGTAAAATAAATGCTACATTTAATAAAAATGCTGAATCGCCTCTGCAGTTTAATGGGCTTTAAAGACTGCTGCAGTAACCTTCACTTGCTTCGGCAAGGCTCTGGGATGAAGTCATTGCTCAGGGCAGCCGCACTAAGCCTGCATCCATTCCACATAGGCTTTGCGCTTTGCAAGGGGCTCTGTGCGTGCAGCCAGCGGGGAGGGAGGATTCTGCTGTGGAATCACAGAGTGTCTTGGAGAACAGATCAGAGCTGTTTTCCTGATGTCTGTGGCTAAATTCCACTGTTGGTTGGGACTGAAGCATGCAGAGAGCTGTGAATAGGTTTTTTGAGGACAGTTTTAATGCAGGTGGATGAGAAAACTGTGTGATAGCATGAGCATTCCAGGGAATGGAACAACTTTATTTAATCACAATTAATCGATTAGCATTCTCCATTCAAGTGATGTTTATTGCTAGAAATGTCTTGTGATGGTAACAATGGTGGCTGTATTGCAATTATTCCACCTTTTAAAATCCATGCTGCTGTTTTTAGTTCTTTTTGAGAGAGAAATTATGTAGTCACAAGTCTTATTGGTGATGCGGTACTGAAAGATGAATACTTTTCCTCTGGAAGGTTAATGTACTGCAAGTCTCCCCATGATTAGGAACAAAAATATACCAGCAGGTGGGATACAACAAGAACAGAGAGAGTTCTGTGAAATTCTAGCTTGAAACAGGCAATAAAACTAGCAATGGCATTTCAGCTTAGAGGCCTTCTGCAGGAGTGATCTATATTACCAAGAAAAAGGTCCCTGGAATATGCCTGTTGTTTCAAGCATGATGAGATTCAACAACTTTGATAGCAGTTTTCCAACTGCACATTAGTCCTAAAAGCCTGACTAGTGTTCTTTCCTGAGAAAGAGGAATTTTGAAAGTAACTTCTAACATCAGCACAAGGCCAGCAGTTAAACCTGATGGTATTTGGTGGTGTTTAACCCCTCAGGGAAGCTTGGAAGTTAACAGATTCCAAGTAGAAGCCCAGAAAGTTTTGGTTTGGGTATGTGAACTAGGCCTTCATAGCTTTGCCTCTTGTATTTCTTTTGGACTAATTAGGATCTAATTCTGCTCAGAAACAGTTTTGCAATTGGCCAGGGTTACCATGAGTTGAACCTCCAGGTGCAAGCATCTGATGCCTTGTTTTTATTCCTGTGATTTACCTCTCATCCCTTCTCTTTCCAGCAACAAATACCTCATTCTCCATCAAGCTATTCTGGTTGTGGGTGCAGCTTGGAACAAACTTAGTATTAGACTACCTAGAATCTGCTGAATTGTTGACATTTGGCACCCTAATTTCTACATTTCCTTGCCATGATTTTTCATTTAACTATTCAGTGTTTCCTACCTGCAAGCATGAACATTCAGTGGCCAGTTCACTAGCCTTCCGCGGTGTAGCTGTCTTCTCACTCACAGTCAAGTATGTGGCTATATATATTTCACCAAGTATGTGGGAAACCCTCAAAGTGGTCCCAGGTCAGAATTCAGGCGAGTGCTTAGGCACTTGTATAAATGTCTGTGCATGAGCAATCTCACTTGACATTAGCAGCATTTTTGCGCTTTTCCAGTTGATGTTCTTTGCTGGACAAGGTCCTGTGAAGTAGCCTCTTGCAGATACAAACCGATGAGTGTTAACAAACTGTTGCCACGTCTACTTGCCACTGAGGTCATGCCTGCACTCCAGCCACCGGCTGGCTCCTTGTTGCTAACACCCACCAGCCTGCTATTGGCATATTTCCATCTTGAGACCTGTACTGTTCACACTTTGCCTGAACTTGGCCTCACATAGCCCTGAATTTCTCTCTGGGACTCAACTCTGAATGGCAGTGTTTTTCTGCCACAGAAAAACAAAAGGTTCTGGAAATAAAAGCATCTTACCAGAGACCTCTTAAAGAATAATTTCTTCTGTGATCCTAAAAGGGAAGGCCTGTATCAGAAAAAATCAGAAAAGTAGTAACATCTGCTCACCTTTCAGTACAAGGGTCTGTAAATCCCGGGAGCGTCTATGTAAGGGAGGGAGGAGGGCAAGAATGAGTTACAAGTGATAAATAATGAATGACCAAATCTACCTGAACAGACTCCTGCTGAACCTGTTAAAAGTGCTCAGCTAGTATTTTTGTGGTGGCAGTTTTGTAGTGGGATGGAAGAGAAGCTGTTCTATATGGAAGTCTCACAAGTCTGATGCGGAGTGACTGAGGGCACTGGGAGGTTTCAGCCTGGAGAAGAGTAGGCTGAGGGGGACCTTCTCGCTCTCTACAGCTGCCCGACAGGAGGCTGTAGGCAGGTGGGGGTCAGTCTCTTCTCCCAGGTAACAAGTGACAGGACAAGAGGAAACAGCCTCCAGTTGCACCAGGGAGGTTTAGATTGCATATTAGGAAAAATTTCTTCACAGAAAGACTGGTCAAGCATTGGAACAGGCTGCCCAGGGAGGTGACGGAGTGAAAGTGTTTAAAAAGCACATAGAAGCAATGCTTAGCAACATGGTTTAGTAGTGGACTTGGCGGTCCTGGGTTAACAGTTGGACTTGATGACCTCAAAGGTCTTTTCTAACCTAAATGATTCTGTGAAGTGCATATTGGGTGGTATAGGATGTCACTTGTGCTGTCTGAAATAATGAACTTAGTATCAATAGCAATTACAATACTGCTTAGACAACTCTTGATTGCAGCTCTGTGGGCTACTTAGGAGGAGAAAATGTAGCAATTTTTGTTTGATAACTACAACAAAAACACCTTCCAACTTTATCATCCATAAATCTCTTGGTTTTCTATCCCAATCACCAGCACATAAGTACTTGTCTATTTCCCAACAAACCTCTGCTCCATGTTAAACATTTTTTTGGGGGAATAGACTCTTTCCTTCAAATTTCTTTATATTAAACAAGTAAAAGCATGAAGAAAGTCCACTGTTTGTGGCATAGTGTGATAGGAGGCTGAAGCAATGAAAAATTGGTACCAGAAATCCTGAGTGAGAACCAGACTGCTTACCTGTCACTTTGCTCTGTAACTTGTGTGAGCTGGGCCTGCAGAAATTCTGTATACGCCTATCTTTTTTTCAGAAGCTTTGGCTCAGTTAAAAAGGATTATTTGTTTCTATCTACTTTTGATGGCAAGGCCCATTCAATACATCTCCTTGTCCACTCTGTTCCATGCATTGCAAGCACATGCCATTAGGCCTCATTTAAAAAAAAAAAAAAAAGGCTCCTTATATGCAGAACTGATTGTGGTGACACTAAATTCCTTACAGTGCAATGTCACAAGCAAGTGAGAGGAAGAGGTAGAAAATAAACTTAGCATGCATCCTACTTTAAAATTTGTCTTTAGAAAAAATGTTGTATAACGAGAGCTTTGCTTTTTCATATGTTTAGTCCAGTACATTTTTTGATTGTTTTTTAATTCCTATCTCCTACTTGCAAGTTTGTCATGGTAGGGTGCAAGTGGGAAAAGTCAAGCCTTTTGGTGTAAGACAGGTTTGAAAATAACCTCAGTATTTCACAGTAAGGGGAAATCAATAAGGCCAGCGGGAAAGAGAAGAATAGGTATATTAATAAACTAAGACTCTGAGTACAGTGGGGTCAGGAGCTAAATGTAGCTATACCTGCAGCCTGAAAGATCATTCCAGGCACTGGAGCCAGTACATAGTGGGAAACTTAGAAGCATGGCCTACTTGCAGCTAGACACAAAAAATGTGGGTTGCTGGATTCTTTTTTTGGGCTGGGGAGGGATGTTTCCCAATTAGGATACAAAAATAACTCAAGAAAATAAATGTGACTCACAGACAAACTTCCAACTCAGACTACTAAATTACATTTTACTAGGTAACTAGATTCTGTGAAAGCAGCAAAAAGCATTTAAACTGGTCAGAGTATCTCTGATATTGAATATGCCTTGATCTGGGAGGATAAAGAACTTGTCTTTCAATATCTGAAATTATTGTGAATGTTATCATGTTGGGTCCATAAATAGCTGTAAAAGAAAGCGTCAGTTGTCTGTGCATGAATGCTCTCAGAAGTTCCCCTGGATGCTACGATTTAGTCTTCAATCATACCATGCTTTTGCATTTTCTTTTCATGTATAGATGTCCAGATTCTGTTTTCTGCAGTGTTCATTGCCAAAGTGTCTAAGGCTAAGAATAAAATGTATTATAAAACCAGGAGTAAATTCAAAGAAATGAGGTGGGAAATGTCAATATAAATATCAGCAAATCTAGTGCACTTAAAAAGGTGTAAGCTTTTTATAGGAGGTAGCTGGGTGGGTGTTTTCCCTTCATACAAATGGCTGTATCATCATTTGAGCTATATCAGAAAGTGAACTAAATTTATACTAGATTAATGATGCCTGAGTTACTGAAAAATACTGGAGCGGGTATTAAATAAACTAGGCTTGATGACACATATATAAAATATCTGATCAATATACTATCAAGTTGTGTTCTATTATATCTGATTTCTTGTTGGGCTGTGCCTCCTTCTAATGTCTTAATCTGGTTGGAACAGAATGTCCCTTATTTGTTTATACTGCCTTGAATATTAATGCTGCCTGCTACACTGCAGTGCTTGAGATGCTGTAAGGAAACTTCTTAAAGGAAGATTACCCAGTGTTGAAATTACAGGGAGAGGAAAAGGAATAATCAGAATTGCACAGAAGAGGGACTATTAAGAGTGGTTTTTTGGTGTGTATTGGAAGGGAGGGAGTGGGAAGAAGGGTCACTGTGCAGATCTGTTCTCTACATCATTAGAGGCTCAGGCAGGTGACTTATTTGACCACAATACTTCTGTGCTTTAGTATATAGCTTCTGTATATTTTTGTAATTTCCTTGGTTCTTCTGTAATCGGACAACCTAATTAGACATGGTTACTTTTCAGATTGCACTAAACTTGATTGTATGTATAGAAAACACTGAATCCAATTAGAGGCCACAGCAATCACTTGAGAAATGTGCAGATAGGACAGTTGTATGCTAAAATACAAATGCTTGCTGGTTTTAGAATTTTGATTTCCTCTGCTGTTTAATGCAACATAAGAATATGAGGGAGGAAAAGCTGCTCGATTTTGAAGCTTTCATGTTGCTAACTGCTCCTGGGTGAAGAGGAAGTTTGGACAGGGCTTTCAGTGAAATCAATGAGATCTGTATGTACATATCTTAGAGTCTGGCCCCATGTAATTAACTAGAATATAATTTTTTTTCTATTATTTATCGTAGATGCAGAGGGAAAGGAGCTACATATAATCACGTTATCTTGTTAAGCAAACACTTGATAGAGAAAGGCTTTAATAATTCAATGGGCCCAAATGGGTGTTCAAGGCCAGACTGCAGAAAACCTTGAGCAATGTTGTCTGACCCTAAAATGGACCCTGCTTTGTGTGACTGGTTGGACTATATGACTTACCAAAGTGCCTTCCAACATGAATTCTGTTCTGTTTGATTTCTTTTGCTTGATACAGAAAGCCTAAACCCATTATGTGCACAGAGGGAAGGTGGGACCATTTCATTTAAATAAATGATGCATTTGATCATCTTTTATTACAGAAAAGCTTTAGAAGTTAAACTATCTCACATTAAAAAAAAATTTGATAAGGGAAATACAAGCACAAAGAAAAAAATCGGAGAAAGATGAATCCCCATCACCTTTTACCTTGCCAAGTTTTTGTATCAATGACAAGTGGGGAAAAAATTACAAATAAGAAAAGGAATGGGTGGTTTTACACAAAATCGGTTCTTGTCTCAGCTCTAGACCACTTACCCCACAGTTAACTTCACATTTTTAATTAGTCTAGTTATACTACTTTAGAAAGAGTTTTGAAAGACTATACATAACCTTATAATTCAGGACTAAACTGAATTTGATGAGACTCCTCTAAGATGATTCTACATATAAGAAAGCACTTGCAGGATTAGAGCCTACAGGCTTTGATCAGTAATATTTTGCCATAATACTCTTTTCCAGAAATATTCTTAGCTACTGCCTAATTCCCTAGCCTTATTATAGTTCCTATTAGTTACTATTGCTTACCAGATTTCTTTGACATATTTCTGCCTCTTTTTGGTTGCTGTTCTTGTACTGTCTTGTTACAACAGGTGATGGTATATTGTCATACCAACTAAATGTAATTTCTGGAATGCAATTAAGCTACAGAGAAACTAGTAGGCAATTCCTGCCCAAGACCTGAATTTCATTCCTTGCAGTGCCACTGATTTACTATGTGATCTTGGATGAACTTCCTCATTAGGAAAATGGGGCTGATTATGTACCCCGAGGGCATAGTACTACAGTGTAAAAAATGACAAAAGCCAGGGAAGTACGAATTTCTTTGGAACTCTCCCAAATTCTGTCCATTGACCATATGCTAAAAGACATCATGGCAGAGAGTCTTACCTACACACTCCACAGGGACAACGGAGTATTTCATGTGCTAGTAGAAGAATGCTTAATGGGCCAGATTTGTAACTTGGTGGTGGTGTGATATATTAGAGGAACTCTACAGCAGAGTAGGTTTGTAATACTATGATGTCAATATAGTTCATGCAGCAAGGTAAAGGATGGTGCCTAAGCTATAAATACACACTCTGCTCTGTACATTACTTAAGCTAGTTCATCATTTAAACTCTGCCTGATAATGAAACACCAGAAAATATATTAGTATGTTTGCTGTTAGTTGCTGTAAATATGGGTAAGACTGAGCTGTTGCGTTAGCAAAGAGCAGCAACTTTCATCTCCTTTATCCGTTGTTGGAAGGGTTTGTGCATATCAGAGCTCATCCGGTTTTGTTTGCTTGTTTTTAATTGCATTAACTGCTCTGATAAAAACAGATTGTCTTACAGACCTCACCTTTTCTCTTTGTCATCTACAGTACTGAATAAGAGGCAAAGTGGTGATGTGTTCAAAGTATTCCACCACAGGGTTAATTTATTTGAGAAAAGGAAGAATTTGATGCTCATGGTATCTTTCTTGTGCAGCTAACTGTATGTTAAATATAGAAATTAGTTCAATACCAACCTAGGTTTCTGCTTTGGGAATGTCAACAGAGAGGTGGAAAACTAATGTGGACATAGTCCAAAATAGGGCAGGTAAAAAAATTTTCCATCTCAGGCAATTTTTGCAATAAGTCCCTTATTTTATAATACATGGAGTTATGGAGTTAATGGAGTATAGCAGCTGATCAAACTAAATGAAACATTTTCTCTAAAAAATGGAAATATTTAAATTCAGGAATGCCTGCAGTGCTTGATAGGGAATTACAAGCTCTCAGTTTATGCTTCTAGAATCCTCTATGGGCCGTTGTCCGGCTGGATTGCCACATGCCTGAAAAACCACACACCTCCACCACAGGCTGCCCTCCCTTTTTTTGCAAGAAAGGCCTGACTGTGAGAGTTACAATACAGACAGGGAACTCAGCCTAGAGAGGAGGATAAAATTATGAAACTTTCAAACACTGGCCTTTCAGGATCCAACTATTTCTTCCTCCTTCCTCCCTCCCCTACACATGAAAATACTATTGAAAACTATAATAACTATTTTGTATTCCCTCGGCTCCTGACTAGGTCAAACTCAAGGTAGTTTTAGCGGAGTAAGAAAATTTTAATAAAAACAAAAGAGAAAGAAAATGACGGAATTGTACTCTTTGGAAACTCATTTTTCACTGTGTCCAAAACAGGCAGTTTTGGCATTTTGAATTTCCCTTTCTGCAAGGTTCATGCTAGAAAGAATGTGCTTCAGCAAATATTCCCCAGTAACTTGTTCACCAACTGGTTTCCATTGTCTAATGCTGGTTCCATTCCAGCACCGGTATTCTCTTGGCTGTTATCTAGTCCAAGTTTTACTGAAATTAAATACAAATTCCTTTTAGCTCAGCTATCAGAGCACTTTCCTGAGCAAACACAAATCAAATATCTTATCTGAACTAAGTCTGTGTTATTGACTTCCATGCAAACTTGAGATGTAAGAGGATGTTTGCTGTTATTGGAGGCACTTGACAACCCCTATCCTCCTCAACATACTCTCTTTAATTATAATAGTTTCTAATCTTTAGTGTCATCTAATGAAATGTGTTTGTGGTTCATGTCAGGGTTTTTTTTTTTTCTCCTTCCAAAACCAAACTCTTTTATTTTTTTCTGCTGAGCCATCAGAGCGCCTTTTTTAAACAAAAGCTCATCTGCCTTTACGATTTTGATTTGCAAGATGCACAGAAAATTTGAAGCAAATATTTGCTCTGCATTACACAAAACAGGAATTTAATTACTTGTTTTATGTCTTCTTGATATCTATCTTTAACATCTCCAAAAATAAAATATGATGGCAGCAATGAAACATACCTTCCAAAATGTCTGTATTCATTACTGGTACCAATAATCAAAGTCCTGATTCAGCAAAGTTCTCAAGTGTCTGCCCTAATTTTAAGCACAAATAGTCATATAAAGTCAATTCATCATTTTTCATATCTGTTTTACAGCATTTTATTATTGCCACTGCTGCTGATCCAGCCAGGCTGTCCCTCACTACAGCGTGGCTTTCTTGGTGAGTATGTCTCTCTGCATTTTGTTTAAGTCAGGAGTTACTAAATTATGCAATGTTTAACCAATTTTTCTTCATGAGAAAAATGCTGCTCCCATGGAAGTCTGCAGCAACATTTCCTGCTTTCAGTTATAATAGAAATAGGCTCCAGTGGAACAAATTGTGGGAATGTTATTGATTTCAATAGGGATATTGACTAGTTAGACACATGAGGGCAAAATACTTTTTCTTTCAACAATAAGGTAAGCACTTCTCTGGAAAAATGTACAGTTGTTATGCTTTAAATGTTACCACTCTGCATCATGTCCCACTGGTTTAAATCCATAACCCCTTCAAATCAGTCTGAAAATACAGGCTGTCGAACCAGAAGAGACACTGAATGGCGGCAGGGGTGGGGAAAGACGAGGAAGGATGTCTCTGGTTTAGCCACTTTTAGAATGCAATGAAGCGATAATGTCAGAACAAGATGTACTTTTTAGGAGCCATCATTCATTCACTACTGTCAAGATTGCTATAACCTATAGCAAATGCATCTATTCAATGTTCTTGTATGACCCTAGTGTGGAGAAGGGAACTTCAAACCAAACTGTCAGGTTTGTGCTTTGCGAGTTCGACAGCAAACCCACTCACCGAGTTTGATGTGAGTGTAAATATATACTGGGAAATAGAGCCGTCACTGACAGACTTACCAAACCCAGACTCTCATTTTGGAGCAGACCTTCTCCAGGATAAATGGTGTGTGATACAGCCAGCTGAATTAATTTGCACCATGATCATTTTAAAATGCGAGGTTTAACTGTCAGCAAGCCCATGTGTCTGGATTGCTTGCTTGCTGCATTTGTTTTACTTGGTGCGATGAAAGGAAATGACCCAGATGTAGGTGAATTTTTTTCACACACATGAACAATATATACACATCCTTCCCCTCTAAGTTTCAAGAAGGCTTTTATCGTAGTTAGTGTCAATGGGTGGCATTTTGTTCTGAATAGCAGAGCGACAGCAAAACCACTCTGTCACTGTTCCTGCAGCTGCAGAAAGAGAGGTAGGTCTGCAGTTGTTGGCTGCATTAGCAGCTTTGGATGAAAGCAGGCGAACTGGTGGACACTCTCCCTTACACATGTGATTCTTGAAATGGTGCCAGGGAGTCCCTGGAGAATATCTTCTCTACACACACCGGGAACTTCTTCCTGCCTCAACAACTACCTCAGAAAGGGAAAAGGAAGAGGGTCACCAAGCAAGTCTATTGATCCTGTCCACGTTTAATTGGCAGGATCAAAGTGAATGACTGACAATTTAATGTCTTTAAATAAGCAAATCTCTGGCAGAGCACACACAAGACTGTTTGTGTGTGAGACAACACCATAAGAAGAAATGGTGTCATTGTAAAGCACCAGATTTTTGTTTCTAGCTACGCATTAAGGCAAACAGCTCTCCAGCATCCTATATTCATGTGCAAGAGAATAAGAGTAAACATTGTGTATAACAGTTCAGTGGCTGAATAAAAAAAAAAACAAACGCAAGAGGGAGGAATCAAATGAGAGAAGCAGCAATGGTCTTTCAGGCAAAACAGACCTGAAGAATTCTCTTAAGGATACCATCAAATGGTTCCTTCAGTCCAGACTATGGTGGGCGTGGGCTGATGGTGACCATTAGAGAAGCTGCAGCTGTAGGTGCAGTGGTGTCGAATGTGTTCCCTGTTGGCAGTGGCTGACAAAAAGCAATTAAGAGCAGCAGAGTACAGCTAGGCCTTCCTCAGGTGCGTATTACTTTGTTTAGGTATATTTAACAAAATGCTTAGCTGAGATGCAATCTGCTGCTGTGATTTGGGATGGGCACAAGTGACTCAGATATCATTTCTTTGTTATATAAAGAACAAAAGTTACACCAGTAGTTCCTGGAGCTGTAATACATATGGTGTAAGGGAAGCTTGAATTAATCCCTGCCAAACAGGCTTGTGCATCCCATCAGGACTTAGCTGCAGTTCTGCTAGCTAGATAGCTAGCTAGACAAGATAGCATAGAGACTGCAAACGCTCTACCTGGACCTCTCCCACTGTGGTACGTGTGCTGGGCACTAAGCGTGGTTTGCTGTGTTTCCCTAATGCGCTGCCTTGCCGATAGGTCCACGACAGTATCTGTGTAATGTGGTACACTGCTGGAAGAGCAGCGGCTCCTGACTGACATTCCTCCATTCATCTTAAGAGCCAATGCAGTGGAGGAAGCACTTGTACATCCTTATAGTATTCCGTACTTGGACATCATTGCCTTCTAGATTTAATTTTCAACAATAAAATACAATTTGTATAATGTGTGGAAAGGTCTGATACCACTGTGCTGTAAGAAAACTACAGCTAGAAGCATGATCATGTTCCATTTCAGGCTAATTGAGTAAGAAAAATGCAACAAGATAAAAAGAGGGGAAGGAGAAATGTTCTCCGATTTACGCAGGGAACCTAATAAAATGGAAAGGATGGTGTTCACGGTGCTAACCTGAGCAGTGTCTTTAGACAAACTCGTGTTTGTGTGGATGCAGCTAAGCCTGGCTCTTCTAACAACAGAGCCTCTCCTGTTCCCTCCTTCCCCTCCCCACTCCCGAGGGGTGCTAAGACAAAAGAGCAAATGCCATTGTCTGGAGCAGTCCCTGATTTCCTTCCAAGTCAGGCTTGGAGCATGTGGAACTTTTATGAGCTCTCTCGCCCTGGCCTGCCGCTGACCTAACCCTGCCCGGCACAGGTCACCGCCATTCAGCACAGAACAATGCCATTGACATGCCAGCTTCGTCAAAGGCCTCTTCAGCGCCCAGAACGCTAGTCACACCCGATTTTGCTGAATAATGCTGGATAGTTTTGTGAAATGTGCCTGTGTTTTGCTATGCCATCCGCTGAACAGCCACGAGCTGAGTTTGCATAGCAACTGTGAGAACAGGGAGGCCAAAATCTTCATCGTTTGGGGCACCCAGCCCAATCCTTATGAGGGTTAAATAATCCATGACTGAGAGCAAGCTGAAGGGCTGATAAATATGCAAATGGCTGGCTTTTAAACGCCTCTTGGGCTGCAGTGAGAGAGGTGGGTGTGCAACAAATACAGGCCTGAGCTCCTAAGTGAAGAAATAAAGTGTGATTGATACCATTTTAAATCCAGGGGCTAAAATAGCCAACTTGAAAATGTCAATACCTCTTTAAATGTGGGTGGCATGTAAATTGCAACCACATATGCAAAGAGCGACAAAGATTTAAAGAGTGCTGGGGCGAAATGAGTTTACAGGCTTGCGTAAGGGACTGAGCAACACTGAGGAAGGAATTATTTTAACCACCAGGATGGTAACAGTCCTTAGATCCTGACTCCAGGGTGCAATTTTTTTTCTAAGCCCATCTATTTTTAAAAAAATAATTTTAAAATAAGTTTGACATTTTCTGAGAGGAGCTGTTGAGAAATTCCTTATATAACATTCCCTCAGTGAAATATTAAAAGCTTAGCTGGTCTGAATTGGAGTGCAACTGTTTGTTCCACTTACTGGAGTCCCTCTTCTGCCCACTCCCCCTGCTCCTTTTTCCATATTGAAAAATAAAATATAGATATGGCAAACTGTTACAAATCTAAATTCTGCATCCATAAATATTGTAGCAAATAATCTTTTACACCCTCTCTTCCCTTCTCCCTCTCTAAAATGTATTTGAAACACAATTACCGTGTTTAATGATTCAATTTGTGAAGACTTTGTCACTAGGACAATGAAAGTGGCTCAAGTGTGATAAAGCAAACATACCAATAAACCTTGTTTTTATTGATTTGTAGGAAGCTCAATTGTCTGGGAGAAGCAGAGAGAGCTGACATCACCCCCTGGTCCCACTGGAATGCAGTGATAAGTGTCAGCCTATTTTTCTTACAGGCAATTTCTCTGGCTATGTGATGTCTGGCTGCAATTTTAAAGTAAATGACATTCCACAATCTGGTAGGGACAGGAGGTGAAGTCTGCATTATTTGTTTTAGCATTTAAAATAATTTTGTGTCTGAAAATTTCTCCAGTGTCTAGACAAGATATATTACTTGCCTGCTGAAAATATTAAAATTTTGTACTGTACAGTCGACACAGCTACTTTCGTAGTAAATATACAGATTCAATTTAAGATTTTTAGACTCCTTTTTACAGCATATTATATTATTATTATCACTGGGGGAGCCAGATTAAATCTAATTCAGGTAGTCAAACACTGTGTCTCTCTGTGCAGGCCAAGTTGTCACAGCATTTTCTTTAAAAGCCTCTTAAGCATGTTCATTTAAATCGTTTGCATTTTGTTGCCTTTCAGCACAAATGCAGCAGCACATATGATCAGGAAACTGCTGGGGCAGCTGTGCATACAAAACACAGTATGATCCCATGAGCAATATGAGCAGTGTCTTCTATTTCCAGCTGCTTTATTCTCTATGTTCCTTTACTTTTCATAATCTATTTGAAAACGCTAGGCAGGCAATTTTTGGAATCCGAATACTTGCCACTGCATAGAAAGATTGTGGGTAGAGGAATCTTGTGTTCAGCTTCTGATTGTTCAGGTAGCTGTGTTCTGGCCCAAGAAATTGCCTCAGTGGTAGTTTGTGTTGCATTTTTCATTATTGGGTTTGAATGTGCATGAGTATTGTCTGTGCCTTAGTCTGACACATGCAAGCAAGCCAGGCTTTCAGTGTTCCTGGCTGAAAGTCAAGGTCTGCATCACCTCATTTCTTAGGCTGTTTTTGTGATTGTGCATGGAAATCCCATGGAGGTTGAGTGCTTCATTCTAGGACGTGTGCAATGAAGTGCTTTTTGGTTTCTGATTTCACCAAGATAGTCTGTAAAAGAGCCAAGACTAGAAACTGGCAGGACCCCATGCTGCTCCCCACTGAATCTGGGAAAAAGCATTCTTGGACCTGGGTAAGACTAGGACCTGGCCACATGGCTTCTAACTTCAGTGCTGTGTTGATGCCAGCACTGCAGTGATGAACTCAATTATGGCATCAGGGTAAACTTCCTATATTTATCGATTTCTAACCCAAGCCTTTCCATTTACCTGTCTTTTGTTCAACTATACATGCTCAACGTTATAATTGAAGGCTTATGTGTGGCCCTCATATGCCCACACTCTGCTAACTCTGTCAAGACACTTGCACTGAAATCACAGCAAACGTGGCAAGCTGAGGATCCTCAGCAAATTCATTAGTGTGCCTTTACCAGAGCTGTCTCCAAGTCCATTGCCTTTCTTCTCTAACTTTTCTGGAACAACTTTCTTTCACACTCATTTGTCCTCATAAATCTGGAATGCCTCTGGAATCACTAGGACCTTGATTCCAAACTTGCATTTGGAGTTCTCCCTCAACTACTCTAAGCAGAACTGAACCTAGAGGAACTATTCATAAACTAGATGATTACATAAGTAATCTCTTGCCCTTATACTAGCTCCATTCCTGTGAGCAAAGCTGTTTCTTAAAAAATATTGTTTAAATCTTTGAACCAATGAAGGCCAATGGGTAAAGCAATCATTAGAAATATTCTTGATTTCCTATTTGAAAAGTATCAAGAAGATTCTGTTCTAGCGCCTCTTACAACTATTTGTAATATTATTTCTTTTTCAAGATCACTTGGTCTGTGATCTCTGTCTCTACATTATCATGAATGAGGAACCTCTGTACTTTCAGGAAAGCTGAATTTCATACCTATAATAATATATATTCTACCTACAAAACTATAATTCTTTCACGAAAATTAATAAATCTCTTTAATTACGCTGCCTTTACTCAAATGCAAGATTATCTTACATCAAAAATTGCCTGGGATGTTTTAAGGAAAAATATTTGCAACTACTGCTTTTCCCATTTAATCTAGTCAGCATATGCTACCTAAAGTGTACAGTTTGCACTGAGATAAGAGCATGCATGGACAAGAGAGAATAAAGAAATATTTTTGTCCTAGTGGGAGAATTTAAGATATACTCTGGATTTTCAGTTTCTAAAGAATGGAAAACATGTATTACTGAATTTCAGTAAATATAATCCTTCTGGTTTGTATGTAGCATTTTGTCTAGCAATCTCAAAGCATATATAATCTATATTATAACATATCCATCAACATGGATAGACAATATTATTCTTTATCTTGGGGTTTAAATATGATACAGTTTTGGTATGTGAGTATTTACTTAACTTGAAAATATGCTATTTATTTGGACATCTTTAAGTACATCAACAGAAGTTTGATGATATGTTTTTGCTATTTAAGCTCATTAAAAAAGAAAACCTTCTGTAAGAATAGCTTATCTTCAGGGTGGGTTTAAAAAACAAATTAATTCCATAACTATTTATTTATCATAAATATATACTCTTCCTAAAGTCAGGAAAAAATGCTTTCTGATAGCAATGTATACCACAAAGAGCAAAATAAACCAGGCCATGAACACTGAATACAAAATCTGTATTCGTCCTCCAACAGTATTTGTTTGACCTGTTTGTTTGTTAGCAGGTATCAAGCTCTCTATAGCCCCAAAAGGCCCTTCACTCTCTCCAGTAAACAAAATGACTTTGTCATGTTCAAACCATCAAGCTGATAGTGCAATTAAAGGTAATACACTGTAACAAAAAGATGAACGGTTAACTCACCAGGGACTGTGCAGCTCACTTGTTGAGTGAGAAAGTAACAGAATTTTGCTAGCCTTTAATAAGTCTCCCTCTTCAATTCTTTAATACTCACATTTTTACCATAGTGAGCAAATCTTACGTCTGTCTTCACGCTTCTTAGTAACTCCCCCTGTTTTTTAGTAAGTGTTTTATGTTTCCAGCATTTCCAAACACCAGTTCTCAAAAATCATGAACCAGGCCTTGGAGAAAAAGAAATCATGAGATTGGCTTAAATCAATATACTTTGAATTCCTTTTATTTGCCTCCTGTCTTTGGAGCTGTAAGGATACTGGCACTTCATCTTTTCAGGCTTCTTTCCACGACTATAAGAACTAGAAATATAACTTTTAAAAATGAAAGATGAGATTGCTTTGCAATGCATGAATCTAGCAGCTGGGGCTTTAAAAAAGGAAACCCATGAAATATCGTGAGATTTGCAATTGAATGGGGAGTGTTGTTAAGTTGGAGAGTGCTCGAAGGCTGAAGAAACTCATATTGTTAAAAGAAGTTGCATTGACTTAAAAGAGCTACGAATTAAGAGCAACACCACTAGGAAAATATCTTTCTATGTCCAAGTTTCAGCCTTCGTTAGAGTGCACCTTGATGGATAGATGCCAGCAGCACAGCCCAGAAGATGTGAACACAGGCAGGCAAAAATTACTAGACTCCCTTGCCTTGCCTATTGCAATTCATGCACTGCAGGATGCTCTCAGTGAGGCACACAGCCAACCTGCTGCAGGACGCAAAGTTCAGGCAGCAGAACAATCTCATTAGACCTTCAGATTTGTGAGTCTGAGTGCAGGTTTTGAGTAGCTTCAGATATTAACACTTTTGAATATGTCAAACCCTGACTTTCTGGTGAGATGGTGATTAGGAAAGATTTTGTACATCAGGATATCATCTTCTGTAGCAACTGTCCCAAGACAGTCCACACAATTCCAACAGTGTCTGTCTGACCCTTTCTCATGACTGAAATGCTACAACCTCCCCATCTTACTAGCAGAAAGTTTTCCCTCATATCTAACCTGTTAAAATAAGAGCCCAGTCTTTCCTGTCCTTCCCATCAGAGGACAGATTATTCCTTTTCCCTTTGCAGCAGCCATTTGCATATCTGGAGGAATATCGTATCATCCTTCAGTCTTCTGCTCTTTGAACTAAGCATTCAGATCAAAGGTATTATATTGTACTGCAGTTTAAAAACAACTTACACAGAGGTCCATATTTCCTACTGGAGCTTTTATTTTCACTGCTTGCAGGGCATGTCCATTGCCTTTGTTAGAATTAAGCCCCTGCTAACTTGGATCCCTCATAGGATGAAGATGCCCTGCCGATACCCCGTCTCTGGCAGTGCTGTTCCTGTCTTACTGCTTTCTGCATCCTTAATTTCAAACTGCATGCAGGTTTTGTTTTTCATTTTACATTTGGTGTATTTGAACAGACAGAATACTTTTGAAAAGGAAATACTGACAAAATTATAGGGGCTCACATAAGCTAGGTAAACACTGGAAGAAATACTTATATCACCAAATAAATAACAGAAGGTAAGCTTTGAACCTAGCAGTTTCCCATGTTAAGATACATCAATGACTAAACAAGAGGCTGACGCTTTACAAGGAGGTGAAGACAATTGCGAGTGTGTGTGAAAACAGTCTTGAATTCAGGCACATTTCTCTACAAAGGTGAGCATCTTTACCAAAAGTATGCAGAAAGGTTAGTAGCATGTGCTTTCTAGAAATGTGCTGCTTCATGCTACTAGAACTTGAGACTCCTCTGGGTCAGTATTGTAACATTACAGAAAAGGAGAAGCAGAATCAATGTTAACCATTCCTTTTTGGAGGAATTAGGAGCTAATCCTCCTTTCTTCACACAGTTGTGGTAACAAAATACCTGACAGTGTAACCAGTGACTAATTATAAGACATAAACGTCATGGGACTTAAGCCATTTGAAATGTGACAAGTAGGAAACAGCTTGGCAGTATTCTGATAGCTTTTTGTGTGGAGTACTGTAGACAGCCCTGGGATGGACTGAGGTTAACGAGGTTGTTGTTCTTGACAGCTGTCATTTCAGTAAAAGTTTTGTTGATATCACCTTTGGAAAGACACTCAAACTACCCTTTGTCATGTATCAAGGCCTTCAATTACAGAGTGCTCAAAAGCTCATCCAACCTTTGCAGCTTGTGTCCTCTCTAAATTACTTTTTATTGTAAACTCATGGTCAACATTTAATGAGAAAATTAATTACTAAAGAGATAATAGAGAATGCCACTCAGGGAGTAATCTTTTACATTTTTGCTGCAAACTAACATATGACACGTCCAGAGAAAAAGCACTGTGGTTCTGCAATTCCTCTAACAGAGCTGCATGCAGAGGGAGAAAATTCAAATAATTTAAAAATCAGACCTCACTGCAGGATGCTTGAGGACTTTGTATTTGTGCAAAACTAGAATAATAAATTCATAGGATGCTGCTAAATGCTTTGCATCAGCATTTCAGCTTTGCAATTTTCTCCTTGCTCTTACACAGTGTGGCTGGGATTCATTTCACCTACTCAAAGATGTCCGTAATGTAGGCATGCCTGTGTGAAACAGTGTTTTCAACTTCTTTTGTACTCAGTAAAGAGAACAGACACTTCAAAGGTGATATTCACCTCGACTTGCAGCTGACTACTGAGAGAGATTGGATGAATCTCACTCTGCAAGTGTGATTGTCCATTAGCTATAAAGGAAGTCCAGCCAACAAGTTCAGGTGGAGATACCTGAAACTGGGTACTATTTAACCCTCCTTAGGTGCTTATCCTTGCAAGACCTTTCTCCTTCAGCATTCATTATTCAAGTGGCTGATATGCATAGGTGCAATGGCCCAGATGTTATATTTTGGCAGTCTTCGGTTTGATACCTTCAAAGCAGCTTGGTGCAAAAGTCAGAATTATTTTCCCTCTTAGGATTTTTGAGTGTTGAGAGTACCCCCAGAGGGACGAATAGCAGTGTTGTCCTGCAGAGCCTGGCAGGGCATGCTGCCCTGGCTAACTCCTGGTTTATGTGCTGGTGCTGCAAGTACATTATGTCCAAACCTCCTCCTGGCTCCTACAGAGCAGCTTTGGTGCCTTGCAGGAACTAGAACTTTGTCCCCACCACCATCTTTGTGCTTCTCTGAGGAAGCAAAGTTTCTAGCTTATAGTAATGCTTATAACACTGAAGCCCAGTTATGATCTGCGAGCGGCTTCTATAAGCTTGGTATTAAAAGGGCTACTTTTCGTAATATAATTGGAATATTTTAAAATTGTCCTCTTTATATTTACTGTAGATCTTAAAATTGTTGGGTTTTAATATTTTTTTCCTAATGTAATCAATTGCATAATGTTTGAACCTACAGAGGCTCTCATTTACAACTAATGTGTGTGTTAGGAAGAATCTGGAATATCAGGGCTGTTCTTTCCCATTTGCTAGCTGCAAGGCAGACTGACAAAGGCAGTCTTCTTGCCAAAGTTCTGCTGAGAATCTGCACCTCCCATTCCCAGTAAACCTGGAGCGGCCTTTGGCTTCCATGCTGGAACACACCCTGTGAGTCAAGTCAACGATTGGAAAAGAGCCTCTTAGGTTCCTTCTTTCCCAGCGTGCAAGTCTTGTATCAAGTCAGAAAGGCTGGGAAGGGGAAAGGGAAAGGTTAACAGACCTAAGAGCACTAGAGGAAGAGCCATCAAAAGGAGCCCCTTCCAGCATGGTGGCACTAGCAGGCACACTCAGGAGGCAGCATCAATAGCCTCTGCCTGTTGCCCTGTGACTCCATGTGTGAGGAGCTGTCAGATCAGCTTGTTGTGTCTGCACCATGACAGAGCCCTTGGCAAAGGGTTGTGAATGAGGGAGGTGTATTTGCAGCTACCAGCTGCATTCACAGCCAGCTGTGTGTTTCCCTCTGCACTGAACACGTCCAGGGTCATGACTTCAGGGTTGTGGTCTTTATGTGAGGTAGCTGGTTTTATTACTTTGGCCACTGTACATTCTTGCTCTCATTTCTAAGTGACTGCAGGTTCCTGAGAGGCTGCTTTTTTTAATGGCTAGATTTTCTGAGCAGTATGTTATAGGATGCTTACAAACTGCAACGATTTTGCTTCTAGCTCCTTATATCTATGCTAGATTATCAGATTAAGGCCAAACTGAATAATTTCAGGTCTTACTTGTTCCTCAGTGAATGCTGTAGGTAATTAGTACAGGAAAGACAGAGTCTGAATTTCACTGACATGTTTTTTGGGTTCCCGGAACATCAGCTGTGAACATAAATCACAGGTGTCCCTTGACCTTTCTAGAAAAACAGAAATAGAAATGCACATGCAGTTCATACCTAGAAAACAATGTATTTATAAAGCTGCAATGTAGATGGATGTGTCTAGTTAAAACATCCGTCTTCCTATAGGACTAATTGGCTTGATGCCAGTTCTTGAAGAATGAAGCTGTTCCAACATGTAATCAAGTAACTCCTGAGGGCCCCCAACTGCTGCCTTAATATAGCCGTACCTGCCACAGCGACGAGATGGCTTTCATTCTCAGCCAAGCAGAACAATCTCCCTTTGGAGAACAGCAGCTTTGGAGTATAAATGTATTCGGAGCTTTCTCTAGCCTTGGGGGAAGGGAATCCTCACACTATAAACAAATGGAGATTCTTATATCAATTGTTTGTACGTTAATTATTGCAAAGAATAATTAACTAATCCCACAGGGACTTGGAATGGGTTGTAAAGCATGCAACACTTCATCTTTCACTGTGCTAGCAAGCTCAAGATTTTTGATGAAAAGGCATTGTTCTCTGATCTCTTAGGGGATTTAACCTAGATTTCATTAAGCCCATGATAACTGGGTGACACAGAGCACACCAGCTACTTCTGGAGCCTGTGCATGTCTGTATTGCATTGCAGATGTCTGTCATATGCCTAGATCAAAATTAAAAGACACTGGTGCATGATCAAGATTAGTTGACCCCAACCTCTACTGGCCCTGGGCAGGAATGCTGTGCAAGTAACGCACAGAGATCACCAACTGTACCTTGGTCCTTGGCCTTAGCTGCAACCTTCTGTTACTATTTATTATTATTATTATTATTATTATTATTAACTATTAACATTACAAAGACTGTGGGAGGGGTTTTTTCAGAGTTCCTGTGGCTGCCCTATTCAAAAAGCAATCTGTTAACTTCTAGCTTCTAACTTCCCACCTTTGGCTATTAGGACCAAAGATTTCTACCCACATGCACAAACAGCAAACGAACAGGGTCTCAAGGAGTTACGCAGTTCAATCTTCCACCCTATGCCGAAATCAGCTTTACCTACACCACTTGAGACAGACCTTTGTCCAACCTTAACAACCGCTCCAGATAATTTATCCAGTGTTTCCCTGCTCTTACAGTTAGAAAGTTTCTCCTTGTTGCTCTTTAAGCCCAGGATTTCTTGTTCTCTTGACAGTGTGTTTTTTCCCCCATGTTTTCTGCAGCCTTTTGTAAATTTTAATTCTTGTCTTTTCCTCTTAAATGGAATCCCTCCAGTTCTTTCAAGCTTCTATTTGAGACCTAGGGACCCTGACCTCAAGGATACTAATTGTGATTGCCGCCTTCTGGCATCTTCCTGACAGCTCCAAGTTTTAAGTTATTCTAAAGCATGGAAAGAGTACTTTAGTGGAAGCCTTCCTTGGTTCCTTTGTATGCCATGGTGGCTTCACTTCTTATGTGTCCACTCTGATAACAGTTGCCTTCTCTGCCACCCCAGATTGTTGGTGCTGTAATCACTGCAGCTATGTTCTACTATTTCTGGTTCTGGTTATTGCTATTGAAGTTGTAGTAATACCTTGCACTTTACCGAAAAGCATTCTGTTTTTCTAATTTGTTATGTACAGGTCCCTGCTATCCTTGTGTCTTCCACAAATTTTCCTATTTCACACTTGAAGATGTTAACAGAAATACTGAATGCAACTAGACCTAGAACAGGCCTTCAGGGATCCACTCAATATCTTATTCCAATCTGACAATGATTTCCTGTTCAATACTCTGTTGGATAGTTTTTCAGCCTCTTACATCCACTGCTGAGTTGCTCCAAGACCAAATTTCTTAGCTCGCCTATAAGAATGTCTGTGAGTCAGAGTCAAAAGACTTGCTTAAAACAAGCCATGACAACTGTTGTTTCTCCTCTATCCCTGAGCCTGTTATCCTGTCATGGAAAGAATTGAGCTTGGTTTGACATCATCTGTTCCCAGTAACTGCATGTTTGTGCTTACTCATTTTCTTGTTATCTTCTGTGGGTTTAAAAATGGTTTCGTTCTTTTGTTTCAGTATCCTTCCAGAAGCTGAAATTTATTTGCCAGACAGTAATTTCCCAGTTCTTCATCTCCTGCTTTCCAGTGGGTGCTGTGCTGGTCTTCTGCCAGAGCTCTGGCCCTTTACTGTCTCTTAGGAATTCTCAAAACCAACTGCTAACAACTCTGCGATTGCTCTAGCTTGTTTCCAAAGTACCTGAGGGTAAATGGTATCAAAGCCAGCTGAGTGGAAAAGCCTGTAAAAAAAAGCACTTCCTAGCCAAAACTTGTGCTCTGTTGTCACTTGTGATAGCTGTGTTGGCTCCTGGGCTAGCTGCCTAACTGCTGGGAGCAAAGCAGGCTGAGGTGGGTATTGCTGTCCTGGCTGTTTGCCTATATGTGCCTGCAACACAGAGTTTTATTATTATTTCCCTTAAGATTATGCCTACAAACACCAGGATGCCCTTATTTTAGAGATTACGAAAAGAAAATTCTTTTTATTACGTAAAGAGACAATAGCCACTCTAAAGAGTCTATGTCTATAAAGAGGAGAAGAAGAGGAAGAATAATATAACATACAAGCAGAAGTTGGAAAGTGCATGGACAGGGAGAAATGGACAAGCTGGATATAGTCCTTGGTTTATTTGATTTTATTTTAATTTTTATAAAAGGGGAATTCTTGCTACCTATAGTTGCTCAGAGGAGTTGAATTCCTGACTGTCACTTTTGACAGAAAGTTAAGTATAGTTTGTCAGCTAAGACAAAGCTCCTACATACAAAGATTCCCAACGTGCTTCTTAAGACATATTTCAAAGCCGCACATGGGTATCATCCATGAAGCCATCCAGCATGCCTTTGCATCATAAGTTTGTGATTTCACTAATAGAAACAAAATCTGATCAGAATGAAACAGTTTGTGCACAGAGTTTTGCTACTTTTTGGGGAGGTGTGTGTCTGTAAAATAAACCTGTTCTAGCTTAGAAGTATCTATTTTTACCAACATAGCTGCTCCTAAGTGCAATTTTACAGCACCAATTCATCCAAGTCATCCTAAATCCAGTGGGTAGTCTCTCATTAACTCCACTGGGTGCTGAGATAAGCCCCTAAAGGCTCAGGTTGCAATGTGAAGTGAGGTAAAAGCCCTGGTCTGTGAGTTTGCACACATTTGCCCATTCCTCTGAGTGCAGCTGCAGTAGTGTACTTAATGCTGCATGTCAGAATGTACTTCCAAACTACCTTGAAGTTTAGCAAAAATCCATTAAGCACTAAGTTTCCTCCTTTCTTAACAGTGAAATCAGTTCAGCATAGATACGTACTGAAAAGTGAACGCTCTCTTAACGTGTGCATGGGCACCCATACTTGTTGTGTGAGAAGTAGCTCCAACTTTCTGTTGCTCTGGCTTGTAAGGCTATGCAGAATTGTAAGGGAAGATATGTACTCTGAACCTGGGCCAAAGCTGACTTAAAAACTTTAAAACCCTGTGTTGCTCTGAAATAAAACAGTAGACAATTAGGACATTAGTCATAAGTAGAAGGGCTGCTCATTTCAAGGTATCACAAGATGGACAGAGCCAAACTATGCACATGACACAAACATCTTCACAGTTTCTGTCCGATTTTTAGAGGATTAGGGCATTTGAAAAATAAAAGAATGGCAAACAGGGCTGAGATTTGGGAAAAAAATTCTTTGTAGTGTAGGAGACAGCAAGATGCCTAACCGGTTCACCAAGCCATTCCCTTGTTTTCAGTACCTGTGTTTCCCACAGAAGTGCCATCCTCTAGAGCCTTCCTCAGGCGGCTAGGTTCATGAAAGAAGCAGTGTGGCCAGAAAAATCCTCACGGTGGGGCTGTTCAGTGAATTTGCAGATCCGTGTGGGTAAGGGCAAAACCTCACCTAGGTTTCCAAGATGCAAAGGAAAGCCAGACAACAAAACCACTGAAAAAGTGGTTTTGGACATCTTTCTGACTTCCCTATGCAACCATGTGTTTCAGATGCTCATGGGCCAGTCTGACTCTTGTTCTAGCTTGTCTCTCAATCATTAAGACCTTTTTGGGTTGTGAGCCTCCAAACAGCCTTCAAAGCCATGAGTACCATGAGCCCAATACTGAAGGCACCAAGTGACCAGTGATCTTTGCTGTTATGGCTGTTTAAGTGTGGCACAAATGTGGAATCACACACATGAAAGGGACTGAATCAAAATTTAATAAACATTGTTATTCTGTTCTCCAACTTGTGCTCATTGTTTCATATCTGTGAGCATGCTGAAGCCTGGAGTGATTGAGGGGGCTTGCTGTCATCGCAACTCAGTCTGCTCTTCGGGCTGAGCATTATATGTTTCTCTGCCTGGAAAATTTCAAATAAAATGTCAGTCTGTGCATCTCATTAATCTGCTAACAACTAAGTTAAAGGTCTAGGTGCTTTAAAAATATAACACAGATTTTAAGTTCAAGGATACAGCTGAGGTTAGAATCCTTTCCTCCTGTCCATCCATCCATCCATCCCATCTGCCAGCCATCTTGCTATAGTGCAGTTTGAAAACAAGTAAGCCTAATGGAGAAAGGCAATGAGGTTATGTCGGTTAGCTCCAAAGGAGAAAGGTTGGTAGTTGAAAGAAAATCAATACTTTTGAAAGACGAAAGAGTTATAAAGCCTTTTTTCTTGAAGACATCTGTCCACGTGTCACCAGAAACCACCACCTCCTTTGATATTCATTTGGCAGCACTGCCAACAATTGCGGCTCAGTCTTCAGCCTGTGTAGGCCTAAGAGACTGAACTCCATCTTCTCCTCAAGGAGAGGGGTCATTGGATCAAATGAGTGAGAAGTTGGTGTGGCTTTGAAAAGCCATACCCAGCCTGTGTCGTGAATGGGCACTTGGTCTCTTGGGAAGCTGTATTAGCTTGGACAGATGCCTTCTCCACACATTGTGTGTCATTTCAGTTCCTTAAGCACTCAAAAGACCCATGTATTTTCTTTCTTATAATCCCGTGTTTATAGATTCATGTGTGTGTGTTTGTGTATGCTCCATATTATTATTTACAGCTAACTCTGTATCCCTTGCCATTTCCTTCTCCCTCTTTTGTTACATTATATACCATATTTTCATGCCATATGCCACTTAAGCTGCACCTTTATGTGTACAAAATGTGTACCTAATTTGCATGCACAGTTACTACCATTGTAGACACAGGCACAGAGTGAGTAGGCATATTTGCATGCAATTATCTGATTTGCTTGCCCAATTGTGGTGATTTGCATATGCAGATTGTGTGCACAGTTGTACATTTACATTTTTAAAAAACTGGCCTCAATGGTTTATTAAAATAGCTTTAAGCTTCCTCTTATAAAATATTGAAGATCCTAGAACCCCTCTGGCTTTTCAGTACTATATCCCCTCAGTAAATGATCTCCACATTTTTATATTATCTCTCTCTCCCTTTCTTGTCCAGTACTCAAGAGAGATTTAGTCTGCAGATTTATACATCCATTATTTCAAGGTATATTTGATCTTCTCCATATGCCTCTGTTAATCCACCTTAGCTGTAAGTAGAGAAAAAAATACCCTTGCTTAACTTTCAGAGGATATTCCACCTATCTGAGCCTTTGTTTTCCATTTAAACTCAGATTTTTTTCAATAAATTAATTCTGATGGAACTGAAAAGATTCTTTCTCTAGTAGAGAATTTATCAGTTGCTATGGGTAAATCCAAACCTCTAATGTGTGCTCTGGCACTACTTTAGCACAAAGCGACCAAATGTGTCTTTGAAAGCATCTAAAAGTTTTTCTGAGCACAAGACCAAGTAAGAGGAAAATTGCCAGTTTGGTTTCTGTGCCTTAAGTTCTTTCAGATGTGAAATTTTCTTTACCATGATTTCTCAGTCGTAATTCCAACACCCTGGGATTTAACTTCTCCCACCCATATGACTAGCAAAATACTTGATAACTTCACTAACAGGATCATATCTCTAGCTTGGAATAAATCATCTCTTAGTGCTTGGTGATGCACATACCCCTAATATCTGTGAACCACGTACTGATAAAGGATTCAGCTGAGCAATCTGTAGTTTTATCAGGCCACATTGAAACCTCAGATATTGCTCGTGCTCTAGACAATTCTTCTGTAATAAACATGAGAGAAACCAAGGAAAAGTTGCCATCTCAAAATATACCAAGAAACCAGGATGGGATTTTTTTCATAAGGTTTACAGGGGAAGGGAATGAAATAAAAATTCAACTGCAGGGGTACTTTATAATTGATTATAATAACCCAGCTAAAATTTAGCCAGCAAAAGCCTGTGATTTTACAATTACGGTTCAACCCTAACTCACATGAAAACATGAAGCAATCATCTAAGTTACCTGGAGTTCCCAGAAATAAGCTTGTATTTTTCTCACAGTGGCAAAGCTGGTCTCTGCTTCCTAAAAATCATGAGAAAAAAATTCTCCAGTGTATGACCACAGTGAAAGAGGCAAAAAGTATTCATAGCCTCTCTAAATATTCCACAGTTCTGCTGAGGCCCAATTTGTCTTCTGGAAAAAGGTTTTCTACAAAGGTTGCCCAGCAGGGAAGGGAACAGAAGACACAGCATAGTAACTGGCTGGAGGGAACAAGTAAGGTCTTTGAGGTTATGTATCCCATGCGAGCAACAGAAATTCACATTAAACTATGATTTTTTCTCTGCTTCCCTTCTCCTCCCTGTCACATCCGTCTGGAAGCTGCAGATGCTTAGGTGGAACTATGAGCCTGCTGCTGCCACCTGATCTTGTCCCCATTCTGACACTCAGTCGGTCTCTGGTGTCCTTTCTTCTGGCCACTGGGCTCCGTTGCTTCAGGCTCTGAGCTTAGGTTCGATACTGCAAAAGTGTTTTACCACTTCCAAATTGAATTAAACTTGCAAAGAATTTATGAGAATGAAAATTGAAAATCAAAGGCAGAGCAATATTTTATTCCTACCATAACTAGCTGTCCCCTTTCTCTCTTTTTCCCAAGGTGTCTGACACATGGTGAATCATCAGTGCTAATACTGAGACCTGAAAGCTCAGTAGAGGCAGAGGAGAGAGAAAGAAAAGCTTAGAAATCACAACAGCCTCACTGCAGCTGGGATGAGGCAGTTGCAAGCAGGCTCCATGGAGAGCACGGCCTGGAGAGTGTAACCTCACCTGCCCATGGGTGGCCTGGGTGGGATGCTCTAGGTTCTCACTCAGATTGTCCAGCTTTGTGCGTTTAGTCCCATTCTGCTCTATTTTAAGCCATGTGGAATCCCTCCTCAGGCACTGTTTTGAGTCTTGCACAGTTCACAAAACACTGTCAGAAAATTCAGAAATGCACCGCTGCATTTGTCTAAAATTCTCTCAGGATTTAGAAAATGCACCTACAGAGTTTTACATCTCTGTGCTTACATGCTAACAAGTCTAGGTTGGTTTAAAGCCTCATACAAAAATGTAAATACTGCTTACAAGGGACTGAAATAGCCTTCAAGTAAGAGCATGAACCACCTCTAATTTTGTGCACTCAGGTCATTCTGCAAATGTTCAGGAAATGGTTGAACAATGTTACTTCCTTGCTCAGCCATCTAGTAAAAGGCTTCTATGGCTTAAACTGGATCTTCCAGCATATCTTGAAGAGAGAACTTTAATGCTAGTAATTATAACACTATGCTGAGAGAGTAAAGTTTTGTTGCAGAACATTGTCCAGCATTTCAAAGGTCCTAGGGATGAGCAGCTTCCACTCAACAGTTAAAGTTGATTGAGCTTCCATAGGAAAGAGTAAGACCTTCTGACGCTGCAGAGAAATTACCATTTCTTTAAGAAATCTCTCTGGGAAGCATGCCAATGCTTGTGGATTGCATTCATGAGCCCAACTCAGTCCAGGAGCCCCAGACATGCAAACTTAAAAGTAACTTTCAGTGCATTGCACTGCCTTGGGAGCAACTTTCAACCAATGCCACACTGGTTAGCTACTAAGTAGAAGCAGTCTGGTGTGATTAACCTGGTGCCAGTATGTGCTTTTCTCTGCTTAGGGGAGCTCACAAAAAGCTTGATGGGCCTTTGAGATGAGGTTTCACATTAGGAAAGTGGGTTTCTTTGGAAGATGGTGCAGATTTGCCTTGTCCTTATCTCACCATGTAGAGGCAGCCTCTCAGGCCCCACTGTGCACACCCACTGAACGCAGCTATTCCGGCAGAGGCTTCAGGAAAAGTTTCTCAGTTTCAGTTCCTTCCTCCTTTTTGATTTACTATAAAAGCACATTCCTGCCCCAACCTAAAATGCGCACATGGACATAGCCAGCATTATTCCTGGCTATTGTTTCCCCTCTGCAGGCTTTTAACAGGTTCTTCCTTACCAGGCAGCTTGCCGTCTGCGGTGCAGGCAGCTGTGCAGATAGCAGCAGCTGGGTCTGCAGAAGTAGCATTTTTATTGTTGCAGAGTATCATGATGCTGATACTCTGTAGATGCTACTTCTCAGAGGGCGTGAGGAGAAGACTCCTTGCAGACTACATGAGCAGGAGCTGATTTTTTTCCTGAAGTGACAAACCCGCTTTCCCTGCTTCCAGGTTCAGGTTGGAAGCAGTAACATTGCTCTGCAGCCACGCATTCTCCTCTACCCCACCTGACAGACTGCACTGACTGTGACTTACTTTACCTTTATTGCATCACATCATTTTAAAGTTCATTAAAATAAAATTTGAGGGTTTTTTAATGCCCAAATACAGTTTTTAAAGGCCAGTCAGAAATTACCTGGAAATATCCCTCTTTGTGCAGGAAATTGTATATAATTATAGCATATTACTGCCAGTCTGTGCCTGCCACTGTGTGTTACTCGGTTCCAGTTTATTTTTGGGTTAGAAGACAGGTTTTTTTATTGCAACTCTGATTCTGAAGCATCCAGGACCCCTAAATCTCTGCAGGCTAAAAGCACAGCAGAATTTTCATCATATTTTACTTTTAGGCCTCCTTCCCAGTGCTCTGCACTTTGAACAATCATCTTTAAGCAAGTGTCTGCAATTCCCATGGATTTATCCTTAGGAAATGTACCAAGAATCCCCTGGCATCAGAATTAATCATACTGAATAAAGAAAAATACATTTAAATCCGGCTCCAGCAGGGAACCTACTTTGGCATGAACTGTGAATTCTAGTTTACCCAGCATCCTGCCTTGCAATCCCTGCTCCACCCCTAAAAATGAAACAGGCTATAAAAACAACAGTGATTTTTATTGTCCAAGGTGAGAGAAAAGCCAAAAAAAGCCAAAACAGCATATGTGGAAAGCTTCAATCAGAAAAAACATTTTATAATCAAAGGAGTTTTTAAGACAGTGATATATGTAAAGAAACGTGTAAATTCACAGTATTGCGCGTAAACTTGAGATTGAAAACTTCCAACTGCAGTGAGATTGCACTCATGATCCAAGCATGATCTGCTGATGAAATAATAATGCACACAGAAAGCAGTTTTGCAGTTTCAGAAACTAATGAGCACAAGGTCTTAAATGTGGCTTTACTCCCTTGAAAAGATGAAGTGATTCTTTACTCAGTATAGCAACAGTATCTCAGATAAGAGATGTTAAAGAAATTTTTTTTAAAGGAAAAACTGAGCAAATTGATCTTTTATCTAAGTGGAAAGAGGGAGTGAGGATACACTGACCTAAATAATGGAAGGGTTTGGAACCATGAGGGAATGGATAAAAACCGATTCAGGTAAACTCCTCACATGTACAAAGACTGAGAGTGCAAAACCTATAATCAGAAGAATGTATTTAAAACACCTGGAATGAGTGATTAAGAGGGGCTATTTGAATTCTGAAAGTGCCATGTCCTGACAGCAGGAGGCCTTGAATTCATATTCCCCAAGAAAAATAAGAATTATTTCTAGGACACAGGCATAAACTGGTACAAACAGGTATATATTTGTCATGAATAAAGCTTGAAATCAGAATGAAGTGACTAACAGTATCTGACCACAACACTGTAAGAAGTGCTTGTCAGTAGGAGAAGTGAGGGTTAAAACTAACTTGATGAGCTGGCAAAAGGGATTTTCTGGTATAGTTGTTCATTGTGGGTCTGTGCTGTTTAATATCTTCATCAACAACCTGGACAATGGGGCTGGCATGCACCCTCAGGAAGTGTTCATCGTGAGTGGCACAGCACCAAAACAGGCATCCCAGAGGGTTGGTGGAATCTCCATCCTTCGGGATTGTCAAAACTCAGCTGAATAAGGCCCTGAGCTAGCCTTGAACCTTACTGGAGCACCTTCAGAGATCCCCTTCAACCTGTCTTATTCTGGGATTTTATGACTCTATTCTTTCAAACATTATAAAGCGAAACACTAGGCTAGCTGATTTGAAAGTTTCTTTCTCAGGGTATCCTCCAAAATACCATCTGAGTGCTCTAAATATGGCCATTCCCAGAATCAGGGGCACCATGTGGGGAACATGAAAGCAAGGTGATATGGGTGGGATATTTGGAAGCTATTATTAACAAATGGGGCTGGTAATAGATGTACTGACTGAGAGGAATTTTAAGGGAACTGCTGTTTCAGAAGACTTAAGGAATGGTCATACAGGAGCTCAGAGGGTAAGAGTGGTTACTTGGCAAAGGAACAAAAATCAGGGTGTAGTGGCAAACAGACGATATTTAGGTGGTTTGTTGTTTCAAGAAAAATGGTTGAATCTGAAGCAGAAATATCCCCAACATAACAGCATAGACTCATAGAATCACATAACGATTTAGGCTGGGAAACATCTTTAAGATCATTGGGTCCAACTGTTAACCCCGCACTGCCAAGTCCACCACTAAACCATGTCCCTAAGTGCCACATCTACACATCTTTTAAATACCTCCAGGGATGGTGACTCAACCATTTCCTTGGGCAGCCTGTTCCAATGCTTGATAACCCTTTTGGTGAAGAAATTTTTCCCAATATCCAATCTGAACCTCCCCTGGTGCAGCTTGAGCCGTTTCCTCTTGTCCTATTGCTTGTGACTTGGGAGAAGAGACCGATCCCCACCTGCCCACAGCCTCCTGTCAGGTAGTTGTAGAGAGTTGTAGAGAGCACCCTTCATGTGTTATTGCATTTTTTTGTTCTTTTCCAAATGAGCTTTCATTTCCATGGCCAGATATACTGGAACGAGCTAGCCTGTTATTTCGAATGCAACAGGGGCTGTCACACAACAGATTTGGTGACCATGATTTGCATGCAAACAGTATCATTATCAAGTTGATAGTTGACTATTTGACCACATGTGGACATTACATACATAATGGCACTTCTAAACTGTCTTAAAATCTCATCTCAAAATCTCTTTTAAAATTATACGTTAGCTGGGTGGTGAGAGCTTTGCTGAGGTTAGAACACATGTATGTAAATTCTGAGGGCAAAGCTACATTAGAAATTCAATAAGCCACTAAGGACTAAGTAAGAAAGAAAAAAAAAAAAGGCAAGATTTTGTGGTTCTGCCTTTGGCTAGATATGCTGTTTGTCTGAGTCTTCATCCACATGTCCATGTCCTGCTCATGTCGCCTTCTAGGAGAGGGTGACTCAGTGGCTTCTGGCTATTCTAGGTAATCATTGCTGGGGAAGATGTGCTAAATCAGAAACCCACTACATCACTGTCTCTTTGAAACAGAGACTTCCTATTCCAGACCAACATTTTAAAAAGCTTTTCTTTTTCCCTTTCCTTTTGAAAACCCTTTCTCTCTCTTCCACAGCTTGGGGGTCAGATCTATCCTTGCTGTAACTCCACCAAGGCTGATTTGGCCCGTGTTTTTCCCTCTCTCTCAGCAAAAGACCCAATTAAAAGAGATCCTGACAACTCACAGAGCAGAGGGAGTTATTTCCTTGCTAAATGCTCTCCCTGGGCTAAATCCTTTATGTGAAATGCAGTCTTTTGCCAGCCCATGGGAAGCTGGTGGCAAACACATCTGACGTGTCTGCTCAGTCAGAAGACCTTCTTATTTCAGCAGGAAATATCTGCACCTACTTCTCCTTGCTACTGCTCCTAAATATCCCCTTGTGGGTATCTCAGCAGCCATTTCATGGAGCCAGTCCTGAAAGCAGATGTTTTTTCCTTTTTTATGATGGGAGAGTTCATTTATGCTGAGAATACAGTTTTTACCAGACTGCCTGCAGGACAATACAATAAAAGATTTATGCTTAATAGCATTTCACTGAAGTTTCACCACAGGAGACAGGGTTTTTTGTTGTGCCTTTTTTTTTTATTTTCCCCTTCAGTTGCTATGAAAGTCTCTGCTCTTAGCTTTTTTTTACAGAGCATAATCCCTAGATGTCCTCTGCCACCTTCTCTCAACTGAATTTTTCTCTTTTCTTCTATCCTTTCTCATCTCTGACAAACTTCTCTCCTTTTTGTTTTGCTTTTCTTCTCCTATTATGCAGGGAAAGGAAATTAGAAAAGTAACTGGTTATGAGAACAGTAGCTCTGAAGTTGGACAATTTGTAGCAAAATCAGCATGAAATAGGAACTAGCCTTTGCTCACCTGCAACTTTTTTTGTTGGCTTTTCTCTCTAACTTTCTGTTTGACACAATCTACTGATTTACAAGCTGTGACTTACATCTTCATGACTGTTCTCCACTCTCCTCTCCAGGTTGCTGCTGAGCCCAAAATGCACACCCATCTTCCTGCCTTTTTGAAGGTCTCCTTGCTCCAGGATCTATCTCATCTTTTGTCCAGGTGAGGTGCAGACACTTAGCTGAACTTCCAGAGCTTGTCCCAAGAGACACTGCACCCTGCAGAGCACAGATACATGCCTCTGATGTGGAATGGGATTCTCTTGCAAAGTGCCGGTTTCTTCCCATTCAGCTTAGCAAGGTACTAAGCGCCTTATGAGGTACTAAGTGCCAAGCGGCTAAATAAAAGAAGAACACAATTCTGTATGAGTGATATCACTGACAAATTGCCTGAATATGGGTCTACTAGCAGACTCCAATTCTGCATAGTCCTTCCTAGATCCTCTGGAGGTACAGTGATGTCTAGTGTGTGCCTGCTGTGTTGGCTGAAGGAAGACTTGAGATAATATCCTACCTCACCCCAGTCCTCCCTTGCCCTTGTCTGCGTCTTGTTTCTCTGCCACTAAATAAGCAGAATGGTACCAACCTTGTTCCCAAAATGCTGCAGAACTCAGGGTTGCAAAGAGCTGCTTGAGCAGCATTTTTCATGATTAAGTATTATCCTAAGTTTCCTCAGGTGCCTGACTACCTGAATATCTAAGAATTTGTGGGCATTTGGTAACATCTGAAAATTAAGTCTTTTTAATATGCTTATGATAAGTATTTGCACTATTTTAGAAAGCTATTTTCATTCCAGACACTTGTTAAATAACTTTTTAGA
Source organism: Ibycter americanus (assembly GCA_035590275.1). Taxonomy (NCBI): domain Eukaryota; kingdom Metazoa; phylum Chordata; class Aves; order Falconiformes; family Falconidae; genus Ibycter; species Ibycter americanus. The sequence continues at coordinate 10,787,914 of JAVJGI010000002.1, read as the reverse complement.
ACTTGAACATTTACTGCTCATTTTATATGTGAAATAAATCAATCAGATTTAACAAAGGAAAGAACCTGATTTGCCCACAGCCCTGTCTGAGCACAGAGGTGCCATTTTGCAATCTAATGAAGCTTTCAGTTAAAGAAATGACAGGTGGGGGGGAGACTTTGATGCCTAATAAAAATGATTCAGCATCCTCATAACTTTGACAAGTAGTGTGACTTATAAACCTTCCAGTGGAGCAGTGTAACAATAGAATAAGAACTTACAGGTCTAGACCACAGAAGATACCTACCAACAGTGATGCATCCTCCCCAAATCCAGAAGAGATTTGGGAAAGGAAAGGGCCACAAGCAAAGTGATTAATAAAAACAGAATACAATGCCATGAAGAAAACCCATGTTGTGGGTTTGAACGCATGGCAAGAAAGGATATCTGCATGCACTCAGCTTTCAGTAGCCACGTTTGTCCAAGTTATTAAGAAGATGCTGAGATTGCAGACTTTTTAGGAAAGGGACTACCTTTCTGTGTTTGTATGTGCCTTGCACAAAAATGGGATGCTACACCATGAAATGGGGCTTCTTTGCTGTTAATAACACATTCTGCAATGAATAACACATTTTGAAAGGGATGCACTTGCTTCAGACTCTGCCTAGCTCAAGAGGCACCAGTGAATACAATCCCACCTCCTTTGGTGGCAAACAGAGCCCCTGTTGAGTAATGAACAGCAGGTCTTCAACTCCATAAAATCAAAGTGCAAGATCTGCACAGGTGCACTTTACCAAAGGAATAGGATAGCTAGGCTTCCTAGTGTAGCCCGTCACTGCCTGCCTTGGCACTTGTGATGCCTGCCGCATTTAAATTCAAGAGAATGACTGACAGTGAGGTTTAGTTACCATTTGGGGCTGCTGCGCTTTGGCCTCACATATGCTTAATGGACAGCAGATCTTCAGGGTTACCCAGCGCTATGTCTGGCTCTAATATGCCTACAGTCTCTTCTTACACATCACTCAATTCTCTACTAGTTTCTAAAACAATGCATTATTTTTCCTTTTATTTTCCTGGTGCTTCATAGTTAATCAGTACAGAGTTTAAACAGGGATTTTTATATATATAAGAAGAAGAGCTCCTTAACACCTTTATAAATCATCCATACTTCACAGTCTGAGGTTATTACCAGATGGGTATCTGTCGAGGCCTGTCTGAAGAGACTATCTGTGACTTTGATGTATTTTTCCTATGCTGCTAACAAATGGGTCACAGCCCAGTTATGTGATTATACAACATGTTTACAACTTCTGCCATACTGAAGATGCACAGAATATTGCTTGGCAGGAGCCAAGAGATGCATCTTGCATGATATAAGTTCTGCCTCTCTCCCTTCCATCCTACCTACACAAGGAATCTCACACAGACAAAACCTCCTTGCCATCATATTTGAGAACGGTGGGGCTGAGTCTCACAGGCAGAAAAGTCTCTCAGTCTTTAATATGCTTTCAAGCTCAGCAACAAAAAAGGATTAAAATTGTACTGTGTGAAGGCTTCTGTGTTATGAAGTATCATCATCCAAACACTTTAAGTAGTATTCTGTAACATAGTCTACCATAAGTTCAGTTTTTACTCAATCACTCGAAATGCACTTAGGAAAATTGCTCTTTTGCTGTTTTCACAACAGCTCTGGAAGCCAGCCTCTGGTTTAATGATAACTGCTTTAATCACAGTTTGGCTTGTTTCATTTTGACAGCATTGATATAACAAATTATTTATTTTCTGTATGTTAAATATACTATCATTGCAGCTACCAAAATTTTGTTACTGGTGCACTAAATGCAAACGACGAGGTTTGCATCTCATTAAGGTAATTTGTGTGCGCATAATTTTCAGTAAACACAGTGAATGAAATCACATATCTTCTCTACCAAAAGTGTCATCTGAAACTATTTGTGCTTGTTTTAGTAACGGAAGTTATTTTTCAAGCCCCACTATATATAGCAAAACATGTGTTTTCTTAAACAGGAGAGCCAGACTGTAAAGCCAACACAGCATCCTCAAGCAGGAATTGCCTTAAAAAATATTGTTACACCATTAGGCTGAACAACCCCCCTGTCATTCGCCATGAATCGGTGCATTCTGCTCCGAGTTCAGATTCTGCAGGGTATGCAAGGAGGAAAGGATGTTTGTTCCTACACCGTGAGCAAGGGGATGGGGGAATTCTGTCACTAATTTGTTCTGATCCTGCTGCCTCATTAGGGCGGTCTGTAAAAGATGGGAAATGTGTACTGTGTCAGTGAATGTGAACTTTCTGCATGGAGCTGTTAACACAGTAAATAGCTCAGGAGGAGGGAGGGAGACAGCTGGAGTACATTGTGTTTCATAAAGACTATACCAGGGCCTTGAATCTTCATTTAACCCATCACTGAGGTGACAAATATCCACCGCTTTGCTGCTGTGTGATGCCGCTGCTGCTTGCCTGTTAATTTATCTGTTTTCAGGCTGTCTAGACATTGTTTGGGTCAAAAAGTGCTGTCTCTCCCCTGCCGTGGGATTTGCCTGCTCAGCTCTTGCTGCGGGCTTCTGTGCCAAACGGGCTTTACAGAAGAATGCTCCCTCTGTCTGGATGGCTTATTAAACAGGACTCCAAATATATGGAGAGGTTTTCAATCAGGCTAAGGCTTCCTACAGATAAAGTTTATTTTAACCTCTTCTCTCTAAAAATACACTGTCAGGGATAAATAATTCAAATACTTTGGGTTTTTTCCCCTTGTGATTAAAAATCTGCCTAAAAGTGTCCTTGAAATGTTCTCTTGTGAGGCTCAAGCAGGTTTTGGATGGTCCAACCCCAGACTAAACTAAATGCCAACCTGGGGCCCATGCTGTGCCGTCACCGGGGTGGTACTGTGCCCAGCGCAATGGAGACACTGGCGCTTATCAGAACCCCTTGCTGTTGCCGCCAAATAAATGTTAGAAAATACTTTTTAAATGGTACTTCAAGTTAAGTAAAACTACTAATTAATACCTTGGCCACATACTTCTTAGGGACACTCGTAAACATGTTGCCCTTTGGGGCACTCAAATTCAGGGTTGTTTTTATGTGAAAAAATCTTCCAGCTGCTTTACCCAAATTGTTGCCATGAGATTCTCAGTTTGATTCAGTAGGAGATAATGAGAAGTTCCATAAAAGCAAAATTCCCGTTTACTATAAAATAATGTTCTATTGCGTTGCATCTTCAATATCAGCATCGATTTCTTAATGTGCCTGCTGTGATCTTCAGCTGCAGGAATAATGTCCTATCTGGGACCTAATGTAAAATCTCTTTTTTTTTTTTTTACGGTAAAATGGGTTTGGGATTAGCTGAAATATTTTGCAAGGACTATGGAAAATATTTGTCAATCTTTGAAATAGTCTCCCAAACCAAGGCACGCAACATGGACCGCGTGGTGGGAGTTGTAGTTCCTATGCTTCATGTTCCCGTTTCATTGTATCAATCAGCCCGACTTCATCTTCCAGGATTTATAGCTTCCTCAGGCCATATGTAACTCTTCTACTGCTCCAGTACAGAGCATAGCAAAGGTAGCCCAGCTAAGGGAGCTACAGTTGAAAGATGGCATAGGCATCCACATTAAGGCCCACAGCATGATTCTTATGTGCACAAGTGTTCTGCAGAAATACTTAGAATTTTTCTTTTTCGCCATAAACTCACATTTATGCATAAATACTTCTGATAAATGAAAAATCTGAGGAAAAAAATCCACCCTCGTCCTCCCATCCCTCTCTCCTGGTTTACAGGTCAGCACATGGGCTATGCCTGCTTTCCACAGAGGACCTGGAGATCCCTTCTGAGCTGGCAAAATTCTGTCATAGGTCCCACAAAGGGAAAAGGATGTTTTTGCTGAAGATGAACCTTTCCGTATTTTCAGCTGATTTTTTGAAGGACCAGTCTCAGTTTTCTCACATCTGTTAACTATACCGGGTTATTTGCTGAATAGCACAGTGAGCAATTCCTTGCTGGCCATTCTCTTACTGGAAAAGAGCTCATGACCCTGAAACAGGCACCCAGACAAGGTGGAACTTGTACAGACTCGATTGACTTCAGCAAGGTTCTGCTTGAACCCTGGCTCTTGGCCACCTGGAGTGCACCCAAGAACCAGGCCCTCAGATGACCAGAGTTCAGGCAAGTGTGCCCAGACTACAGCAATTAACTCTTTGAACCCAGCTCTGAGAAATTTTTGCTCTAGGCTTTTGTGCTCTACTGGGTCGGCAGTGATTAGTTCCTTTTAAGCCATTTGCTAGCAAGGCTACTGAAGAGAGCAAGGAAGCAGCATATGTTCAGATGAACAGAAATTCCTGACAGCGTTCACCCAGGCTGGCTTTAAGTTACTCTCACTGCAAGATTCTCAGGCTTCACATCTTTTCTCACAAAGCAAGGACTACAGAGAATCTTTGTTCAAATTTTTCTCCCTCCTCCCCACTGGAATTTACAACAAAATGTCATAGAAATATAAGTTTTGTTAAAGCGTACTATTACAAAGCCTAAATTTTAGGCCAAGTTAGACATGAAAGAGTTTCTTTATAATTTTTTTCCCATGACTAATTCTATATTTTTTTGTAGAAATTGCGTAAGTTTTCTGAAATGGCTGTAATCAATGCAGTAATTTTACTAAGAGACCTTTCCAAAATACAAACTGAGTAGAGAGGTACTTTCTCTGATTTACTTGTAGATCTACAGCTACAAGATTTTTCCACTATCCTTTTTATTCTGAATGAGCAGGTTCAAAAAAGAAAGCTACCTATATCTTCAAGATGATGGTATAAGGCTGTTATTCACAGGGCTTCAAAACTTCTCATGCAGCTCCTGAGTTGTGGACAGCAACTGAGTGGTATCTCCCGTAGGAGACTGAGGCAAGGAATGAAGTGAGGTTTAAGGAGAGGAAACTGTGGGGAGTGGGAAGGATGTTCAGAAAAATTAAGGGTCCTAGTATATTTTCAATCCACCTAAATTGCTAACCTTCCGCTATATCACTTAAAAGTCTCCTGCTAGAGGCATCTCCCAGAATACTATTCCTAACTGTATTACAAATCTCATCCTTCTCTTCCCCTTCACTATCCAGGTCAAAATGTGCATCTGGCATCCACTGAAACTGCAGAGGACTCTTCAGCTCAGCACTAATGTGAGAATCACCTGGGTAGGCCAGTGTTGGCTTACTTTCATGTCAGGTATCTCTTGCTGTGCTCATGCCTGATCTACTGCAGTCATGATTTTAATGACCTTTCTCTCTCTAAATCAGATGTGAAGGGCAAAGGAGTATATTTCAGTTCTTCAATTTGTAAGTAGCAAGCAGCAAACCCAAGTCAGGGAGTGTTTCCCTATTGCCTTGGCAGAGATTGGGAGGTTCAGCCCTGTTCGCCTATAGGGGCACCCAGGTGAACACTGGCCCCCAGAGCTCACCCCCAGTTCTGCCAGGGATCTGGAGGGTGGGTTTGGGATAGTCTCCCTCTGCATGAAGAAGCAGGCCAGAAGTCAGACAGCAGAGGATGAGATGGAAGAAGTGGGTTTAGTTCCTTGGTCTGCCAGGGACTTCCCACATGACTGTCAGCCAGATACTTTATCCTCTTATGTTTCAGTTCTGTCTCTAAACCAGAGCAAACAACACACTGATACTTCACTGTGGTGCCAACGTCCCCTAAACACCATGGGAGAGACGAATGAGTTGGTTTATACACAGATCTAAGAGCTCTAAGAGCAGGTACTCCTTTTAGTGCATGCCTACACCGGAGATGTGAGATAGGTAACACGTTTGTAACAGCGGGCTCTAGAAATGGGATGTATTTGGAGCCTGTAGCCATTACTGGGTTACATGCAATAAAGCATGAGGTTGTGCTTATAAAGCATAAGAGCAAGTGCCTCCTGTTACTCTGCTGTGATGCCTTGGGCAATCCCGGAGTGTGGGCAGGCGACATTCCCTAATCCCACCCCACAAGGCGGCAATCATTTGGATGCCAATGTCAAAATTGGACAAGATTATATGTAGACTTGTCACTGCTTGCTTTAGGTGCATATAAACATGCACACGATATTTCCAGTAGGTCTGTGGGGCAGTTTTCACTTTGATAGCTACATTACATTGCATTTTAAAAAATTAAATCTCTATTGATGGCACCCAAGAGGTTATTCTTCCCTTATTTGAACACTCAAAGGCTGTAGGTTTTAGAGCTGTAGAGACTGCTGATCCCAGCTCAGCAGGTGATTTTTTTCTGATTCATCTTGTGCTGTTTTGTCTGCTCAGGTTCCCTATAGCTTGCTGTCTAGCAAGTGCACATCGACAGCTTACTCACTGTATTTAGGGTAGATAGACTTGATGCCAAACAGCTGTCATGGAGAAAGCATCTTTCATCTCTGTTGGGCTTATTTTGAATTGGTAACTCTCTTGTGAAGAAAGCTGGCCTTCTAGACCTCTTGGTCCTTGGCATCTCAAAACAGTAATAGTGCCGTACTGGCCTTTACACCTGAGAGGACATAGTGAGTTAACAATTCTGTCAGAACTTGGTGCAAAGTTTGGGGAAGTGGAAATACACAGTAAGAAAAGTTTGATTCTCTATCCACCATTTGAAACTGATGGAACAAAAAAAGCCTATGCAGACATGCAAAATTTCAGGGCACTGGTAAAAGCCCCAGACCCATTCAAAGTCTGCCATATTCCTGTTTGATATTCTACTGGTCTTTCATAGATTGCAGCACACCTCCCTTTCATAATTTTCACTTTTTGAGTGGAGGTTTCTTCATTATGCCCAGACACAAACTGAAGGGAAATACAAATGCAAGTAGTTTTTATCCTCAGCGTACTTTCCTAGATATACTCTTATTGCAGTCCATGTCCTCAGTCTCATATAAACACTCATTTGGCTTGTAACCCTGTGATGGCCCAACAACAAACTGGAGCTCAAAGTTGTTGCTGCTCTTAGCTGCTGATAATTTTCTTCCTTTGTTTGTTCCATCTGAAATCGGTTTATAGTTCAGCCCGCTTCTGTTCCTGTTGGAGTTTTTGCTCCATAAACTGTATGTCTCCCTGGCTGAAAAGTCAACAGTTACTGCACTTTCATTTCCTCCTGTGAGGGTGAATCATAACCAAGCAAGGGCTGTAAGGCCGAAAACAAAAGGAGAGAGAAGTAATGCGGCGGATCTGCCTCTCCAGGCTGTGTGAGCCCCACAAGGTGCCCTTTACAAATGTAGCCCATGAACTGAACCTGAAGTAGTTTCCTTCACAATGGCTGAAGTAAACTGATCCTTGAAGGTGTGCTTGGTGATTCCAGTCAGCCAAACTCGAGCTTTCTAAGGAGAACAGCCTCACAGCACTGCCTTCCCTGCTTCTTGAATGTACCCTTTTGTACCCATTTACAACAGCAGCAGATGGGCTTCATGACTTAGGAAGACCTTCCAAGCCTACCTCCGCGGCCTCTGAACATTCAGAGAGATGTTCAAACATGCAGCAAGACATGAGCTCTCAGCTGGGACGGTGACTGCTTGTGTGCAGTGTGGGTTTTTTTAATCTCTCCATTCTGAATCAGCTTCTACATTGAATGAATGTATACGGCCTTATTAGCAGCTTTCCTAAAAAGTATCTTTGGAGGGCAGAACTGCAAAAGCACTGGGGTTTGTGTGACTTTAGAATTGCCTTTTAACATAATTTGTGGCTGTTTACTGCTTATTTTGATAAACTACTTCCCCATGCCAGCAGGGTAGGGCTGTTGTGGAATATGATGCCATGTTTGGCTTATAGAGAAGAGGGGAAGACAGAATAAGTGTTCAAATCAACAAACATATATATGTGTGCATGTGTCTGAAGACTAATATTTGAATAGAAAATACAATTATTAACAATTATTTCCATTTTCATTGACACTTTCTTGAAAAAAATGAGTCTTTTCTGATCAGCTTCAGAGTTAGAAATAACCTGAAATTTATTTTACTGAGAAATTTGTTTTGCTTTCTTTTTCCCAGTGCAATTAAAACAAACAAAACAAAACAAAAAGGCAAAATTAGAGATCTGGCATGGTTTTCAAAACAAATGGGTGGTCATATGGTCATCTGGGACTATGACATCTCAGACAAAGGGAGCCCATGAAAGTATTAAATCATCAAATTACATGGTGGTGGTTAGGATTGCTCAACTGGACACACTAATGAAAATGCCAAACAAAATGCTCTATCCAAGGACAGTAGGCATTGCTTGTGTGTTTTCACTTACTTCAATGCAAAAAGGAAGCAGTGTAACTACTGCAAGTCAGTTTGAGGTGGGTGTCAGTCCAGAAATAATTTATACTGAGGGACTTTGCAGTCTCACATTTTGGACCTTCAGCAGATGCCACCTTACTTGAACTTGCAGTTTCTCTGACTTTTCTACTGTAAGTTAGTCATGGCACACATACGCACTAAATGGAGGTATCAAAAATTTGGCAGATGTTTGGGAAAAGATGTTCTGCAGTTTGTTGAATTTCCTCATAGTTGAACCCTTTTTTGTCCTCTGTGGCTTGGTCCAATGCCCATCGGTGTTCATGGAAAACTCCAGTTGAACTGGATGAGTTTTGCAGATCCGGTTCTGTAAGATGACAATTTTCTTCCATTCATGCTGGAAAGAATGGAAAGTGCTAAACAGACTGCAGGAGGTGGGTGACCCTCATCTGTGCCAGGTCCCCAGGTTCTGCCTTTGGATACTGAAAGACCAGATGGAAGAGAAAAGCCAGTTTCCCTGCAATGGTTGAATTCTGACCTGAACCAGCTCTTAGGCTCATGTAGGCTTTCGAAAAAGTGACATTTTACTCTACGAATCATACAAAGAATTTGCATCTTACGTCACGCACACACTGAATAGTGGAAAGAATATGACTGAGTTATATTCTTTTTATGAATTAAACTCTAAGACATGATGTTTTGCATTGTTTTGTCAAGAAGTCTCTGTTCTCCTCCCTTATATCTCCTCCAACACCCACCTACTGAGAGGCACACACACTTACTACCCCTTAACCGTACCACACACTCCCACCACTACTTTGCTTTGACCGTTCTACTGGAAGTTGTTTACTGCTACCTATTCCCTTCAGTGACAAGTCACTGTGGTTATTACGTATAGTTATTATTATTTTTGTGCCAGCCACTCATCTGGACAGGAAAGCTTTAAGAACCTTAATTACTTTGTGGCCAGACATGGAGCTATATTTCTAAAAGTAGCTTTTCTTTTTTGGATCAAGTTCATTTCCTACAGTGTCTGGTTTTACGAGTCTGCTAAAAGCTTTCAGGTTCTCAGGAACCCCCGTACTTTCAGCTCAAACACACACAAATAAATATATATAAAGAGTTGAAAATCTGGAACAATTAACTTGTTTTCATCTCCTGTCAATCACCTACATGGCATCATTTGCAGTTTCACATACATACTCTGCATTCACTTCTGGGCTAAACACCTCTCTAAAATGATCTTTGTGACTATTATATGCTATAGTTCAGGACCCTTCCAGCTGAAATGTTCTATAGAAAATATCACTGTTATTCTTGAAATGTAATTTCTGGCACTCACCACCAACTATGTTAATTTTTATATTTTTTAAGAGAAGTGCAGCAGAACTGGCAGAGAGATAGTGAGTAATTCCCTTGAAGCTATGTCCCCACTGATTTGATTTTTCTTTGACAGCTTATCCATCATGCTGTATGCTTATTTAGACAAATAAATAAGAGGGCTGTTATCTGCCAGCCTGGCCTGAGGGCTTTTAGCAACACCAGAAAGTCTGCCGGCTTTCCTTTCAACATTCAACAAGACGATTAGGGAATCACATTATGGTAAACGTGGAAACTACATGCTTGAGTGGGAAAAGAAGAGCTGGTCTGAAGCTTATGAATCCATGAGAAGTCCAGTGTTGATTGCACAGTAACATACCTCTGACCCGCAACTAAAAAGAAAGACCCTCTGAGCAGGGATCAGGGAGGTGGCTTAAGAAAAACTTGGGCCTAATTCTGTGTGGGGAACAGAACACTTCTGGGATTTACTGCTAGCATTGGGAGATATATTTTGATAAAACATCATGCTCTGAAGAAAACAGATTTGGGTCAAGTGAAACATTTTGTGAATTCATGTTCAACTTAACAAGTTGTTTCATTGTTAAAATTAAAGCAAGTCAGAATGTTCCCTTTCAACATTTTTACATGAAACAGTACACCTTTCAGAAATGTACCTGCTTTTATTTTTTAAATGCTTACAAGTGAAATGATACCTTTTACTTCAAACTAAGTGACATATTTTACTCATCCCAAATGATTCATTTCATTGGTTAAAACGGGGTGGGGGGTGGGGGGAAGACATTTCCTTTTGAATCTACCCTAAAATGTTTTTTTCCACAATTTTTCAGTACAGTTTTGCAAATAACTCCTTCCCCTTGAGGAGCCCTTTAGTGCATCCACAGAAACAGCCATTCCTCCACCAAGGGAAAATTTCTCTGTCTTTCAGTGAGAATAAACCAGCTCGTCACCACTCCTGGCTGCTGGTAACTTGAGGGCAGACTGAGGGCTGAAATGAACCTGCTCAGTCTTTATGCTGTTCAGTTAACCAACTTACTGTCTGAACACAGACAGGCTTGGAGCTTCTCACAGTCAGATAAGCTACGGGTGAATTTACAAGCAGAAATTTGCTCTAAAACTATGGGCTGGATTTTTAGAAGTTAGGGAAATAAATTCATGCAGCACTGTATGTTTGCAAAGTAAAATTCCAGAGAAGTTGACATGAATTTATAATTAAATGAAAGTCTCATAAATGTTTGAGTCTGGCTCTTTTGGTCCATATTGTATGCAAGGAACTTCCATGCATGTGCAAAGACGACCCACACATACTGTCCTGATTTTCTGCAAAATCTAGATTTTACTGCACAATTTATCCTGGAGGTTTTCTTAATGTGAGATAATGGAATAACTGTGAATTAGGCAGAAAATCAGCTCTGAGGCACAGCCCTAATATCTATGTGAAACTGTGCATCTTCACCCAGGCAACCATAAAAAATTCCAAGTTGAAATAAAGCATGGAGCTGTGTCTATATTTGTATGGGTGTCTGGAGAAGACCTGATCTCATCTGACCTGATGAAACATTGCTACCAACCTCATAAGGCTCTGATAAATTGTAACTTTTCAAGGATGATTTAATTTCTCTCTAAGCTTAGTTGGAAAGCTGGAAAAACCTGCCTTATAAAAGAGAATGGTCTCATCAAAACGAAGATATCCCCAAGTTCAAAGACCTGAAGGAGTAACGAATTATATCTTCCCTTCACTTTTTTAATAAATTCATTTCATTAGAGAAAGTTTAAAGTGACAGCTTTTAAAAATCACTTTACATTCTTTGCCTGTTCTTTCAAAAACAAAATCACACCCCAATTAACTAACTGTACTGCTTACAATAAAGACTAATGATCTTCCACTGGCCCCCACCTCCATTAGCAGCTTCAAAATCCCACCAGAATCCCAATTAACACATTGATTTGCTTAAAAGGGAAATAGTGATCTTTGGCTGTCCATTCTACCAGCTGAGTGTTCCATCACCCAGTCCCCAGCAAGTCCATTGATTTCCTTAAAATAAAACCAGCAAATGTCCATTAATTTCCCTCTCCTAACCGCAGGGTCCCACTCTGATTCTTCTTTTTGCCAGAGTTCACTGGGATGTTTTATCTAAGAAGCTTAAAGACTAATACGCCGTGTTTCTCTTCTGCTGGCCCATTGGTTCATCAAACTGATTTCAACTGACTGCTAGTGTGGGACTGAAGGAAAATGCTCAGTGAGGATGTTAGCTGCGTGCTGCCAGTTCCAACTTGGTGAAGCATCCAGATAAACCGGGTAAAGCAAAGGGTCATGAAAGCCTGTATGTTAAGGTTGTGTCCTCTACAATCACACTCTGATAATTAGACTTGGTAATGAGGGAGCCCTCATTATCGGAAGCTATACAAGGACTCCACAAATGTTATTCTTGAAGCTGGCTGGAGGTCAGGAGGGAGCACATCCACAACGCTGACTTGCCCTGAGGCCCAGCAGAGGAGTGGCAGTCCTTGTGTGCCCAAGGGGGACTCTGCTTAGGGATTTCTTGTCAGAGAAAACAGCAGAAGTTTGATGTCCAAGAGTTTCCCATTTGAAAGTACTCATCATGCTGTGCGATGCGCTGCAGATAGAGGTTATAAATAATTAGGAATGAGTGACCCAATTCAGATAATAGAACCAACCTGCCTGTAGCTCTTTCAAGCAATTGCCTTCTGCCTGGGCTGCAGTGTTAGGAACTTCTCCAGGACGTGCATGAAACAATAATGCAGATGGCTTTTTGAATAAATGACACTGGGCATCTTTTGATGTTTCATCATGACGTACAGACTTCACAGATGGAAAATACCAACTTCCGCTGGCCACCAAGGTACCTGTTTTTCACAGGCAGGCTACAGCGACAGAAGCTTGCTCTCCAATTGCTAACGCCAATACCCACAAGACTCCTGTAGTAAAAAGTGCAGTAAAACCCACTGTGAAATAATAACCAAGTGATAAAATTACAAGTAGGAACACATAAAAAAAATCATATGCACTGCAGGAACAATGATAAAAGCCTGCCTCTCAACCTGTCTAATCTCACACGCAAACCACACCCTTGGGTATTGCCAACCAGCTGAAAGCAAGAGTAGGAGCAGAGTAAGTGAAACCACATGAATGTGCGATCTGTAGCAACCGTTCTGAATCCATATTATAGCGTTTTTCTTTTACTGCTTATACAAGATTTCTTGGAAAGGTTTCCTCCCTGTCTGGATTTGAGAACCAAAAGTCAATGGGACATACAAAGCCATCTCAGGGTATTCCACAAAATAGGGTTGACATACTATAGAGTTATTACTGATAGCTGCATTGTGCCAGATTACTCATGCAAGAGACTGTGATACTTCCTAAGAGAAGGGTTCGGCTGTACTTTTTGACATATCCTTCAGGAGACAGCTTCTGTGAAAGGGAGAGAACAGAAAGCATAGGAAGGGCCTACAGGCACAAGGAATAAATAAAATAGTGATGGACACGAAGTACATCCTATGGATTTACTGTAAAATACATTTTCCTCTTGCTTTTCTTGCTGACTGCCCAGTCAGAAGTAAAGATCTGTGTTAATTTTCCATCACAGTTGAGTCAGTCTTGGCATATTGCTTTAAATCTCCTGTGTCAGTATAACAGGTTAAGGCACAAACCGTCCAGCAGTGACATCTTATTCTTAGTGAAGTCAACAAAAGGTTTGCTAATGTTTTAGAAGAAGTCAAGTTTTCACTAGCCTTATACTCCAGTCTTCCTGAATGCAAATTTCTTTCCTACAAGGTGATTTGAATAATGTTAACCTCCGCTTTTTACGGAGAGAGCGCACTGGGGCCAGCCAAATCATATGTGGTTATTGAATTCGAAACCAATACTTGCATCAGTTTTCGTTTGGTTTTGTGGTGGAATTTTTTCCTTTCTGAGCACTTACTGGACTTCAAATGCAAACATAGAAAAAGCACATGCAAAACCTGGCTGCATTCAGCCTTTCAATTAGAGAGATCATTCTACATACTGAACGAGATTAACATGCTGCAACTTGAAAATCTATGCAGCTTTTAGGTTCACTACTGGATGCCAGCATACTACTAGAGATTTGGAGATAACAACAGGGCATTAGACAGTCTCTAAATCACAGCAATTATTTTTTATGAGAATAAAAAGAAGATAAAGCTGAAAATAGCATTGCACTTTCAAAAGGGCCTAAAATCTGGGTAGCAAGGTATATGTATGTTAGCAATACGCAAACTGAATGCTAAGCAAAGCCTTGCGTTTGTCATCGTTGCAGCCAAGCCCAAAGCCAAGCACCCATGGCATGCACATTTTGAAACTCACCATTTTAAGGGATTAGTGGGAGGGGTATGACCCCAACCACCTCGAACCAAATGCAGCATTTTCTTGCTTGGCGGATGAAAGTGCAGCTTCTACTTTCTGCATTCTTCTGTACACCCTCATCTAAAGCCTACTTACTCACCAAAGTGCCAACTCCAATTATGAAGGCCCAGCCTACCTCAGAGTTTGCCAGTATACCTGCATCTGTGGCTGTTTCCTTCTCACTCTTCCCACTCCCCCCCTTTAACACCAGAAAATTATTGCCAAGTGATTAGCATTTGCAGTAAGAAAATGGTCAGGTTAAACAATTCAAGTTTTAATTCTGTTCCAAAACATGCGATCATTTGCAGAGCTTAAAGAGAATTACAAACACTAATTGTGTCTGACAGCACGTGTGTGATGGCAGATAAAGAATATTAAAGCCATTTCACTGATAGGTAAACAAAAGTAGGTAAAAGTAATATAATTTCCCCAAGCTCACGCAGAAAATCTGTTATGAGGGTGAGATGAAAACTCAATGTTTCTGGTTTTCTAATACCATGTCCTCTGTAAGAGAAAAGCTCTCCATGAAATTGCAATCTCTAGTTATTAATTTCTGTACTGTGAGGACTTGGGATCTTGTTTTCAAAATAACATCTGCTAAAATACACAGGCTAATAGATACATCTGCATTCACAAGGAATAATGTAGCTCCACATTCGGATTTCCACATGCAAATCTTGAATTAGTCTTCTAACAAGTTCATTATGTGAACGATGTCTAATTTGCACATGCTGTTTTGGCAACTGTCTGTGCAATTTTCAACACGCAGAACTGCATGCCTGCCCTTTGGAAACTGAAGCTCTTTAGCAACCCTTCATGTAAAATTCCCTATTTTTCTTTCATTGAATTAAGCTGATCTGAGAACTGTGAGCTCTTTTTTTATTATTATTATTATTTAAAGGGAACCAATAGAGAATATTACAAAGGACATCCTTAAAAATGAGTTAAGAGTATGATTGACTTTGAAATCACTTTAGTCATCTAGTGTTTAAAGAGGTTTATTCTGATTAACTGACCTGAATGTTAACAGAACTGGAATTTTAATTTGTATTCAGACTGTAAGAATATCATCCACTCAGATGAGACAGTGTTGTTTAATTAGGTCTAGTAGTTAACTCAGAAGAAAGTAAATGTACTGCTAGAGGTTTGGAAGACTGCTACAGGCTCCTGGGATTTGCAGGAGTTTGGAGAAGCTTAAAAAATAAGAAGTCAGTAGTTTTAGGAATTAGAAATGAGTGCTTAGAAGGTATTGGAAAGGTTCTGCAAAGTCTGTAGTCAGCATCTTTTAACCTTGCTCTTCCCATTAGTGTAATGACCTTGGAAAGATTTAAAATTTTGCAATCCAATAAATAAAGTAAATCATAGATATGTAAGGTCCAATTTCTGTGATTCCAAAGAAAGCACTCAGATATTATGATAAATGTGATATCTACTGTATTGTCCACAGGATTCTTCGTGTTTCATTTATGATGCGAATGATCTGTGAAAATTAGAAGTAATGTATACGCCACAGACAGCAGCCATTAATAGCAACAGGATATTATCTTCACAATTATATTTTGAATCTTTGCAGTTTTTTCTATGGTTGATAAAATTATACATATTCTTTCAACTTACCATGCCCACATAGTTTAATACATTTTTGAAACTTTGCTTCTGATTTGGGGGTTGTTGTTGTTGGCTGTTGCTATTTTGGAGCATTTTGTTTTTAATTGAAAGAAACACTGCAAATTGGACTGATATATTTTTGATGAAAATACAAGGCAAGCACAAAGCCATAGTGAATTGACAAAATGAGATAGAAAAAGGGAACTATTCTTTAAAGTTATAAATGTGAAAATTGATTCAAGAACACTAGCTGTTTTCAATTTTTTATTACGACGTAGTTTAAGGACACCCATGTTCTTACAAACTGGAGTTTATGTTCTGATATGAAAACATAATTAACACTTAAATTGACACTTTATGTCCTGTGGAGTGGAATTTTTCTGCTCTCAAATGCAAGCAATTTGTAAAGAAACATGGTGGCAGTAAAACATCTAAACATCTTAAGTAGGGGTGCCCTCCTACAGGAGCCCTGGCAAGGGTGACTAATTTGATTTCCCTGAGTAGCTCACTTTGGGCTTGCCTGCACCTGGAGGAGCAGGAAAGGTTTATCAGATGGGGCTGGCGAGGAGGCTGAATGCCCGGGCTCCAGCGGCTGCCACGGAAAGGGTTTGTGTGTCACCCTGCAGCAAGTCATCTGCAGATACTTGTTAAGCATCTACCTAAGGCACTTTGGGGACAAGGCTGCCGAGTGGTTGTGAGCAGGCTGACATTTCTGCACTGTTAGTTTGCGTGGCTTTTCAAATACACTGTAGAAGAACAAGTACTTGGTAGTGCATTTTGAGTTGTCCACTGGAAGTCCCTGTCACCTCAGAAGAGTATTTGGAAACAGTCACATTTTCAAATTCCCAGTTCACCGTTTCCCTATGTTCACGTATAGTCCCTGT
Source organism: Ibycter americanus (assembly GCA_035590275.1). Taxonomy (NCBI): domain Eukaryota; kingdom Metazoa; phylum Chordata; class Aves; order Falconiformes; family Falconidae; genus Ibycter; species Ibycter americanus. Next base: position 10,771,478 of record JAVJGI010000002.1, on the reverse strand, counting down.
GGTTTGCTGGCTGGCTTACATGAAAGCCTATGTTGCAGAAGATACTTGCTAGACCAAAGGCTCTTTCTCTAACTGCCTGAAGTAAATGGAACTTACAGCGACTCCCTGTAGCAAAGCAACACAAAAAAACTCTCCAAACACAGCTGTCATTGTTATTACAGTAATGTTGAGAAGCTCAGCTAGCTGAAGTCACAAGTGAGATGCATTTCTATAAACGACACAGCAAACACCCTGCGCAGCCACTCCTGAATTCTCTGTATAGAGTGTATGCAGGGGCTTCAGCACAGCTCATCGTTTGCTGCAACAGTAATTTTCCAAAGCCAACACAAAATATCTCTTCAAGAGCTAGAAAGGTCTGGAAGAGAAAAGGTATTCTTGCTGTTGCTTGGAAAGGTACCTGTAGAATCACAGAATATGGATTTCATTGCTATTACATTCTAACATGGCAAGCTTCATTGTCAAAATCTATAAACACAGTGTTCAAACAAATTACACAGTGGGGCTCTTTTGGGGCTTTTTAGATTCAATCTTGTATGATTGTACAGTAGCTTCATCATAATACCTCTGCTTAGGTGGTAGTGAAATGATGCACTGTTTCCATCAAGGTAGAAAACAAAACCTCATTTTGCTCAATAGAGCAAAGAAAGAAATCAAAAGTCATTGTTCTCTGGTGGCAACAAATTTCTACCAGCTCAATACAGATGACAAACACAGGTTTCAGCTGAGAAGGATGACCAAGATGAACAAGGACAAACTGTATCCCATGCATTCAGAAGAATGATACTAACTGGTAACACTCCACGCATTCGCGGTACGCACTGCACCAGAATAGTGCTCAACTGTGGTCTTCATTTCCCAGATGTTTCAATGGATTGCTACTAAATCCCTCCCTTCTTTACCATGTAATGACAATAATCTGATCAACATTAAGAGATATTCCGCCCTCACCATACTGGAAAGTCAGTGCAAATGAACAGGTAGCCAGTAGCACATGGAAAGCGCAGCTGAGTGCTGAGCTGTGGAAACACTGGGCAAAGCTAACAGAAATATTTCCTTCAGGGTACGCTGTGCATCGTTACTCCTCTGGGAAGCTGAGGAGGTATAACGTCTGACTGTTTTTTCTTTGTGTAAAGGGTCTCAAACATGGATGCTTTTTCAACAAAATGTCACAAAGCAGGAGACTTACATAGATGACATTCCCCTCCCTAGCTTTTACCAGCCCACGTTCGGAGAAAAAATCGCTGCTCTCCTTGCCTGTGTTGATGAGCAGTGTGAGAAGATGCAGCAATACGCTGGTCAGCAGTGCAACATACTAGGTGTAGTTTGGGAAACTTTCAAAAAAATGGAGACAAAATCCCAGGGAAGGGACAACAAGAACTATCTGAAATTTAGATACCGTGACTGAGAAGAAAAGATTGAAAGAACCGGATTGGTTTTGTGTAGGGAAAAAAGATTAAGTGCGGGCATGATAACAGCCTAGTACTATGGAGAAGGTTGATTTAAAGAGGGTGATGGTTAGTTATTTCCCTTCTCCACTGGAGGTAGGACATCAGCTTAAGAAGAAATGAGCTTAATTTGCAGCAAAAAAAGACTTAGATTGGATATTATGAAAAGCTTTCTGCTTATTAGGAGAGTTAGGTAATGGAACGGACTCTCTAGGTTTAGTTTTACATCTCATTCTGTGAAAGGCTTTTAAGACCGTGTTACACAGGCAAAGATGACAGTAGTACACCAAGGATAATGCACGTGTAGAAGTAACTTAGACTGTACAGCACAAGGAGAGGACATGCAACATTTGCCTCAGTGCCTCTTTGTGCTCTCCTGATCAGAAGAAGTGGAGGTAGTTTGGCCTAGGGAAGGTGTGTATAGCTGCTCAAACATGCCACTAACCTGACCCAGTTTCACTGAAATTTTGATTTTATTTCATACAAAAATAGGAGGTGACAGGAAAAGTTCCATTTCTGGAATGAATCATTTCACTTTTATTTTTCTTTATAGTAAATCATATATTTTTCTATGTATTTTCAAAAGTCTGCATCAAAACATACATTTTGGGTTTATTGAAATAAAATTTAAAAACTGAGCAAAAATTGTGTTTACCCATAGTCTTCAGGGAATTTCGGGAATTCAGGTTCTCGTTTGGAAAAGAAGCAAACCTCAGAAGTGCTAAGTCATTTCTATCTTGGACCAGCTCTGCTTTCCACAGCACTTGCATGATCTTCGGCCCCTGGCAGCTGGGGCCCCTGCTCCACAGGGTGCCCAGGGGAAGTACGGGGAACCTGCACTGTTCAGAGCTTCCAGAGAGTTGCGGGCTGGATTGGGCTTCCCATCTTGCTGCCTTGTCCTCAGCATTGCCACTGCCCGCGTCTCCAGGGGACCCGTGGAGGACAGCCTGTGAACATCTGCAGCTCGTTCCCTCCTCCCTGGTTTGACGAAGGCTCTAATCGTCCCTGTAGGTTTTGCGACTCTCTATTTCATTTAGGGGGGATGAGAGAAAGTGATGAGAATCTCAAAGGATTCTGTGTCTGAATCATGGCTAAAGTTCAAACAAACTACTTTGTGCACTGGAGTGGCCGGGCAGCTGCAGGGGCTGCAGCTGCAGCTGCATTCCTGCAAGTCACAGAATGAGACCTTGGTGGGCAAAAGGCGATGTGTTCCTGAGCTGACTGACATTATGGTGGTTTAAGCAGATTCCTCCAGAGCAAGCCCAGACTGGAGAGGTTCATTTAAGACATCAGCCATCTCCTCATGAAGTAATCCGCTAAAGAAATAACACTGGGCAGATGAAAACCTGGGAAGGTAATAGAAGCTGGGGGAATGGAAGCTGGTGCCTGAAACAATTAAGAGTTCAGAGGTGAGTCAGAGAAAAAACAACTGCTTTTTATTAAAAATTCATTTCAATTTCATGGGCAGGCTGGAGAAGTAATTCCAGCACAGTCTGACTTCAGAGAAATGCCTCCCAGATAGCAGCATACAGAATAGCTAAACAGTACCAAGAAGACACAAGACAGAAGTATTATCATTAGAGCAAACTTGTACCAGCTAGACATGCCCCGGCCAAAGAACGCTAGAGAATTGAAGTGAAATGTCCTTGGTGCAGGGAAATTTACAGGCTCTTCTGCACAAACTCCTCTCACCAAACTCTCCAAAATCATATCAAGTCTAATATCTCGGAACCAATGATGCCCCAGGTTTGGAGCATTACATCACCGGTACCCGGCTCCATTGGCTAGTCCTACCCTGAGGACAAGACATTCCTTCTTGCACCTTTTCAAAGCTGCTGCATCTCAGGATTTAACTCTTTGAAGGCTGTCACCTAGGCACAAGTCTAAATTTTTGACTGATACATATATACATGTATTTAATACAAGAGGTTTTGTTAGCCACAGCTTGAAACTCCAAAGGAACAGCCATGGCTCTTCAGATTATTCCTCAACCTTCACTGCAGAAAAATGAACTACATATTTTTTTGTCCTTTGGGAAAAAAAATCAAGTTGTCAGTGATCATACAGAAAGCAGAATACGCTGAATCAAGAATACTATGCAACCTCGGTAAACAAGGAATTTATAAGGGGAAGACAAGGGCTGCTGCTGCTGCTGCAGTGTAACAAAAAATTCCTCTAACTGGTTAATTAGATTAATCGGTGGCGCTGCAAAAAAAGATGCTGCAGATGCAGGTTAGCTCTGCCTTGCTTGAATTTGTATTGCTCTATTTCAGTTTGCATCCAAAAATAGCTGATAGATCTAGACAGTGTTGCAGGAAAAAGAGTGGGGTACATCTGTGTGTGTATATATTTGGTGTGTGTGTGTTCTTTCCCCTTTCCAAATTTCCAGTTTGCCTAGTAAGTGTGAGAAATCAGTTTCATAAGATTACTGCCCAAAATCAGCTGATGAAACCCATTGCATTCTAAGTAATTTGGTTATATAACTTAAAAAAAAAAAAACAACACAGGAAAAAAAAACCCCCACACATAGAAAGATGCAAGGAAGTTTCTGGAAGATCATTTCTTGCCTAACTTTTCTTTCTTTCCCTTTTTTTTTTTTTTTTTTCCTGAAGAAATGTTGTTCCAGGGAGTGTCTGACTAGTTCTGCAGCTTGGCAAAAAAGCCAGACGTTACCTCATAGCTGCGGCCAGACAGCCCATTTCTATGCCAGGCAACCACTGCAGAAGCACACAGCACAGGGCCCTGCTTGATTAGCACTTCTGCTGTTTCAAGAGTCCTGGAGTGTTTTGTTCAAGGTGGGCTGCTGAGTGGGGACTCGGTGTGCTTTTGTGCAAATGAGCTTGCAGGCAGGGGGAGGCATGTGGGGCGCGGGGAGCTTGGGGGAAGGGAGGCAAAGGGACACAATAGGGGAAGCCTGCATTAATATTCCACATTCGTGTTATCTTTGGGAAACAGGATCTATTTGATCTGACCTGGAAAAAAAAAAAAAAACACACAACAAAAAAACAACCCACGAAGTACCACATCCTAAAGGTCAGGGTAGAAGAAAGAGATGGGGAAACAAAGAGCTGTAATGACAGAGCAGGTCAAACTGAATTAAATGTTTAATTGTCTCCCTTGTGCCTCATCAAATAGCAGTCTTTAAAGCAAGAGGCATCTTTTCTTCCAGCAAAAAAATTACCAATTCATCAGTGAGTTAGAAGGTGACGAGTGTTTGTAAACATTACAGTCAATATAATTTTCTCATCCTCTCCCTCATTGTTGATTTACTGTGTTAAACTGTGTCATTTACCTAGTAAAGCTGTGTCTGTATGCTGTATACCATAGATGCTGGGGTCCCCGCACAAAACTGCAGCTGTCCAGCATTACTGTGATGTGCTTTTTAGTAAACTGTACCATTTGCACAAGAGAAGGGCAAATAGCAGGGCACCGAGTGGGCAGAGATGCTCAGCCTTGCGCTACCGCACCTTCTCCTGGCAGTGTCCTAGGGCGACTTCTTCCAGCAGCTGAGATGTGGTTCAGTGCTCTGGAATGGAGACAGTCTGAGCAACGAACTGGGAAAGTAGATGGTGTGTCCGCATAATAGCCCAAGTTCACATACTGGTGTTGCACGTAGCTGTGGGGATGCTGTAGGGTACCGGAGCTTCATGACCTGTCCTGATGTATGGCCCCTGTTCTTGTAAATGATGGTAGACATTTCTGTTTGGAAGAGAACACATTTTAATAATTTAACTTTATTGGGTGATAAGATAACTACTAGTAAACTCACCCTTCTATCTGAGAGTACTGCGTGATTGTCAGCAAATTTGATACTAGCCAAATTCCAGATGAGAAAAGTTATAGATAAAGAGGTAAAATTAATTTATTTTGGTCACATATAAAATCAGTGGCAGGATCAAACCCTTAACAGCTCTTGACTCTGAGTCTTGTATTTGACCCCTAATGTAAGATGTTCACCCATGAGAGATGTGAGTCAGTCGTTATTCAGGACTTCTCCTGAAACTTCTTCTAAGCTTTTTTTTTTTTTCCCCAATTTTTGGGGACTTACAAAGAAAAGCAGTTTCCCAGATTTTTAAGAACATCAAATGGAAGTTGGAAGAGGAGTGAGAGGGACTCAAATGTTATGCTAATGGACCTAGGGTAAAAGTGGGATCCATCTGACCCAGTTAAGACCAAGTCCAACTGCTGTATTATAAGGCCCAACAAAATGTGTAAACACCAGGGATAGGGAAACCACAGTAGGAGCTTTTCCAAGATTTATAAGAAGACATGTGCTCTGGACCTTCCTAGCTTCACACAAGTGGGTTAAGAGGCTGGTAATTCCAGTCCTCTCTCCAGTTACTGCACTGGAGTACAGTTGCTCCAGCCAAGTCCTTCTGCTCAGGATGTCACAGGGATCTCCTGGAGGGCTGTGCTCTAGAGGTATTACCTAGGTTGTGTGCTTGCTAGAAACATCACAAGCTCATTCGGGCCAGAAGAGAAGGTGATGGAGATTCCACCACTACCAGCAGTTCTATCATCACACAGCCAGATGTGCAGCTGCTGGGCTTTGGGTCTGTGGTGCATTCATAGGCAGCCTGACAGGTTCAGGTGTGGCCCAGTTTGCAAAACCAGCACCAATTATAGCTGGGAAACTGGAAGAGCCCATGAGACAGAGGGGAACGGTGGACACTCGCTGCATTTGGTCTTCTTGGGGATTTCCCAGAGCTGTGTGTTACTGGCTCTCAGATCACGGCCTGGCTCAAAACCAGTTGGCTGCTTGGCTGCATGTAGGTAGCATAGTAGTGGTGTTTGTGGGTGCAGGTGTACTACCGTACCAGTAGTAACCATAGTATTACCAGAGCTTTCCTATGCTGCAGAATACAGCTGGTTCCCTGGACTCCAGGGAGCCCCATGGGGCTTTGTGGAGACTCCAGTCACAGGACTGCAAAAGAGGAAAAGAAGGAAATTGCTTTTCTCTTCCTTTTTGGCAAATATGAAGTTGGAGCAGTGAGGATTGCAGGGTGCTGTGAACTGTGCTGGCTATGTCCCTCTGCATCCCTCCCAAGCTCTTCTCCAGATCACTAAACCAAGTACATTAAAATCCCATTTTACAGTCACCATAGGACCAAATAATTTTGGGTCCAAATTCCCTTTTTAGCAAAGTTAAGTTTAGCGTAGAGTAAATTTCCTCAAACTTTGGCCTGGTGCTTAAAAACACACCCTTGGCACATGGGAGCAAATGCTAAGCCACTCCTCTCTGCTCTGGCTTTTCCCCCAGTGTGAGGGGATTTGCTCTTTCTTACAGTTTCTTGTATCAATGATGACAAAAGAACATGGGCATCCCTATTTCTAGGGAAGCTCTGGACTTCGGGTTGTTCATGAACTCCTCATTTGGCTACTTTAGATTCTAATCTTGCTGATCACACCCCATGTGGAACTCCTGCTAGGCGAAACCCAGGAGGGGATTTCACTCACGCTCAGTCTGTGCTGAAGCATCCTTGCAGAGGTTTGGTGTAGGAGATGAGACAGCGATTGGTGACACCTCTCCATGGGGCACATGCAAGTGCCCTGCGAAGTGGTTGCGTATGGCAAGGGAGAGCCCATGGCTTTGCTCCAAGCTCTGTCTGCCCCCATATGACTACAAGTACCAGAAACAGCTGCAGAGACCTGGCTGGGCAGAAGAACCTCATGAGCTACTAGTCACTCTCCATGCAGCAGAAGCATGTGCTAAGAAAATGCAGTTGGAGGAATTTAAGGCATTGGAGGTCAAGGTACATAGTGAAAAACTCAAGGACAGTTTCAAACCCAAGCACTAGGTTCATCTTACCAGCCTACACCACAACGCAGATGGAAGGATGGTTCACACAATGGGAGTCGGAAAAACTAGTTATATATATTTATGGGATACAGTAGAAGAAATGCATTAAAAAATAGAAATCCTTGACTTTAACCAGATCCTCCCCTCCAGACAAATTGGAAGCAGTTGGTGGAGACTTGCAGGGTGATGGACAGAAACAAGAACCAGCCCTGCTTGCCCTGATCCGGAACGGCAAAGCCGACAGTCCCAGACGTGGTCAGGAAGAGGCTGTATTTGTAAAGGGAACGGGAGGAGGAGGACGCTTATTGTTGTGTCTCGGTGTGGATGCTGGGACTTTAGCTGTACATGTAGGCATTGCCCATTGGGAAATAGGTATGGATGGAGCTGCAGTTTCCTTAGAAGATAACAGAGGTATTAACATTAAAGAGTAGAGATTGTTTGGGGAGGAAGAGAAGGGAATGAGAGAAGAGAGAGCTATTTGAGAAGGAAAAGGATTTATTAGCCTTTGAAAGTGGCGATCTGAGAGAGGCTGGAATGGGGCTGCTGTGTCATTATGGGTTGCAGTTGGAGATGTTTCAGAGAGTAAACTAGTAATAGAAATATTTTATAGGCCACCTGACCAGAAAGAACAACTGGACTGTGAAATGACTGTGCAAATAAAACAGGCATGTAAAAAGGAGAGAGTGGTAGGAATTGAAGATTTTAACTACCCAGACATAGACTGGAATACATTAAGGGAAGGAAAATAAGGCTGGAGGTATGTTTGCAGATCAGACGCAGGCCTGCTTTCTAATTCAGCCCGAGCATCAATTGCACAGCTTGGGTATTACAAAGGGACTGCATGAGGACATGCACAATAGGGGAGAGCCCTGGGGAGGCAGCTTTGACAGGCTCCAAGGAAAAAAAGATTTTAAAGGTGGATTGTGAAGCAAAGGGTAAAGAAAAAAAAAAAGAGAAAAGAAAGGAATAGTGGTTTTGGTCTGAGTGGTCTTAGAGCTTGAATTTCAAATATTCTGTTTTTATTGGGCTCACAGTTCCACAGAAGCAATCGGTGCTGTGTCTGCAAGAGTCAAATCATGACCCACTAATGAATTAAATCCTGCAGCAACCCAGCTTTACCCCAGGTGAAGCTCTGTCTGCCGTTAGTTAGGCCTGGGGAAATGGGGCCTATAATGAAACTCTGGCCCTACTGACACCAATGGTAAAAGTCAGACTTGATTTAACGAGGCCAAGACTTCGTGCCTGATGCTCATAATCTCTTTGGGCAGGAGGATGATGAGGGGAAGTGGGAGTATAAAGCTGGTTTGAGGAGCCAGGGAGACTCCCTAGTGGGAAGCATGTCTAGGGTTTCATCGGCTGCCATATGCACCTCTTAAAGATTCATCAAAGAGTGGGAGACCTACCATTAAAGGTAATGATTTCAGACCACTAAGAGCAAAGCTTGAGACCATTAGTGTCTGCATCTCAGAGAGCACAACCGAGAGGATTTGGCAAAGGTTCATTCACCAAGTATGGCTCAGGTGGCCCTGTGCCAGGTCCTGGGCCATGTGCTCCTGGAGGCACAACCATCTCTCCGTGCTAAAATGAACACTTGAGCCTGGAGTCAGCTGGCGCCAGGGGCTGGTACCTGCAGGCGGCACTGACGAAGGGTCTCACGGTGCGCTAGGGAACTCTGAAGTAACTTTGCAGGGACAGGAGTGCCGCCAGAGCTGCAGTACTGCAGCCCAGGTGACCTGCTTGTGCTTAGAACTTAGAACTGTTGAGCTGCTCTGAACTTGTATTGGATTTTTTGTTTGGGCTTTTTGTTTGGTTGGTTTTTGTGTATTTTTTTCTATAACTTTGGAGACTCCTGCCTTGCTAGTTGTTTTTGCTGGCTGATTCAAAGGTACTGTTACCAGCTACATATGAACATGAACGATTTTTGAACTTTTTTTTTTATCAGGGAAAAACTAATTTCTTCTTGGCAGGGTACTGTGTATACACATGTATAAAATGGACAAGGAATAGCTGATTTTTGAGCATTGTGGCTGTCATGAGTCATACACAGTTTTCTTATAGAGTGTATGCATGACTTTACCTCATATTTCCTATCTGATCGGGAAAAAAATAAAGATAAATAGCATAGTAGGTAAATTTGAGAGGTTTTAGGACTTGCAGATGGGTCTGAAATAGCTGCAGGTATGACACATAGTAAGATACGAATTTTACTACAATTGTAGAGCTATTGCCAAAAAATAGCCTTCCTGTTTTATTCCTTTGTATTAAAAAAAACACCTAAAAAACCAAACAAAAAATCCCAGTGTGTGTTTAGGGGAGGTGGAAGGAAGAGGCTGTAAAGAATGAGAAGAAACCTCAAACCCCGGATACTAAAAGGTGCCAATGAATCACAGCTCTCTTAGTCACCATTACTGGCTGCATGAATCAATAGAAGACTGACTATTAAATAAAGATTCAGTCTTTATATAAAATATTACCTGATAACCAACCAGTCTATAGTCAGTGAATGCCTCATGAAAGAGTCAGACTGAGACCTCCAAAGAGAGGCAGCTCTATGTGCAATCATTTAGCAGGAACAGCAAAAGCTTAATTTTAAGAGCCTTAAAAAAATAATCTATTATTATAAACATATTTAAGTTTTTAATTGAATGAGAATGAGCACTCCTGTAAAATTATTTGGTGCACAAAGGCTACCGGAGAGAAAGGCAATTATATTTGTGTTGCAAATGTTTGTTTAGCAAAATGAAGTGTGCTGTGATGGGGGCCCAAACTGCCAGGGAAGCTGTGGGTCGTGAGTGATTCAGGCTGTAGCACAGAGGGTGGAAGCGGACCCTGTGCCGGGCAGCTTGGTGCAGGTGTGTGGCCAGAAACCCCATCTTGTGTGGGCAGGCACTGCTGGAGCCCCCAGCCCTCAGTGCAGCTCTGAACAGCAGCAATCGTCAATCCAAACCCAGTAATTTGCAAACTATGCGAGTTCCTATTTGTGCACAGCAATGGGTGCTGCTACTGTCCAGAACCAAGGACACATCCACTGTGACTACTACTTGCAAAATTGTTGAATCAAATACAAATGCCCCTTCCCTCCTTTCATGCCTCTCCCAAACTTTTCAATTTGGCAGACAAAAGTCACCATGTTCTGGCCTGCCATGTCCCCCCTGTACCACTGAAAATAGTGACTATTCAAACAGGTGTTTTTTTCAGTTGGTAATATTTTTTGGAGGTGAGATGATGTGCATTTTTTCATTAAAACTGAGATTTAGTTTTTTCAAGAACAAACATGATCTGTGACAATTGTCCCAGAGTTGCTAATCCATTTTTCCATCTCCTTCTGCTTTAACATTTGGTGAAGAGTTTTCCTCCATTCTCAATAAAGGCTACTCATTAAATGAATCTTCTAGAAGAACTGGCAGGGTGCAATAAAGAGTTTTTTAATCCCTTTTTGCTCCAAACAACATAGGGGCAACAGATATTTTGAGTTTGATTCACCTGGAGTTGGTGTGGGGGCTCTTAAGAATCTGGTTGTGCTTCTCAAATCTACTCAGAGGATTTTGAGCAGCAGCTGACCTCCTAATTTCTAAAATGTAATTTGTGACAATGCTTTTGAGATGCTTAAACTTCCTAAAAGGCTCCTGACTGCTAACTCTTAGTCAGAGAGCAAGGCATCCCTGACCTGGCTGGCACAGGGGGGTGTGCTGCTGTGAGTGGTGGGACACGGGGGCGAGCGCTGTGCTGGCTGGTGCTTGCTGAGACCTAAATCCTCTTTGGCCTTTGCTGTCTGCAAAGCTGCGCCTCCTTCTCCTGCAGCAGGAGCCGCCGGGATGCTGCAATCTGTGAGAGGGCTGGAATTTGTTCTGCAACAGCCAAACGTTGATCTGTGCTGCTGATGCTTATGATAATTAAAGAATAGAAGCAAAATGATTAATCGGGTTCTTTTCTAAGGCATGGAGAAGGCTAAAGGCCTGGAGAAGGGCCACTGAATTTGACTAAAACTTAGCAGAATAGGAAGATTTTCAGCAATTATTGGCTCATTTTTTTCCTCAGGCTTTCTAACCTCTTGCTTTAGCTTACTGGCTTAAGACACTCCTTACACCCACATCACATTTTGCCTTGGGCCATTCTGCTGCTCTTGACAGCTGTCTAGGGCAAAAGGAAATCACCCAACCACAAATGTTGTCTCCTAACTTCATAACAAGGGGATCTGAAGAAGTCAAAACCTTGATGGTTCAAATCTTGCTTTAAAAAGTGAGCTAAAATTAGGACCTGAAAACCAGGCATTGCCTTCTGCCACCCCAGCTGTATATCTAGTTGGGCTGCTGTGTAGACAAATTAATAGCAATTAGCGGCAATTTGAAAATGGTTACCTGAATTGCTGAAGTTAAGGTGATAATTAGAAGCCAAATCATGGCCACTCCATGCTGCTGTTTTGTAGCTCTTTGGCAATGCAGATCAGTGGGGAAGCACCGGGATGTGGCTGGTGTGGCTGACCTCTGCAGGGGCCGAGTGCCAGCTGCGGATGGATGGCAGTGTCTGGGGACAGGTCAAGAGTGGCAGGGCATGTGGGCAGAGTGGTTTGCCCTCTGGCAGTGCCAGGTGTGCAGGACAGTCTCGATAGGATGATCAGTGTTCAGGCTAAAGCTGTATCATTTTCAGCACTGATCTGGCTGCTGACCGTCCCAGGGTAGGGAAAAGGGAAAGGTGCCTTTGAGCCCACCCAGCCCTGGTGAACTATGCCAGAAGATGCAGAGCCATGGGCACACAGCTCACCATGGAAGCAGGTCTTCCTTGTGCAAGCTGCTTTGGTTGTCTTCATTGTGCACATGAGCTGTGAACGTGTCTCGTGTGCCTTGATCACAGAATCATTTAGGTTGGAAAAGACCTTTGAGATCATCAGGTCCAACTGCTGTGTGTTTCTGTTAGCCCTGCCCGCAGCACAGCTAGTCACACTGGTGACAGCTACTCTCGTGGCACATTTTTGAATGCCTAGTGAAGATTTAAGTTCTTGAGGGTTTTGGTACAGTATCACCTCTATACTGTAGGTGTTCAGTTTGATATGCTGTACATCTGAAACATGCTGAGGAAAGAGTGTCTGGGAGGGAGTGGCATTAAAGGGACTGGGAACAGACTCGTGTCCTGACACTGCTTACAGACATTACAGTTCAATGATGTTCAGCTTGTGCTCCATCGTCTGCCAATGGTCCCTACAACAGGTGGATCAAGCAATGACTGAAAAATAATAAAAACCTGCTCTGTCTTCCCACACAGACAAGCTAGCAAACAAACTGCAGGAAAAGAAATGCAAATTAATGAGCTGTAGGTGTTTAGGGTCTTCTGTTTTCTCTGCAAATGGGTACAAGGGAGTCTTGGGGCTGCTTCAGGAAGGTCAGGGGTCCTTTAGATATCAAAAGCTTGAGGGATCCAGCTGGATCTCACTCAAATATCTGTCTGAAGACAAGGCAGACAATGAACTGCCTTTTAATTGCTTCATGTTTTATTTAGACCTCTTCTTCCTTTGAATCTGGTTAGAAAAATGTACACTCAGTCATCCCTCCACACTCAGTCATCCTTCCACACCCCTGTCCACTTCCACTGCGAGGAGGAATGGGGAGGTGGTTGTGGTTTTAGTGTC
>JAVJGI010000002.1:10727568-10758510 GCA_035590275.1 Ibycter americanus | reverse complement strand
ACACTCAGTCATCCTTCCACACCCCTGTCCACTTCCACTGCGAGGAGGAATGGGGAGGTGGTTGTGGTTTTAGTGTCAGTGTGACTCTGCCTGTCTGAACTAGCAAGAGATGAAGCAACTTGCCCCAGGTCACAAATAAATCACTGGCCTTCCTGATGATTTTCAATGCAACACGTGCTCCAGCACAAGTCCTCTTTGGAGAGTTTCTATTTCATTTTTACTGTGGCTACCTGTATATGATGACTTTCCGTTTTTTATACAATTACCAGTGCTCAGCCTGAAAGCCTGGTTTGAAGGAAAGTTGGTACATTATTCCTGTTTGAAAATGGTTGAAGATATGGGCCTTTCCATCTTCACTGTTCTTTCTCCGAACTTGTGTTGGGAAACCTTGAAGGGTTGTTCTTGTGGCCCTGAAATGTACTGCCCAGTTCCAATTTCAGTCTTCAACTATGGCAAGTGGCTGTAAGCTCAGCTGCCCACATCCCTGATCCCCTTGCTAGCTGTGTGGTCAAACTATCTAATCTTGAGAAGAACCATTAGAGGTTCATGGTGTTGCTCCATGGTGCATCCAACAGGGACAGAAACAAAACTGCAAAGCAGTAGCTACTGGCTATTAAAAAGCGTAATTAAAAATTTAATTACTTCAGAAAACAGTAGTGTCACTGGCTTGAATTGCAAATCCCACTGCAAGCCGAGTAAGAAATTCAGGTTTCCAGGAGGACTCTTGTTGGGTGTATTTATGAGAGTGGAGTGAGAGAATGGAATCCGGGGAAGATGGGCAATGGGTGCCATACCTGTCCTGGTTAGATCACCCTCCCCAAACTGCCTGCCTTCCCTAGCAGTCTGTCTGTCTGCCTCCTATTGCTGTACTTATCTGATGGTCGAAGTCACCTACTCTTATTTACATTGCCCCCAGGGCTTGTTGGATGGAGCAAATTTCCTCTCTTGTTACACTTGATGAATGCAGCCCTATTAAAATATCATCTCATCCTCACACTAGATTGCAGTCTAAGATAATATGTGTTTTTTCTATATCGTTTATACAAGAAAGATTATGTTAAATGCCAGACCCAGTAAATATTTCAAGATCCACTGCATTGCTGAGAACAGTTTCTCCCCGGGCATATGTTTCGGAGCCAAAGAAAACTCTTTAAAAATTTCCTTCCTGTTTAATTTTTTTAAAGGGCATTTTCCCTATATCTCTTACTGAAATGACAAGTTGTCATGTTCCGTGATCTTATTACAGTTGCAGATGTAACTCAGCAGGGAATCTGCCCAAGTTTACATTTAAAATCAGAAGACCCTGATTCTGATCTTTTTTTAATCAGTTTAAATCTTTCTATGGTGTAGGACTTCCAGCTTTACCTCATTGTAATCAAGATCAGAATTGCTCCTAATTATAACACTTAACTCCTGTGTAGTGCTTTACACTTTCCAGGCTCTCTATATTCATCAATTAATTAATCCCCAAAGCATTATTACATTCCCACTAAAAAAATGGGAAACCAAAGCATAAGGGTGAGAAGAACTTGCCAAAAGGCAGAGGTGGCGGAGCTGGAGCTGACGCCACGGACGCAGTAGCCTGGGTCCTTCTTCCCTGCCTCCCCCCAGCTGCCCTCTCCTGACTGCTGTCACCACACGAAACATCACCCAGAGGATCCTGGAAAGATCCCACAGCAGGATCTGGGTTCCTCTGGATTTTGGGTACTAGGTGATGGTTTAGAAAAACAAAAAAGTTTGGGAAATCGCATGTCTCTGGAAGAGCTTGTAAGGTGCCTCACTGCCGCCTGCCAGTCCATGTGCATTGCCGAGCTGTTATCCCGAGGGGGCCAGAGGGATGGCCAGGCACTACAGAGAAAACCTCAGGCCACTGAAACCTTCCCTTAGAGAGAGAGACACATCTCTGGAAAAGCACATTTAGGAGTGGCCATATATCTGAAAAGCTTACAGATCTGTACACCTAATGCAAGCAAAGGTGATGGTCTTTAACCTCAGCGAAACCAGATTTGTCCCATATTTTGAGCATTTGCTCCGTGCTCCGATGACCTCGCTGTCCTGGGCTGATGTTAGGCAAGCTTAACGATAGTGAGGAGCGGAACAGCTCAGGGAGGAAGAGAACAGCCCCAGTTCTAATCCCAATGTCTTTTTGCAGTTCATTCTCCCTCAAGCCTTTACTGGGTGGATTGTCCTTCCTAGCGTGCCTGTGCAGGGAAATTCCCTTGCATGGTTGTGTCACAGCAACTGCTCTGTGCAAGCTGTACCAGAATAAATCCCTGTGTGGGTTCTGGAATAAAAGCCATGGCTGCACAGAGACATGCTTCCAGAATAAGATAAATTTTATTCCAAAATAATATGCAGGCAGGATATATTACTGGCCTATCTATAGTGGATTAATTATTCTAGTACATCTGTTCTGGGAAGGTATTTCCCTGTAGACAAGCCCACGGAGGGTAAAGGGGAAATGTGAGCTTGTTGAGGGATTAGGCAGAAGGGTGGGATGTTGAAAGGTTCAGCTAAACTTCAAATAAATGAATTGAAACCCTTCGAGGTTTCCCCATCACTTCTCATGGAGATCAGATCACTTTTATCAAAGAGAGAATAAAAAGGACTGAGATGCAAATTTTTTCTTACTAAGTTGGTTAGCTGGAGAGGGAAAAAGAGAGAAGTGACTTCAAGAAGAAAAGCAGGTTACATGGACTTTAGATTATGTGATTTTGGAAGGTGTGAGTCATTAGGAAAGAAGAGGGGGGAAAAAAATAATTTTCTCTGGTCGCTATGCAGTAATGCAGAACAGTTGTTCTTGTGTTTATTTCTCTGTTTTCCAGCATGGAAATTGTTGGCATGCACCATTGTGAGATAGGGATTGTGCAAACTCAGATAGAAAAACAGATATTCACCAATACAATAGCAGCTGATGCCAACTGTAATACCTGATGCAAATATGTTAAACGTATCAGAGGGAGGGATCATTAAATGAAACAAGTATTCTTTTAACTTTCATTTCCTGAAGGGTTTTTGATTTGCTTGGGGTTTTTTAAGAGTAACTGGAACAACTGCACTGGACTGGAGGTGCACACCAAGTAAGGGGCAGAGAGATGAAATCTTTGATTTCTCCTTTACTATTAGAGTCTGAAAGCAGAGAAAAGTACTTCATTAAAAGTAGGGGCATCAGGAGATTGAATGGTTTCTTCTTCTTACAGTGTATTAATATTTTGAATCAATATTTCATTAATATAATTCATTCTTATGTGCCTTTCTGCTTTTTCTTAAGAAAAATTGAAAATCAAACACAAGCAAAACCAGCTGTTCTTCGTGACCCCCTGAAGGTCCTCTCTCCCGTGCATGTGGCTGTTTGTCCCTTCCCCCATTTTATTTTCTTTTTAAGCCTTGAGGTTGATAAAAGTCAGATTATTACCAAATTGTTTATATTGTTGCCTACACTAAAATCAGCCCTTTTCAAGGAAATTAACTTAAAAGCAGTCAAGTCTCCTGACATGGTATCATCTGTTGAAAATGCCTCTGATCATGGCTGCTTTTCTCAGGGTGGTTACAGGTACATGAATCATTGCAGCATTTTTCTCTTGCTTTCTCTGACCTGGCTCTTTTGCTGTTGTTTGTTTGTCTTTTGGGTGTTTTGAGCAGATTCGTAGAGCAGAGTCAGGCGGGACATGTTGCAGCATTAACCTGGGCTGCCAAGCGGCTCTTGGTTACACACCTTGCACACACAGTGTTCAGTGCTGGCTGCTCCAGGCCCCGGCAGAGTTCATATCCCTGTGGCTGTTGTTACTGTGTGTGGAGCAGCTCTGTGGCCTCTTGCCTGTGTGCCGTGTGAGGCTGCAAGCTCTCCAAAGCTGGAGCAACCTCAGCGCTGGTCTCTGCTGTATGGGCACTGATGGTTTAGCCTGAGCATCCTAACAGTGCCACGGCAAATCCCTGCTTGGGTTACTGTGTCCTTAGTCTTTCTCTGTTTACTTCTGTTGTGAGGGCACTCTCTGCGCAAAGGCAATCTAAAGCTCACCAGACTGAGAGATGGCGTGCTCAAGGACCTGAATGCAGAGGTTCTCCTGCCACCTGGCCCACCTCTCCCCTGTGGCTTGTCTTCCCATTGCAAAGCAGCTGCTGTGCAGGCTCGGGGTTTGTCCTGCCCCTGGGTAAGGGGAGAGCTGAGCGCACAACTGAGAGCTCTCAAATGCTTCTGGGTTCACCAGTGCAGACACAGAGTACGCAGAAGGGGAACATCTGCCTACAGGGAGTACTGTGGAAGGCTTGTAATGCTTGAATCATTTTCCACTGCTCCTCTGGTGCAAAATGGACAGATCCCAGCACATAGCAAAGTCAGATGCTGGATTCTCTACTGGCTGAATAGATTACCCCGGAGTACAGCTCCTTCCCATCCTGGCGGAAGGCTTTGCTCTGCGGACGGTTGGGCAGCAGCACGGTGCTCAGGCAAACGGTGCGCTGCGAAGGACCTCTGTGTGGAGGTGTGCGCCTTGGCGCTGCCCCGCATTTGGGGGCTCGGACCCAGTGTGTTGGTCTGTCCTGAGTCTCATGAGAGGGACAGGAGTGGAGCTCAGATCCAAGTGCAGATGCTATCTCTATAAAGAAAAAAGTAGTGTTTGGGGAAATTTCTTTTCTTGCATATCTAGTCCCAGCCTTGAACTTTCCCTCTCCATCCCACAGTTACCCCCTCCTCTAGCATGGATGTATTTGTTTTTCACTGGTCCTTCGATACCTGCATTTCAAAATTTAACTTTTCGACAACAGAAGCTGAGACGTGTTTTCTGTATGTTCATGGTTAGGCTAGCAGAGCTATTCAGACAGGCTAAGAAAAGCCAGCCGAGCAGGTCAGAGAAAAGAAAGCCTTCGTATGCTTTGTGGATTGCTCTCATCGTTGGTGAAACTGGCAGGACAGGAAAAAGAAAAAAAAAAAAAAAAAAAAAGCCTGTCTGTGTGTGTGTATGTGGAAATCTTTGCAGCTCCAGTCTAGACCTTCCCTGCTGTTCAGGGAATGAGGGAAACTGCAGCCGGAGCAGCAAGGCTGGGTGAAATCATAATAGTCCCATTGACATCAGCCTGTGCTCAGCGGATGTGCAGACCCAACACCCCGTCAGGGAGAATGCCTCACACTCGCACTGACACTGTTGTGGCTGAGGGACCCTGGCTAACACCAGTTCTGCTGCTTTCTCATGCAACAGCCAAAATACCAATCAGGACACTTCCTCTGAGCTTTAAGCAGATCCAGGAGAGCTGTAGATCAGATGTTGCATAAGTAAACAGCACTTTAGCACCCCATTTATACAGGAACATATATGAGGTACGATGAGAGTAGCTTTTCCTTCCATCGTGCCATCAATGCTCTCCACTTCTGATGTGAGAAAATCACATACGCTACCCTGGAGACTGAAACACATTGAGGTTGGCCAAAGATGGTGCATTGAGCCATATGTTGACCCAAATCATCAGGAGATTCTGTGGGTTTCGTGTCCCAGCTTTGTTGCGTTCAGGCCCTCCCTTGTGTTTGTCAGGCTTCCAGGGACTGATGTCTGGCGTTCCCACCCTGTCTGCCACCCAGTCCCAGTGAGCTTTTTGCTGGAACAGGAGCCTTTGATTTTTCATTTTGAAATAACTTCGGGGCTTGCAATTTCTTTCCTGGGTGTTTTTAAAGATTTCAGATGAAAAGAATAAAAAGGCTGTATCCAAAACATAACCTTTTATGTTGGGGGCAAATGAAATGTTTCCCCTTTTTTCCTCCACCCCCCTTTCCTTTTTCCTAATTTGATAATGGTTTAAAACACAAACCGGAGTCAACCAGAAATGACGTTACAGTGCTATTATCCTTTTTCCTTCCTGTCCTTGGCACTGATGCATTGCACTGCCTGCATCCTGACTTCCCCAGAAGACACTTCCTGGGAGCCTCTTTTTCCTTGGAACTCCAACCACAGCTCCCCAGGTTGTTCCTGTATGTACCAGATTAATGACATCAACTCCACCACTCTGTATTTGCGGCTGCAAAAATAGCGAGGTGGTGACTCAAAATGAAAAGTGCTTTCCAAGTGGTTATGTTGTATTTAGTATATTAACCACCACCCCTCAGAGGAGGCGGATGAGTGTGGAGGAAGAAGAGGTTGTTTTGGAGATTTTGTGCAAAACTTCTTTTGACTTGACAGCGTTCTGTGACAGTTCCCAAAAGCAGTGCTTTTTACTGGCTCCTGCATTCACTTATCTTTTGGCAAATCTCCTCCCCAGCCTGCTGCCTCTCCTCCTTGGGATACTGAGACATTGTAAAGAAACAACAAAACAAACACCTGGCACGCTACCCCCGTGGCATTGGCAGGGGGATGTGGGATGAATGCCGCTCAAGAGTCAGTTCTCAGCAGATGGGCTTGTAGCAGAGCGACGGCTCCCGCAGCCTTCAGAGTCAGTTTGGCCCTGGTGACCAGAATTTTGATCATGTGTCCCTGATTATTTTCTGAGCTGCTGCTGACTTTTAAGACCTACTGCATGGCTAACTGATGGAAAATAAAACCTTTATAAGCGCTACCGGCAGCAAGGGTGGGGGAGGATCTTATTATGAAAGCCGTATATGGCACACTGGCCTGTGCTGTAACTGTGTATTTCAATTGTGCTCTGCAAACTTTGCCCCTGCAGACTGATGGAAAATGGCTAGATGGAGCATGGATTCATTTTCTAAAGGAAATGAGGATATAAATTCATTTAAGAAATGACATGCCAATTTTTCTTGCTCCGTTTTCCTCTCATAATAAACGATACAGCTGCCAGGAATTTTTGTGAAAATAACACTTGCTTTCTTCTTCTTTCCTTTTTTTTTTTTTTTTTAATCCTGCTCAAATGTTATAAAAGACCCAGAGCCAGATATATATGTAAGATCTCAGCAGAGGTAAACCTCACTAAACAAGTGAAGATTGGTCCCTATCCCCGTTGACTACTGACAATGATAGTGACATAGGCTGCAACATTACTTCCTCAAAACTTGGAGAAAATATATAACCCATTTACTTAATGGACTGAGCTATAATGTCATCAGTTAAGTGAATCCCGTGAATAAAGAACAAGATGAAGTAATTGCTTCCAAAACATTTCTGGAATGAAGTAAAGCTTCACGGTGACTGGTCTCCTGGGGTCCCATTGATAACCTCCTTTGAGCAAAGTTTGTTCCTCTGTCATGCAGAGATCCTTTTCCAGGTGTTATTAAGGCCTTAATTCACTAGCCAGCATTAAAGGGGGCAGCTTGATCTAACCCCGCTGTGACTGGGTTTGTGGATTGCCATCTTGGTTTGCTTTAAAACATAGCAGCTGGAATAAGAGCCCCCTCTAACCACACTGATTAAAATTGTTACGGAGGCGTAGTGCCAAGTGCTGTTAAGCTTGTAAGGGGGTATAATAAAGTCTTAATGCCTCCAAAATACGCTGCTCTAATGATCTGAGCACAACTCCAGAAGTCAGGCTATTTGACCTGTGTCCCATGAGCACTGTGCAGAGCTGGGAGGTCGTTACTGGCATGTGTACCCCATGCTGGCTGGTGCAGGCTGAGATGCGTGTACCCACGTGAGGCTGGCACTTGCAGCAGTGTAGATCAGCACTGGAAGAGCCAGGGACCACTGCCTCAGAAAAGTGGCTGCCGTACCACTGGGATCCAAGCCCATGTGGGCACAGGGCTGCCGGCTTCAGCCTGTAACCCAGAGCTGTGCTGTGCACTATGGCTGCAGCTTTGAACACCCGCCCCATGCCTCTTGCTCTTTGCTTTGCTTGTGACTCCCTGTGTGGCCAAATTCTGGGGAAATACAATCTGAGGTGTGCAAACTGGCATGCATATGCTGTATTTCAGCTATATTTCTGGAGGTGATGAACACCTGTAAGTCCTATGTACTGCAGTTACAAACACAGCCAAGAAATGATACAGCTGAGAGTTTCAAAACAAATGAAGAAACTCTACTGGTCTAATGTTGCAATCATCACTCCTTGACTGCTGTGGGGGACCAGCAGAAGCAAGGTCTGCAGTGTTTGCAGCTTATCTTTCACTTGGCTTTGGCTTTTTCCTTAAGAGGCAAGCAAACTGGAGAGAAAAGCCAAGTATGTCATCCCACAGCAAAAGCAGAGAATAAAAGGCTTACCTGTCACCAAGGAGCTTGGCGATCTGTCTGTAGAGACCCTCTGCTCCAGGATTTCATGGGTGTTGAGTCCCTGAGATCTATATCTGGGTCTTTTTCTGATAACGAAAAGAAACAACTGTTGGAAATGCCGTTTTTGTAGTCCACAGGATAGAAGAGCTGTTTTCCTGTAAAAGCAAAGGCAGCTTTTACAGGTAACCTGTGGCATACTCAGAAGACTAGGTTGGAAGGGACATCTGGGGGTCAGCTAGTCCAACTGTCTGCTCAGGGAAGGGCTATTTTCAAAATCAGATCAGGTCACATAAATAATCAGTTTAGCCCTTGATTATCATTTTTAGAGGTTTCTGTCTCTGTAGTCACACAAAGAGCTAATCTGGCATTTGGCACAATGAATTAGGCAGAAATTTCCAGCTCCAGAGCTAAAGCAAGACAGAGGCAAGAAACTCCTGAGGTAGGTCAGCCGTGGGCAGGATAGCTCATTTCTTTGTCTGTGGCAGATCCATTTGGCGACGTTCCCACCCCTGATTCCCGTCTTCCCTCCTGTCCCCACTGCCTGGCTGGCGAAGGTCATGGGACCCTCACGGTTGTGCAGAGTGTGAAACGAAGTGTTTGTGTGGCTGTGCTCTGGAGGTCAAAAACCTTGGGGAGTGGGGGCAGGAACGGCAATGATAATTGTTCACCAACTGTGCTTACAAAGTAAAATTAGCAGCAGCCCTCCCTTGTTCCTGAGTCTCCTTGCTTATCCTTTGCACAATGCCCCTATCTGCCCTTCACATGTAATTTTTTTTATTTCTCTCAGCAATTTTATTTGCACAATGTTGTTTTTTCCCCCACATGCTTATTTTTCTGGCTGCTTCATGTTGGCTGAAATTTTTAGTTCTTTCCATCTGACTTAGAGGTTTCTGGTCTTACAATTACTCTGGAAAAATTTAAGTGCTTAATTAAGATGCAGCTACTGGAAGGGAAGAGAAAAAGGAAATACACAATCACATTCTTTTTGTTTGCCAGAGAGGAGACCCCTGTGGTACAAAATGCACAAGCCTGGGTTTTATCAAGAGATCTGGATTCTCTTCCCATACCAGTGTCCTGTGTGATTTCCAGCCACTGCCTGATCTCTCCAAGCCTCCTTGCCTACCTCCTGCTATTGTATCTCGCTTTTCTTTCCCGTTCACTTATTTTCTGATCTGTTGAGGTGTTGAGCAGCCTAGGGAAGGCGCCATCCAACCTAAAAAATGCCTGTGTCAGCTAGCAAAGCACCTGCCCTGTGATCCCTTTGCACTCAGTGGGGAAGAGAGACACCTCAGAATGATTCAAATCTTAAGTGGGATAAATCACAGCTCTTAAAAAGCCTTTTTCTCTCCATTAGCTGCAGTGGGAACTACTATGTTGCTAACCTGGACAAAAAAAATCTAGTGGGAACCTACACAGGTTGGAGCATATGCAGTGTTTATCACAAGCAGCTCAGCTGTAAACTTTAACACCTAACTGTAACAAATTATAATGCTAGGAAAAGCTACTTTTCCTGGGTTTCTTTCACACAAAGAATCTCGTTGCTGAATATCACTATCAAAGCAAGCAGAGCAGAAATTACTTGAGCTCTTTTTTGTAAAAGCAGTGAAGGACTGGGAAGCAAAGTCAAGCAAAATCAAGCACTGTTCTTCTGGGAATAAATAAAAAAGCGGGGATCTGTGTTAGAGCAACCCTTATGGAAACTTAGAGGAAACTTAAGGCCTAATACTTTGTTGGCAAGGCAAAGAAGGACAATGAAGATGCTGTGATAGGAGTGGGGAGTTTGCCCTGTCAGGTCGTTCTTTAGTGGAGTGAACACTCTGCTTAGCTCTGCACGATGAGCAGACTGCCTCGTTACAGCCCATCTGGGTGGGAGAGTTACTTTGAAGGGGAAAAGAACTGCATGGTGTTTAGCTACCTGGCTTCTAAATGAAAAAAATGGTGGGATTAAGATAGCAAAATGTTGAACATCAACAAGAAGTCTCACTTAAAGAAGAACCCCTACCCTCAAACCTCTCAATAGACCAAATGGTCTTTTGAAAGTGGTATTTTATCTGAGAACTGCAATAAAAATGGAGCATGGAATTCCGTAAGGGGTTTCTGAAAGCAGTTGTGACTGCTGGGTGTGAGGATGGAAGAGCAAGTCTCAGCTGATCTGGTGGAGTCACCTCTCTTTGTCTACCCTCATCATTTTCCATATATCCCTGCTGCCCTCTCCTCCCTGCCCTATTCCCTCTTTGCTTCCATTACATCTCTTTCCAGTTGGATTTTTCTTTTTTTTATAGATATGCTTTTTCCTTAAAAAAAGCACATGTTCATGAAGATAGTATGTCATTTGCCGCTATGACTGTGTGTTTTGTTTCCCTTCCTGCTCTGTGTTAGGGTCATCTTTAGCTGTAGCTCTGGAAGATGGGTGGGATTTTTTCTTTTCCTGCTGCCCTGTGCTTGTGCAGCACCTGGCACTAGGGCACTATTCTGCTGCCATAAACCCTATGAAGAACCACTCCTGCATGTGCTGAGTTGTAGGACTCATCAGCCAGCAAGTGGGTGAGAGTCTCTACAGTAGCTAACAATGCCACTGGTTAGGTAAAATCACAATAAAATTCTAGTAATTAATTTGTTAAAGTCTTTTCTCCTGGACAGATTTGCTGCTACAAAACTATGATTCAGGACCACCAATTTTCAGTGGTCCATTCTTCAAAGGATGAATGTTTTTCACCCAACAGGGTATTGAATCCATTCCCTGCGATGTGTTAGGTATTTGTACAAACACCACGTCGAGGTGTTGTTGTTATGGTAACTCTTCTGTATTAGTCTTGATTCCGCATATAGTGCAATTATGAATGCTGTTGTTTTAAAATAATCCAAGCTGTCTTCTGTCCAGGGAGCCAGCATTGCTCAGTAAGACCTGCACATCCACACTGAGGCAGAGCTGCTTTACCATATGTTGTTAAAATAAAAAGTTGGTGATGGAAAATAACATATCAGAAATACTTGTGTGGAAAACCAATGGAGAAGTCCATATTTCCCTTGAACTTTTCTCCACAGCTATAAGACAGACACCTACTGTTTTTTCCTTTTAAATTAATTCAGCCTTGGTTCTCAGGTGATCACATGAGTCCAAATAAGCAAGACTGCACTGCACTGATTGAGATGATTATATAAGCTGTGATGTTTACACAGAGGTGCTTTAGAAAAGCCCACTTTCGCCCAAGTCTGTCAAGGTCCAGAAGTTGTACACCCATACCAGGCCTTCCTGAGGATATCCCCAAAAAGCGAGGGGGGACAGCTGGAAAGCGGAGGGCCATGTGCAAAGAGATGGTGTTCCCATGCGGTTACCCCAGGGTCCTGGGACGAGGAGGCAGGGCCAGCTGGAGGCCCTGGGGCACTGCGCACAGAGGGGAGAGGGATGTGCCTCTTGCCTTCTCTAGCGATGCCTGACTCTGCCCTGAGGCGTGTGAGGAAGATCTCACAGCCAGCTGACCTCGGGAATAGCCCCCTCAGACCTGGTCGGGGAACTGTTAACCTTTACCTCTGTACTAGAGATGGTCCAAGCTGGCATCCTGACCTGCGGAGCCCAGCGTGCTCAAGCTGCGAGCAGTGTCTTCAGATCAAAGTCTGAATTTCACAGCTTTGAACTTCCTCTTAACTTACAGCCTCTTACGGCTACCTCTGCCCCCTCGGCCATGCACAAGGCCCTCCTGCCAGGATCATGCCGACACTGCCACAGTCGCCCGCAGTGCCAGGGCCACCTCCTTCCCCCTCCTTTTCCAGGTTTAATGTGCTCTTCACTTTTCTGGATGTGAAGCAGCTCAGATCTCCATGCAATATTAAGGACACACAAAACCACCGAGGACTGTGGCTCCAGCGTCCACAATTTGCCTCAAGGCTCCAAACATTCCCTGGATGTTGCCAGGGGACTATAAATCCACTTCCATCTATCCAGACTATGAAGGACAGACATTTTCTCTTAAATAGACCTCTGTTTTCGTTCCCTTATTTATCTGGAGCTGACACTTTAACACAGTAGAAGCAGCCAGGCACTAAAACCAAAGAGAAACTCGAGTCCTTGACTTCTTCTGAGACTTGCAGCCTGTGTTTAAGAAGAAAAAAATCTTAACAAACAAAGAAACCGCTTTCACAGATTTGTCTCTTTGGCTTTTCTAAAACATCAGATAGGCAGAGCAAAGATTAGCGGTTTCTTCTACTTCATGAGATACTAAAAAAAAAGAATAAAAATATTCACAGAATAAAAAAAGAAAGAAATGAAGAAACAAAAGATGCAGTACACAAGGTGTTCCTTCGGTTTCTTGGGAAAATGTGCAGTGAGGCTTGAGATTGTCTGCATTGCAAACCTTCACATTGAGCTTTTAGAAGAATGTGTCGTTCAACTAGATACTTGACCCTCTGTGTGGATAATGTGTCTCCAAAATGAAGGGAAGAAAGGAGGAGGCAAGGAAGAAGAAAGGAACTATCTTTGCTCCTATTATCTTCAAAGACTGCAATATTTCTGCAGGGTTTCTAGATAAACTGTGAGGGAGAGCTCTCCCATCCTTCCCCCCTGCTCCGGGAGATGTTGTCCTCCACCCCGTCTGATGGAGGGCTGATTTCAATTTCTAACTGTTTGCTGCAGCATGTTTTACCAGGCCTCAGCTGAAATTAAACCAGATTACCCAGCTGGGCTGGCCTCAGCAGAGACTATTACCACTTCCAAAGACTGAAATCAAGGCTTCATGTTCGAGTACTGACTAAGGCAGAAACCAGTCACAGGGGAGAACGGTAAGATGGCCAGACATTCAGAAGTCCTCCAAGCTGCATGGGATAAACAGTGTCTCTTACTATGGTGTTTTCCCCTTCTTGGGAACCTTTGGGTGGAAGTGCCCTGTTTGCTTTCGCTGCTAACACCGCGATGACTGCTGTGGGCGTGAGCACTGCAAGTCCTGAGAGGATGCCGAGAGCAACTGCACTGCTCTCAGGGTGGGCAGCGGGAACAGAAATGAGGAGAGCAGTGACCAGAGAGGGAGGCAGCTGCAAGGACACAATTCAGCCCCAAAGCGCTTTGAAGAAGTCTGGAAAGCAGCTTGGGTGTTGGTTTGGCAAACAGTGCAGTAGTCATCCTGATAGGCCTTGCCAATCCCTTCCTACATCAGTGAGGGCTTCACAGTCGCTGTAAACCCCAGCCATTTATTGAATCACTCAGATAAGGACTTGGGGGAGTTTATGTCGCAGGCAGCCAGGTTTGAAGCTCTTGGCCCTGGCCTTGAAGAGGAAAATGAAGCTAGTCCTGAACACAGAGGGTGGTTCTCACGTGGGTTTTTCTGTCGCCACCATGTGAGACTAGCGCAGGCATGCAACAGGCACTGAGCCACAGCCACCAAACACATCCAGACTGCCAGCTGGACTTCAACCAGACATCCAAAGGTGAAATCTTATCTCCATGCCTGAGAGAAAACAGGAGGAGATGCAGATGGTCCCAATAAACCATTGCAGGAAACAAAGTACACTTGATAAGGAGCAAGGGAAAAGGAGGACGAGAATTCCTAATGTCAGTGATTCTGTTAAAGACTTTGACCATGCCTTATGGGAAACTGCAAAGTTAAAATATAAATAAACTGACTTTAAAACCTCAATATTGCAACAGTAGCGGCTGAGTTGAATTTAAATTACCTTCTGTAATTCTTGGAATGTCTAATGCTCTAAGAAAGTGTGATGTTTTTCTTACCTCTTACATAACTTTTTTTGGTCAAATTTTGGAAGCAGTGTATTGATTTTATTTTTTTAAGGCAGAGATTATCAATCCTGTTATCAGCTGCTTATAAATATGATGCAAGGGCTAGGCACGTTGGGGAACTCACAATTCAAAGAGTTAGGGGATTCTTCTCAAGGTCTTGTCCAAGGATCCTAACCCTTTTCTCAAAAGTCCCTGAGTATCGAAGAAAGATACGGATGGAAACATCATAATAGTGTCTGTCATTTTATTTTATTCATCTGCCAAGTGCGGGGTAGAGAGGGAATCATTGCCCAGTTCTAAATTACTGTAGGTCCTGTCCACAAATAGGACCTAAGTGCTGCAGGCTACATCGTGCATTTGTTCTTTGCATCCTGAAAGACCCGTTGGCTTAAGAAAAAGGCAGTGGTGTATCTGCTCATGAACAGTGAAAACCAGACAGCTGCATACGTAAGATCTAATTTGAAGGTGTAGTTTCTTCTTCACCATCTGAATAGGAATGAGTATTACATCAGCAAGAGCATAGTCTAGCCTCCTCAGTGGCTCAGCATTTTGGGATAAGTCTGTGCAGATCTGCAGTATTCTGTCTTACTGATTAGAATTAATTTAATAGTACTGTTATGCCTCTACTGAACACAAAATGATTCTATAAACCCTGGTGGGCGGTTTTTTCCCCCTTCTAAAATGGTGTATGAGACAACTAAATCTACGGGACACTCTTAGACTAACTGCTGATGCATTTCTGATTCATAAAAATAAACAGATAGCAAGACATATGTCTGAGCCAAGCAGCATTTACTCTGTGGGAACATGTAAATGTAATAACACTCTTTAATGGGGTTAAACAATATTAGCCCTCTGATTTGTCATTATTAGTGTCACTAATTCTAGTTTCATGAACATCACTGAAAATATATGGCACACAAAAAACAACTACCATAATGTGAGCACATGCATCTGTCTTTCCAGAAGAAAAACAGGCTTGGCAGGGATTGCAGTTTTGCAAGGATTTGAAACAACAACTTTTTATTCATTAAAATGTGGTTATGGTCTGAAAATGGACTTGGGGGAGAGAAGGAGGGAGGGAAAAAATGATCTCTCATTACGAACAGCACTTAGCCATTCCAGTTTTTCTTCCATTGGCAGTCTGCACTGACAGATACAATGGCTTATTACGGCCCCCATTGAAGCCAACGGAAAAATTCCCTGTTGAATTCAGTGGGAGAAAGACCAGACCCCAAATCTGGACTGCTGTCAACAGTGGGGAGCCAACGTCAGTCTGAGCAGAGCAAATTTGGTTTCTTTTCTGCCCCATGCGTCTTCAACAAATTGCCAGCTAAGTGTTGAATCCAGACTCTTTATAGCTCTTGAGGAGAGCGGCCGGTCAGGCTTTGCCAAGCTTGTGGAGTCTGAGGCTTTGTGAACCTTCTGAAATATTTACTAGCCTTGCAGAGCATGATTGACTTTTGCAAGCCAGTTCTCCTCTGATTTCAGGTTGGGGCTCACCTCTTTACCAGGACACTACTGTTTTGCCTGGGTGTCCAAGTGCACGTGCGCATGAAGGCAGCGGTTGAACTGCGGCACCTGCACAGGGACATGCTTCCCCGAAGCCACAACCTGGACCAAGTCTCTTCTCCAGCGTGTCCCTGCCCTGCTCCCCCTCCGCTGCTCGCCTGCTGCGCAGATTGTTTGTGCTGTGCCCATGAGCCTCACTTTGTACAAAGCCTGTCGCAGCGGGGCTTCCCTTCGAGCTGCGAGGGGCTAATACCAATAAATAACAGTACCCCGAGCGGAAGAAATGCCTCTGCTGCAAATGAAGGGCCAAGCTGTGATGAAGCACTGAGCTGGAAAGACAGACTGAGCCGTCTTCTGCCCCTGCACGTGCCAAATAGGCCAGTGGTAATTGCAGCCGGCGTGGGAGCTTGGGGGTACAGCGGTACCTTCTGAGGCCGGAGTTACCCCCAGATGGTTACTGTACCCTGATGGTCAGCGTTTCCCAGCGGGGAGCTCCAGCTTTTTCCCCAACCCTACCAGCAAGAGGACAGGGGCTGCTCGGGACAGGAGGGGGGACAATGGACACCCCCCGCAGTGGATGTCACCGATGTCTGGCTGCAGGAGCTGAGCACAGAGCAATAGGAGATGGGGCCAGAAGAGGGTTTCAGAGGTACGTGGCCTCTGCCTCATTAACCTGTTCTGAAAGCCACCAGTGCAGAGAAGGCACCAGACCTGCCTTACACAGGCTGGTCGAGGATTTCCCTACTCCTGTATGTAGGTGGAAAGATGTTTTCCTAATGCCTGACATCAGTCACCTTTGCTGTAAATAAGGTGATTTCTTAAGGAACAAGAAGAGCAGTTGATCATTGTCCGCTTTATAACAAACTTCTGCATATTGGAAGACTTTATCATATCTTTCCTCATTCTTTTCTTTTCTAGACTAAACAAACCCAGTTCCTACAACCTTTCCTTACAGGTCATGTTTTCCAAATCTCTTATCATTCCTGTTTGTTCTCTGGCCTCTTGCCAATCAATCCACATCTTTCTCAAATTATGCTGCCCAAAGCTGGACATCCTGCTCGTATTTTGCTGCTTTGGATATAGGAGGACGGTAAGGCAAATAGAATTAACATGAGATGAGGAGCTGGTTTTTAATCCCCTCCATTATCCCTGAGCTGGATAGCACTGCTGCAGGGTTTTAGGAGAAAAAAGAGCCAAAGTGGGAGCTCACTGAAGCACTGAACATCAAATTACGTCAATTCTAGTTATGACCAACTCTTAAATTATGCTGAATCCTAATTAACCCTGGGGTTATTACTTTGCTCAGATAAATATTCACCTGTACATTCACCTCCGATGGGGTCTCAGGAACAGCATTAAAAGTTTGCCTTGCTTCAGCTCAACTCCTGCCAGCACCTCTGCCTCTCCCCTGCGTTCCTGCAGTCCCACTGCTGAGTGGATCAGGACAGATATTGCTGTGTGACTGCTGGAACAGGGGGAGGACACTGTTGTCATGTCCATGTTCTATCTGTCATCTACTGGTAGCTATTTATACTGCGCTTATCACTGTGGTGGAGATAAGCATGGGGTAATGGTAACACATTAAAGAGCCTTTGAAGCAGAGAGCTGAAAAAAGAAAGATACTGTTGGTTTTTTAACGTGCTAGACTGAGTCTGGGAGGGAATAGCTACCTGTCACAGCACAGGGACTGCTCCGCGGGCACAGCGTCTATGCAGACCCACAGCCTTCCAGTGGTGCACAGAATCCCTGAAAAATCAGTCTGCACCAGAAAAATGCAAATCCCTTCAGGACTGAGCTCCAGGGCTTTAATAGCAGCATGTTTTATTTAGCCAGTTTCCCCTGTGCTGTATGTTGTCCTTTATGCATTTTCAATATTTAAAGCCTGTTTTTCATGACAGTGTTTCTTCTAGAATTTCCACCCAGAATTTCTCTTTTGCCATGCCTCTGCGTTCTAGAAAACGTGTGGTTTTGTGCACTGTCCTCCTACAGTTGTGAAATCTCTGGGTGTCCATTAAGATGAAGAGAGTGACAGAAAATTAGATTGGTTTTATTATCTATGGTAGCAGTGCTAGTGAAGAGGTGGGAGCCGTATCTGTTTGGGCTCTGTAGTACAGGTAAAGTGAGAGAGCAGGACATGGCAGCACCTGGATTATTAATTTTGATTTTTTTTCTTAATTCTATTTTTCCTCTCAATTGATTTGTAAGGAACCATCATTGCCTTTTATTGTTATAAACTAAGCTGTGCAGGAGGTTTCAAATGAAACCATTTAATTTTTTAATCCTCCACTTCCTTCATGAAAAAAACATTCCCAAAACTATGCATTTGGTGCCACTGGTGATGGGAAATCAAGGACCATTTTTAAACAGATTCATTTCTCCAGACAGTCCTGCTGTCGACAGATCCAGTTAATAATACTACGCAATTTTAGAGAACACAGAGAAATGTTATATCTACTCATTCACCTGCGGAATAACTTAACACTGCATGTCAGCGTTTAAAGTGGATTGTCTGTAATTAGGCTGCTATAAAACATAAGTATAGTGGTCACGGACAATAAAACCCAAGGAAGTATCTTTGCAGTATGTCTGAGCACAGGCAGTTATACATGACCGTAACAGACTTTCACAGGAGACTCATACAGCAGAAGAATAACATGTATGTATATATAAAAATGTATATACACGCAAGCATACACACACTACAGAGAGTAGGTCTATCAGTTGTATTAGTTATGTATCACCTGCAGGGAAAACAGAACTTGGGTTTGGGGGAATTTAAAGGAATTATTTTTAACTGACGATTATTACATCTACATCTGTGATCCTGCAGGACACTGGGGTTTCATCTGTCTTCCTCTGCGTTTTCCCTGGAGACTATGTAGGAAAATGAACAGAGCAGAAATGCAGAGATCTGTGGCTGCTCTGGAGACAGAAGCAGCCTCTTGTATGGCATGGGAAGGGAGAGCCAACACTCTTTCCATTGGGAGTCCAAAGCCCCTTCGTAAAGACAGATGTGCTACTGCTCTGCCAGCGCGGAGGACATCCTTGAGGGCTTTGGAGTCACTCTGGACACCACTGGGCAAGTGCACCCAAAGTGCTTAACCTTGCTCAGACAAGTCTAGCTGCAGCTTATCTACAGCACTCGCGTCTGTCAGCTGCATGTTTAATGGCACTGCTCTCTGGAAAGATGAAATATATGGTTGGGCAATAAAAGAAAAGCTGGAAAGAAAGATTTATAATTTTCCCCTTAAGCCTGTCATTCATGTCATTAATATAGATGTGATTTAGGAGGGCAACAACTTTTTCTTCTTTTTTTTTCTTTCTTTTTTTGCTAAAAGCTTTGTGTATGTACCCACAGTCTGACAACCAAATGGGTCTGCCTTTCTTTTTTCCCCTCCAATATGTGGATTGCTTCTAATTCTGTCAGTCAAATGGAGCAGCATTTTCGGGAAGGGAGTGATTAAGGCTCCCTCAGAATAAAGGACTGCATGCTGCGCCTCTGCTATTCATCAGAGCTGGAGATGGAAGAGCGATTCCAGGCTCCTGAATAACGAGACTTTTTCAAACACACAAAACACACCTTAGAAATACTGTACAAACAAAGCTCAAAATCTCCAAGTGCCATGCTTATTTTCTGTTTATTTCTTCATGCTTTATTTTCACTTTTCATCGTGTGCTCCAGGACCTCCCTGAGCCCAGGTGCTCGCTCAGTGCTTGATGGCAGACTCGCTCAGCAAAGCGTTTGGCAGTTCCTTAATTTAAGTCTGTGCTTAACTCACTAAAAACAAGTGGATTTAAGCTTGTGCTTAAAGTAAAGCATTTTGTTATATAATTTGCTAAAAGAAACTTCCCGATTAGATCTGAATGCATGGTTTTGGTCATTTGGGGTGGGGTGGGGGGCAAAAAATGCAGAGTAGGTGATACTGCACGGTTTCCCAAACCAGTGTCACTTTACCAAAATATTTGTGTAAGGAAAAAGAAATATATAAAAAAGGTGAAATGTTTCTGACGGTGTTTCTAAGCAAAACGTTTCCATTTTTTGCAAACTCTCATTTTGCAATTTCTTCCAGCATTATTTAGAAATGTTTTAAAACCACTTATAATGTGGGGGAAAAAAGCACCTTTATTTATACTCAAACAATATCTTTAATTGACTTCAGATATTTTCTCTTTCCTTTTTGACTCCTCAAAGATTTTTGACAAACATGCATTTCAAGTTCCTCTGAAACAGAAATACTGAGTTGTTTTTAGACTAATATTATCAGCATTTATTATTAATAATATTTATTCTTGACTACCAGGCAAGACTGTTTTTTTAGTTAAGCTGTTCCCTTAAAAAACAAGATGAAAGCACTGGTGGTCATCCTGAAGCAGGAGCAGTGTCTGTGCATCTCCTCCCCCACCGCCCCCCACCCCGACCCCCAGGGGGTGGCCAGCCCAGGTGTGTTGCTTTCCAACTGCTGGCAACTGTTGGAGGAGCTGCAATACGAGCTGGTTGTGTGCAGTGTGTGAACCCAGAGCTGCATCTCTCCCCAAAGCCAAGGAGATGTTTCAGTCTTCGTTTCAGGCTGGGAACCCTGCCGCTTCTCAGCTCCACCTCCAGCAAAGCCTCCAAAAGCATTTTCCAAAGAAAAGGCAGAAGAGAGGAGCTAGTTCTGGAAGGCACGAAAACAAACACACCAAAAAAATTAAGAATTGTCTCTATACATTAGAATTCAAGTGGGAACATGGACTGATATTTTTTTGTTTGCAATTCAGTTAAAAGATAAGCCCCATCTCGGTGTCATCAGATACGCTATTGTCCTTCAGGGGAACAAGGAGGTACCTGTCCTGGCAGCCCGGCTGGGAACGGGCTCAGGGCAGAGGAGCAGGGGCTTTAGTGACTTGTTCCGCAGATGGGAAACCAAATGGCTGTGACTTATCAGGAGAGTCAGGGAGTTTGTTGCAGCGCTGGTAACTGATCCACAGTCCCTCAAATATCAGTCCAGCACCACTGTCATAATACTATCTTTTCCATGCAGTTAAGATAAAAAATATAGATGACTAGAAATTGTACTCCTACATACCGAGTGTATCAAATGGATGGTGGAGGTCCTCAGAGACCGAGCATTTGTTGAAATGCAAGATATTCCTTCCTGATTCCCCACTATGTTTTATGGTGTGGCAAATTTATTATGGAGATAATATTCAATGCCCACACATAACTGAGTTTAAATCCAGGAGAATGTATCCAGGTCAGGTTTTTTTCTCATCACTTTTAATGGCTGCAAACATCCTGTACATATGAGTGACTGTAACAGCATGTTGGCTGTGTTTGCTAAGGTACAATGGAGTGAACACTTCGGTACAACGTGGTAAATGTTTCATGAAAAGAGTATCAAATGGACTGTCTAAAACCCTCAAAGACTGTCTGCTCTGCACTCAAACACAGGACATTATTTCATGATTCCCTGTGATCCCTTGGCATTGTAATTCTAAACTGTGCAAAGAGAGGTGGATGAAGGCGGATTACAAATTCTAGTCCATATAAAGAACCTGTAATTATTTGTTAAACTGTTGTGTTTAGTCTCCTGTTCGGCTCTCTCCAGACTGGGCTATGCAGTATTTTCCAGTTTAACTCCCTGACTGTATTACTAGTTTATAAGAACTATGTATACCTCCTCCTATTTTCTTACAGGCCTGCAGATAAGATTTCTCCTTCAGATCCCAGGCAGCAGATAGCCTGAGCACGTCTGAAGGCAGAGGATAACTGCCTGTGGGATAGAAGCTCCGGTCCCACGCTGTGCTGGCAGGACACTTTTTGACCTGACAGCAGACATTTCTGTATGAGCTTTTTACATGTCTCCAGACATCTTCTCGTACATTTTTTCTTTAGCTCTTGTTTCCCCTTAGACATGATGGGATTTGTTTTGCTTCAAGATAGAATTTCCCCTAAACTGCGAGAAAGTATCTGCTTCTCTGTCCATCCTTCCTTTCTCAGAAAAAGTGTTCCCTGCTGCATCTGGAGACGTGTGTGTATGTGTGTGTGTCTATACTTATATATATGTATCTACCTATACGTATATTCTTTCTTACGCTGTTCACTGTGATTTAAAATAGCAACACTTTGCCAGTCTCTTCTCTCCCACCAGAGACAGGTAGGGTTATTTTGGAAGGTGCGAGGGTTGTTTGTTTTAATTTTTCTTTAAGTCACCAGAATGGTGTTAAATATAATTTTCATGAAATTCTCGAAACCCACTGCATTTGCCTGGGTGTATTGTTTTTCAGGCTCTCTCCCACCTCTAATCAGCTATGATTCGGCACAGTTGGCAGTCTCTGCTCAGTAAGCAGACTGTCTGAATCACAACTCAGCCCTAGAAAGGATGGTCTTTCTAGGTCAGGGCTAAATATACTGAGTATGGGGGTGAGGATGGAAAAGTTCCCATTCCAGCTGCTATTCTGCACTGAGTCTGCGGGGATGAAACCCCCCACCTTGCCGGCACACTGGGAAGCTTCATTCACTGGGATCTGCAATAGGAAGACGGAAAGCCCTACAGTGTTCCTGCCCCAGCAACAGAGAGGTCCCCTGGGGACGTGGCGTTCCGAAGGGGTCAGAGCAGCCTTGCCATGGCTCTGAGCTGGGTGGAGGGAAGGGCAATCGAAGTAGCCACTGGTCACCTCAGCATGAACCAGGCTCATGTCTAAACTTAACATCCCTCTTTCCTAGAACTCCCAGCTGTGGTGGTAGGATGAAGAGGCCTGGGTTCGCCTCCTCTCTGTGCCTAGTCAGGCAGGGTGCCCTGTGAACGCACTAGCTTGCAGGATGCTGCTTCTTCTCCAGTAGCCGTCCATCCTCAGGCAGTGAGGGATAGCTACCAGATCTTTTTCTGGTCTTAGGGATATTTCCAGGCTGGCTGGCTGGCAAGGAAAGCAAGCTCAGGCAACCTGGCTGGAATATGGCTGTGATGCAAAGGGCAGGGTATGGATGACATTCAGCTGTGTTTGGATGAGGATGTCCCAGCTACCTTGTGAAGCACCAAGGCTGGCGGTATGGGGAGAGCCAAGTGCTTTCTTCTGGGCTGACGTTGCATGATGCCTTCTGAAGCACATCAGCTGTGGAAAGAGAGCACTCACAGGATCTCCCTCCAGCCTGGTCCAGCTGTTCCTCCAGCCCATGGCTGAGACTTGGCAATCTGGCTGGAAAAATTAGAGCACAAATCCATGTGCTGTTTGAAGTCAGTAATGAAACAAACTCCCTTTTCCAGGAGCGGGACTACATTTCCATTGGCCCCTTTCTATTAATTCTGTAATAACATCTTCCATTTTTATATAACATACTAGCCTCCTGCAAGAGTTTTCTTTCCTTTTAGAAGATGAAGCTTCAAGATTGTTACAGTTGCTAGAGGCAACTATTCTGCAAAATCTTTTTATAAAATGTATTTATCTAATTAAAAATCTTTTAACAGCACCATGCCTGCAGGATCAAATATCTCATTTATACTGTGCAGGGCTGGGGCAAGTGTTTGCTGCTTCTGTAGAACCACAGATAAACAGGGTCTGGAGGGGCATAAAATGGCTGCTCCGACTCAGCTAATCCTAATGCACCTTTTCCAATAAAAAAGTGGGATCTAAGATCTCTCTGGTTTATTATTGGAAGAAAAGTAATGGAGAGGGGGGAGGAGTAAGCTTATAATGGAGGCAATTCAATGTAGTTGGCAACAAGAGTAGAACAGCCTTACATCAGTGACATTTTCCAGTGAAACAAACCTGTTGTACAGAGAACAATTTTTAATTAACTCTGTATCTCATGTGTTGAGGAACGTGAGCAAACTTCTTTATGACTTTACTTTTGGCTGCAAAGTATATCCCAGTTTTTATTCTCCAAGAATAGATTCATGAGGTGAGTGGCAGGGAAGAGAGGGTTTCTAAATATGCATGTGAAACTTGGTACAAAGTAACTCTGCAAGCACTTTATTGATTTTTTTTATCTGTTTCTTTTACGTGATATAGAGCACGGTGTATTAAACATTAAATGGTACTCAAAGAATCTTTCAGAAGACAAGGCTTGGTTGAAGTTGGTATGGAGTTTGGAGAAAACAAACAGTTGATGCTCAGCCTTGAGGAGAAAGAGCCCAGGCTTCTCAAGACGGTGGCCAGGTGGCCCCATCAGCGTGGCAGTGCCGCTGACCCGCCTTGGCATCTCTCATGGCTCAGGAGAGCAGCCCAGGAACTGCTGGAGGCCCCGGGTGGACATCCCTCTGCTCTCCTGTCCCCACTGCGAGGGCAGGGCAGCAGGCAGCCTGCTGCAGAGCCTGCTCCTAACTCCGACGTAACGAAAGGTGAAAAGCTTTTTTGTCTGGTGGCGTTACCCTGTCCTGTGTGTTCGGCTCCTCTCCAATGGGGCACGAATGCTGCCTGGTAAAATGTCGGGGACAAAGCTCAGGTGGGATACCAGGGGAGGTGACTGGTTTCAGGTATGGGCTTGGTGTGAGTGACTTCCCAGAGGTGAAATTGGGAAGAAACGGGACATGACTGTGCCATGGCGAGGTTTCTGCTGCAACACAGGAGCCACACTGAAGCACGATGTAATGTCTGGAGATGTTTCTCCGGAAACTGAAGCTACCAAATCACAAAAACACTTTCTCTGTGTTTTCCTTAGCCTACCCTAGCAAAATAACTTCTGCTCTTAATTAACTTACCCAATCAATGCCAGAAACCGATCGTTGCTAGCTATTGGCACATCTGGTTTGGCTGCATCTCTCCATGTTGCTGAAGATGTGCACAGAGCTTTGCAGGCAAAAGCAACACAGAAACTTGCACTGGCTACAATCTGAACTAGTGTGCAGACAAAATAACCATAGAGAATGAGTTTCAAAAAGCACATGAGCATCTCTTTGGCTTTGCACATCTTTTGACATTCCAGGAACATTGTTCAAAATACAGCTTGCACTCACGGCCGCAAAAGGAGGTTGATGATTTCCAGTCAAGCTGAAAAAATGAGTATTTCATGGGGAGTTGAAAAGGAATTAAAAAGAACTATCTATAAACCAATTGGTTTCACTTACGGTTCTGAGGCTCGCCAGAGCTCAGGTATTTGTCTCAGTGGGGTTCCCTGCTTGGCCTGTACCCCCCCACTGCTACTCCCACTAATGTCTGTAGATTAGAGCTGCGTTGCAGACATAGTAATGGCATGTTGAACAGCATAGATCATAGGGGAGCTGAATTTGTATGCTTTAGCACAAATTAGATTGCATTTCTAAAATCCTAATAAGCATAAAGATGGATCCAGAGGGATTGTTACAAACCAAACCAGAATAATAAGCTCATCCAGAATTTACCTAATGGACAAAAGGAGAGACAGTTCTCAAATAATGGGCACATCAAATGAACAGAAGAGCATCTCAGCAAGAAGAAATATGATCCTGTTCTGGGATGCTGGGGCCTGCAGT
The DNA here is from genome assembly GCA_035590275.1 of Ibycter americanus. Taxonomy (NCBI): domain Eukaryota; kingdom Metazoa; phylum Chordata; class Aves; order Falconiformes; family Falconidae; genus Ibycter; species Ibycter americanus. The sequence goes on along the minus strand of JAVJGI010000002.1, from coordinate 10,733,701 downwards.
GGGACATGGAGGAACTTTGCAGCTTGTGGCTGTGTTGGAAAGAGATACCGATGAGTGCGTAGCAGGCTCTCGCTCTTAAATACAAGAGTCAAGGAAGTACTTTATGTATGGATGAATAATTGCTTTTATGAGGCCAAGTCCTTCATTGAAGCTAATGGAAAATTTGTCATTGACTTCAATGGTATCAGCACTAGACCCGTAACAAGAAAATAATAATGGTCTTGTCTGTGATATAAAGCCAAAAGAAAAAAACAAAAACCCAACCAAAACCAAAAAGAGCCAGCATTCAGAGCAGCCAAGAGCCTTCCGCATGGATCTAGGAATACTGTACTTGGTGAATCATTTCATTGTTGGATAGAACGTTTGTTTGGTTCCTGATTTATCTCCAAGCAAATTTAGACTCCTCAAAATCGATTTGCTGTTTATAATTTTTCAATGCCTATGGGCAAACTCTTGGCTTCTGCTCTTCCCTATTGTTACTCCCGCTGAGCGGTTGGTTGCCTGGCTCACGTGGGTCTGCTCTTCCTGCCGGCCTGCGTGATGCAACGTTGTAAACAGAGGGCTAGCAGAAATCACAGCTGCCCCTGTGTCACAGAGGTGGGTTGGCATGGCTCAGAAGTGCTTTGTTACACCACCCGTTATACGGTTAGCCCCAAAATTCACAGATTCTTTTTTAGTCACTTCAAAGCACCCGTTCTTTAAATGAACTGGGTGCACATGCAAACAGGTGATGAAGAAAAGCAGAGCACATAAGGCAGTAGCTAGGAAGACCTTAAAATGGTTTCCCTGGGAGAGCCACTGCATCAGGAATCTGCAAGTCTCCATTAATGAAAATTATTTTGCTGACACAGGTTTTTCAGAATAATTTGATTGGGTTGGATTGGTATTTAGGAGGAAGAGACCTAAAGGACATTACTGGAAATGATCTTGGGGAGCCTGCTGAGTCTTAAGGCAACACCAGCCCAGCGTCACTCTGTTTTATGGACACTGTTACAGCTCCTCTAGCTGTTTTCTGGGTGGGATTCAAGCAGTAGCCTGGAGCGGATTTTTCAGACCTCTGGCCTTTTCTGTTGAAGCTGCTGCTTACCCAGGATCCTGTCCAAATTTTATTTAGATATTTCTATTTGGCCTCCCTGTTTACAATTTTGATTACATTTGGCTATTCTGTGTCTTGTCCAGTCCAGTATTGTGCTTCACTGTGTGCTTTTCAACATTCACAATTCATTATCTACAGAAGCCCTGAATGATACTTTAGCCTTTACCATCTTCAGTTCCTCTGAATTCTGGGGGTTTCCAGCCCTGCCTATCCCAGAAGACCTTCCACAGATGTCCCATTGCAGAAGCAGATCCACTGTTACTAACCACTGTCAGAAGCTCTGTTCAACTGCACTGCCTGCAAGACTAGCTCAGGCTTAGCTTAGCTCGGTTATGCACAAGATGCGGTTTCTAACTCACACAAGTAACATACAAGTTTGTCTTACATCAGAGGAAGCAGCCCACCTGATGCTGGGTTTAGTGGTGAGCCAGCATGCCTTTATTGGGATCCTTTGTTCCTGCGCTACCTTATACCAAAGACATTTTTTGGAAATGCTAAGAATTTGCATGATATTAAAATGCATGTTCCGTTGGGCTTTCCAGTTAATTCTTCCCCCCCCCCCCCTTTTTTTTTTTACAAGTAGGGCTCAGTTTTACCATTGTTCAATTTTTTTCTTTTATTTAAGCGAATTTTTCAGCCATTCAGCGCCTCTGTTGAGATTTTTTCTTTCATTACTTTATGGCAGATGAAAGTTAAGAGGTCCAATTACTAACATTTTATGATAGCACAGAATATTATTAAAGCACTTAAGAGGTTATTAACACCTTTTATGTACCTCATTATTTAAAAGCCTGCCATATTTAATCATTTTAGCACCATTAAATTGGCATTAACAACAACCCTATGACTTACACTCAGAAATGTCACCATTTGACAACACTAATGCAATAAAACATCTCACAGAAACCTGGGGGCACCAGGTGAACTATAATGCTTCACAAAAATCGGGCTTTTTCATGGCTTTCGACTACAGAGAGCTGCAAGGAGTGCCATGGGGGTCCCCACCTCACCCTGCTGCTGGAGAGCCGGGGGGAGCCGGTGCAGTGCATGTGGCAGGAGGGCTGGGTTTGGTATAGGACCACCTGCAGCGGGTGAGGAGTACAAGGCACTGACTGAGGTCTTCATGTGCGGAGAAGCAGGAGCTAATCCTGGTTCAGTCCTCCCTGGTGTCCGAGCTGAAGGTCACAGGTCTTGCCTGTGTGGTGTGGGTCCTGGGAACCCTTTTGCCTCCCAGCAGGTGCTGCAGCACCTTTGCTGTCCCCAGTGTCCATGCCAAGTCACAGGCTCAGGCTTTGAGGGGCATTAATTCAATGGCTGTTGCACTCCCACCTCTGCCTGATGATGGATGAATAACTTTGACAGATAAGCAAGGGAACAGCAGAAAAGCCCTTCATTCCCTGTCCTGCCAGGTCCCCTTGTTTACAGGAGCTGTTCCACATGTGCTACTCCCTCTTGTAAAGTTGTAAAATTATTTCTCCCGTGATCCCCTCTCTTGGATCCCTTTCTTTTTTCCTCACTGCCTTTGCTGCAGAGGGCTGAGGCTGACATACAGTCCGGTGGCTAGCAATTACATACTCAGCATCAGCCTCTACCCATTGATTATCAAGGACAAGTGGCTAAGTGGAACATCACATCAATCAAATCAGAAATATTAGTTTCACGGGCTCCTGATTATTTCTAACAACCTGCTAAAAGCCAGTGGGACTGGGTGGGTCGGAAGAGCTCTGGCAACACTGGGAACATTCCAGCCCCTGCTTTTCAGCTTGCAAGCTGAAACTCCAGGAGCAAGATTCAATTCATATAGGACTCATCCCCAGCAAAATATGGGATGAATTGTGTTTTCTTGGTAAGGCTTACAAACAAATACCTTTCCCCCTAATCATTATTTTCATAGATGAGCATTACTAATATATTTTGGCATTTTAAAGCACATCCTTGAATTTACTCTGGCAACTGCTATACAGCTGAACACAGACTCAGGGAAATCTATTCCATGACTTATCTGCCCAGACTTCAGTAGCATTCCCTTTCTTTGTGGTTGTCTAACAGAAAAAAAAAAATGGAAAAGGTCCCAAAAGCCTCAAGTTTGGAGCTATAAAAGGCCTCCTGAGTTGTTTCTCAGATACTGGCACTCAGACAAGTGACTGTGTCAAAAACCCCAACAGGTCTATGTACAAAACATATCAGTCCCATCTGCTGGAAGGATGCCACCACCACTATCAGTATATTAGTTCAGCCGTTTGGGGAGAGTAAATGTCAGTGTTTGTAACCCAGAAGGGTCAGGGCTGTTAATGAGGCTGCCTGTCCACAGCCAAATCCCCCCTGTGTACATGATCTGTGGGCGCTTGCCTATTTCCTTTTCCCTTGGAGAGATGGATTAATATTCCAGCCCAGCCACACTTGGGTTTGGTTTGCTGTTTGTATTACATCTATATCTGCAGTAGTTAAATGCTGGTAGGTCTTCAGGTCTGTTAAACAAATTATGAGAGCCTTTAAACATAATGTACTGGGCTTGATCCTCCCCAGCCAGCACACAGATTGCTCAGGTGTGAGCAGAGAGAAGTGAATAAGGCTTCCTGCCAATCCTCCTCTCCAGCACAGCCAACTCCCTCGTTATCTGGAAAGGCGGGGGGTTAATTAGTATGTATTAGTGCAGGGTTTAACAGCAGTGCCCTGGCCCTGAGGACAGAGCTGTGTCTTGTTTTCTCATCCAGCTCTGGTTCCTATTTCCCCAGGTGCCTCCAATCCTTCTGGAGTTCCCTGCCCCTCCTTCCTGCAGCTCCCCCACCTTTTTTTAAGGCTTTTTTTTGGTGTTTTCACTAGAAAACTCCTGATGATAGATGGGCTGAAGCAAGAGAGAGGTGTAAGGCATTTTGTTTTTCAAAAGAGCTTAGAGGTGAGTGCAAGTTTACTGGGATTTGAGCACTTAATTAATGTGGCCCTTATAAGAAATGTCCCCTTGCTGCCCTTTGCACAGTCAAGGGGTTTATTGAGCCTCCCACAGTGCTGGCTTTGTTGTAACCTTCTCCCCTCTGCCTGCTCTGCTATGGTGGTGGAGCCAGAATGTGTCCTTGGGACCTGGGCTGTGGGGTGCATACCTGCTGTGCTTGTTGCAGGACCCTGGTGAGGATGGCTGTGGCTGCCCTCTCCAGGTGCTCATGACACCTGAGGGGGGTTGGAGAGAGGAATGTCTCTGTGGGGCCAGCAGCAGCTCTTACTGGCGTGGGCAGCGTGGTTATGATGCTCGGGGAGTGGCTCTAGTGGCAAAGTGAGTGATCAAAGTGGGTGAGGACCAGGCACCAAGGTGGGAGAGACCAGAGGTGAAGAGCTGCTATATATTTAGATACATATTATGTTATATAATACTATTCTTAAAATGGCAAAGCCCAGATGCTGCATATGTGAGCAAATTTTATCTGCTGTATCAATACAGTTGCAGCAATGTGTAACTGTATTGTATTCAATGCTGTAGAATAGCTCCCATGTGGCTTTTCCTACTAAGTCTTCATTGCCAAAAGAAGTGTGAGTTTTATTTTTTTTCTTTATGGGCAGAGAGCTAATACGTGCTAACTATTTTCCCGTAAAATCCAGTGGCGACAAGACTTAAAGGCAGTGTTGCTAGGTGAGACTAGCTATGGGCCACAGTGTTGCGCAAGTGAAATGGTTTAGTCCCTGTGGTTATTTCAGGCTCGCTATTGCTTTTTACCTGCTGAGTTAACTTAAAAACCTGTCTCAGCACCTGTTCTGCTTGTGCAAATGCACTTTACTGGGACATTCATCCCAGCCTGTGTAGCCAAGCCAGCAGAAGTTTCTAGTTTAGCCTGTCCTTCATCAGTCAAGGGGACCATCTCCTCACCAAGTGGAGCTAGGCAATTTGGCTGTGTTTTGCAGAGTATCAGCCCAGGCTGGTGCAAACCCAGGATCATTTATCATCTGGGTGTATGATGGATGAGGTGATATGAATTGGTGGCTTTGGTCCATTACTGTTGGAACCAACTGATCTCCTTACTGGCAGCGTCAGAGGGAAGTCTGGGAAAGACTCTTTGTGCCCTGTGGCACCTTTCCCTCCTTGGAGAAAGCTGCTGTCCTTTAGTGGGGACTGTGAGCAGTCAGCACAGTGACCCTTGAGATTCTGCTGCCCCTACATTCTGGAGCTCTCTCCTGCTCTGCCAGAGCTCAGTGGATGCTCTAGCTTGGCTGCTGGGAGGCCCAGAAGCTGGCTCCCTGGTGACTGATTGCCCAGGACCCCCAGGCAGGTGATGCAGATCCCACAGCTACTTTCCAGCCTGAGATTTGCATGTCTGCTTAGTGGCTGGCTTGCAGCACCGAGGTATTTGCATTTGTGAGAGTGTCTTTTTTTCTGCCCCAGATCCCACAGCGAGCTCTGCTCGGAACTGCTGAGTCTCGCATGCAGCGCAGGCGAGGCTGGCTTGCTTGTGCAGCTCGCTTGGTGCTTGGCCACAGATTTGGTATTTCAAGTTAAAGTTGGAGCCCTGGCTTTTAAGGTCTATTCCAACCCATTTAACTCCTGAGCTTTCTGTGGAAAAACAAGATGGGAAATATAAAAGCTTACATCAGCTCCTTCAACTCCAAGTAAATGGGAAAGCTACAATAAATTTACAGTCAGAAAAGGAGCTGTGCCTTATATAAATTCTCACTTTGTTCAAAGACAGTTTATTATCAAAGGACGATTTTTAGGTGACAGTTGTTGCTGTGGTATTTTGTGCTGTTTGTATAATTATTACTACTTTTTTTGTTATACAGCACAATTCTTGAGCAGATACTCAAACAAGCAAGATTGGCTCATCATTTCTCTTTAATTCCACATCATGTCACTTTGGAAGGGAAATGGCTTGGTAAAAGCCAGAGAGTTCAGATGTGATGCTGGCAGATCGTTATGAAATATTCACAAGACATTTAGTTTAACTTGGTGCTAATTGAACACTGACAGCACAAGTTACTCCTGCCTGCAGCAATAGTCTATCACGTTTAGGCAAGTGGCATTCCTTCCCCTTTGATGCTCTCCTAGATAGGAGG
>JAVJGI010000002.1:10717360-10727468 GCA_035590275.1 Ibycter americanus | reverse complement strand
CTCCTGCCTGCAGCAATAGTCTATCACGTTTAGGCAAGTGGCATTCCTTCCCCTTTGATGCTCTCCTAGATAGGAGGGAGCGCAGTTAACAACCAGTAAACACTTGGGCAGCAGCATTAGAGACAGATCCTGCGCTACGGTGCAGGGAGAATCCTCCAGCGCTGGTGAGAGTTTATTTGCACAGGAACTGTGATAAGACTTCAACTGTCTCTGAAAATACTCAGTATTACATGAGGGGTGAATTGAAATTGATATAGATATTATTTTCTTTAGTATCTTCCTTGGTGAACGCACTTGAAGGCCAGACGATGTGCAGTTTAGCTAATGTCACTTTTCCGAAGCCATGGCCCGAAAGCCCTCCCTGCCCTGAGATGAGGAAGTTTCCAGGGCAGTTGTAGCTATGCTGGTGTAACACTGTATTGTTTTTTTCTATGAAGACGTGGCCTTATTTACTTCTTTCATTTTTATTTCTATAGCTCAACGCTCTGTTTGCTGATACTTGTGAATTTTGTTTCTTATTTGTCAGTTCAGCTTCCCTGTGGACATTTAATAACAGGAATTTTCCTACCATTTTAATTGTCTCTTATTCCAGAGCCAAGCAGAGTTTGAAACAGTACTAATGCCATCATTTTAGTCATCAGACATGATGTGTGGTCTAAATAGCTTGGATCAAAACTCAGTACCCAGCTTTGCCTGAAACCCGCTGCCCATCTGTGGTTTAGATGCAGTCATCTGCCTTGGGTGCCTCAGTTTCCCGGCTATGGAGAAAGGCCAAGTTGTTAATCAAGGACTTTTCTTATCTTCCCATTTGGGGGGAGTTTGCTCCAGGCTCCTCCTGTGCCGTTAGCACAGGGGGGCACAGCGGGAGCGTGCAGGGACGGCTGCCTCGGTAGGGACCTTGCTCCCCTCTCGGCACTGCAGTCCATGCCCACCACATTTTGTCACTCCCAGTGTAGCTGCAGGACTAAGTGATTTCTACTTATAGCAACATGTTAGAAAAGTGACCCAGAACATTTTTAATCCACTGGGGGAAACATCCCCATCTGCCAAATTCACCTATCCTGGGGAGTTAAAACTGGAGATGGAGTCACATATGAGAAGGCGTTAATGAAGCTGTAACCAAATATTGAGGTGACAGTGACTCATGAGTTCATCTAGCGAGTGGCATGGTGACGCGGAGCTCTGGCATGAGCACTTGCTGGCTGCAAAAAGGCAGGCAGCAGTGCAACCACCACGACTGACCAAAGCAGTAGTACAACTAGTAGTGACCATCTAAGAGCTGCAGCAGCTTGAAGGAGTAAAGACCTGTTGTTCAGTGCTTGTACAAACGCATCCCCTTCCCCATAGTACTGAGGGGAAGCTACAGATGGGTGTAAACAGCCCGGGAGGATGAGTTAAAATGTGAGTAATATTGCAAGGGCAGTAATCACAGCACACGGTGGTGCTGAGGCTTTGTTTTGCCCTTTTACACAGAAATCATTGGAAAAGAGGAGGGTTAAGATTTAAAGGAGGCAACTGTGACTTTGAAACTCGGGATAGGGTGGAGGGTGAAGGATGGTCTCTGAGCTGGGTAGGCTGGAAGCAGCAGCTGGTGACTTACCTTTGGGGTGATCCCTGTTTCACTTACCTCCGGCACCAGGACCGGCACTAGAGGTTAGTAAAATAGGGATCACCCCAAAGGAGATTCTGTCTGAGCTGGGGGACACCCAGCTGGGATTGCAGAGACGGGTGACCAGGTAAATATAAGCAACTGAGGAAAAGATCTTTTCAGTAGCAGATCTTTTCAGCCTAAGCAGCATCTGGATATAAGGTCATAGCAGAGCTGAAAGCCATAGAAACTGAGCTTTTCTGCCCTAGAGTTTTATGTGAGTTGGCTAGTTGCTGTAGATGGCAATCTGCTGTAAAAGCTCACCTTGCTTTCAACAAAGACATGGTCTTAAACATATATTTGAAAGCCAAGGATGCGATGCTGGACTAAAAGAGCTCCTAGAGTTCCTTTCTGTGAATGCTTCTCCACTGCTGGATTGCTGAGCATCCCTCTCCTGGTAACACTGTCCTTGGGAGGGTTGAAAAAACTTCCAGTCCCTCTGTCTGTATAAAACATCCTTAACAGAAGCAGCGGAGGGAGGGACATGAAATGTCCTATCCTCCAGAGTCCTGCTCTGACTGGCTTCCATAAGCATTGCTCTTCAGGAGGGAAAATAAATGAGGATTTCAAAACTGTTTTACTTGATTCATTTCTTTCTGGGGTAGAGCAAGGCAATAGACAGTGGGAGGACTTCACTGATAAAGTTTTTTGGGTTTGGTTGTTTTTTTTTTTCCCAAAGCAGAGAATACCAGAAGATAACACAACAGCAAATTACTGCATATTTTAAACCCTTGTAGCTAAACATTCCCTTTTGGGGCTGCGCCAGGTATCTCGCAGTGCCAGTGAAAATGGGATACAGATGTTCACTTGTTTGGATGGAGACACTGCAATAATTCATGCCTCCTACAAATGATAGGATGCCTCATGCTCACAAAAGAATACCCTGATCTTTTTGTCAGTAATGAGAAAATATATTCTCTGTACCTATATTAAGGAAAATAAGGCCAGTAAAAACTCTGAAGCACATTTTTCAGTTTCCAAAATGTAACATCTGTGTAGCGACGCAGCCTGTGCTGGTAAAAGCACTACTGCCACCATACTAACCCGAGGGTGTCATCGCTCAGAAGGGAGTGAATCTGTGTCTGGGATGGGTATACAGAGTGTTAAATACCTGCTGCTAAATGTGTATGAACAGAGGACCTGAGCTTGCAGAACAGTGGGGGTTTGGGATGTTGTGGCTGAGACTTCATACACTCACACGCCACCCCACCCCAACTTCAGCTTTGAATACTTGCTTATTTTTGTAAGATGAATTTGGGTGTTTTCAAAATGTTACCTCTGAGTTTGAACTCACTTGTGGTGAAAATAGTCTCAGTAAAGACCATGGTAACAGTGTTCAGGAATGTGATCTATCTGTTTTAACGGACATGATGGAAATGGGAGCTGTGTACCCCCAAAATACATAGGGATGGGGTAGGGAGAAAGACGAGCTGAGCCCATTGCTGCAACATAACAGCAGGGCTGACGCTCACCTTCTGCTTTTTCATGTGTAGCAGATAACTGCAAAACTGGCATCTGCCAAAAGAATTTGTTAGCATACCTGAATACTTGCACCGCTGGTTTCCCCCTGTTGTGCTGCTGTCAGGAGAGGTACAAACAAACAGGTTCACACCTGCTGTATAGCTTCAGGTGGAAGGAATGCATGTGCAAATCTGGCAGGTAGAAATTGCACTCTTTAAATTAGGCTCCGCTTCTTGAAATCGGAGCTCGCTGCTTTCCCTGCCTGCTGTTCTATTTTTTCACTTTCTTGCAATGCCTGTATTAAAATGAAGATTTTTTTTTAAAAAAAAACCAACTTCTTAGTTCATTTTCGTGGTGGAGCTGTAACCACATCCAAAATCACACTTCTGGGAATCCAGCACTGATGTTGTATGAAGGTTTTAAAGGTGTGCACAATTTTTTCTCTCGCTTCCCCAAATGTTACTTTCTCAGTAATTTTTATGAAGTGGGTTTGGGCTTGACACAACTGGTACGGTTTGGGATGTAATGACATTCTTCTGGTTTATTTGGGAGGCATTTAACTATTTGCTCACCTTTTTCAAGTTGCAGATTGACTTTTAACTGAAAACTCTCATTTTGAAACTAAAACCCCTGAAAATCTTTTGATTCAGTAGCACTTAAATGCAGTGCTTTTATTTCTCTAATTATTTTTTCTATTGTTTTTCTTGGCTTAAACCATTCACCAGCTTTTTTTTTTTTTCCAATTTAATGAAAAGTTTGGCATTCTGAAATGGCATCTTTTGCAGGACTGTTAACTGATTGTTTTTCCCTGTTATTGTTTACTACACTGAATTTTTCACATCAGTGCAGACCATGGGCAGCCCTGGCTAGCCCTGTACGTTAGGGTAGTGCTTTTTCAGTCCTCGTCAATATGCAGACCATTCAAAACTTTCCAGGGGAAACGAGGATCCCTGGATAGCAGATTTCAGGCTCCTAACAGCTGAATACCTTTTCTCATATCTCTGTGGACTCCTTGAAGTCCTCAGCCCCCGAGAAGTTCACAGAGCGCAGCTAAAAACTACTTCAGGTTCGCTCCCACTTGCTCACATAATGTAGTAGTTTAGCAAATACACACTGCCCCACTGGTATTGCTTCAGTGGAGCTCGTCTCAGCCAGAAATAAAGGCAGGGTCTATTTTTTTCTTCTGTAAGTATGTTCAAAACATGAATTTCCATGAGTTTCCAACATAAGACCTATATCTGCATGGTAAGTAGAGTCACTTTCACTTGCAAATGAGGTTGGATCTGCTAAAAAATCTGCTAATTTGCAATAAAAATAGCATCCATCTTTGCTCTGCAAATATAGCCTCTTTGAAAACTGTCCCATTTTCAGAACTGTAGCAGCTTGTAGGATGGGAGAAAGGGGAAGGAGGAAATACCTTGCATTTGAAGTCACTTCGTATTTCTCCAGGACTATTTCACACACCTTTAGTCATTATGTTGCGTTTTGTGTTGTCACATTAATTTTCACAGCAACAGACTGATATAAACAGTGTGACTGCACTGCAGAAGCAGGGGAAGCTGGATTGATTGGGAGGGAGAAGGATTTGTTCAGACATAAATATCTCCTGCCATATTGAGGGGAGTTTAAAAAAAAAAAAAAAAAATGGCCAGCCAAGAAATTGCTTTTTTGTAGGAACGTTCTGTTTCTCTCTCTTTTTTTTCCCCTTTTCTTTTTAATGTGTGCTTCAGTGTGAGAGACCAAGAACAAGGGGGAACCAAGTGGCTCTTTAATGAATCTGAGATGCTGAATGCAGCTGCTTTTCTGGGGGGTGAAACTGCAAGGAATGGAAGACAAGGAAGGTGAACATGTATGCAGAAGCTGGTATGAAATAAGGAGCCCTGGTCATGTAAGGTCTTGTTGGGGAAACTGCTGACTTTCTTGCAGGCTAAATGCTTGGAGGAATTGCAGAGTCAGGCTCCAAGAAAATGAGGACATACACCAAAAAATCAGCACCTCAGCACACAAACAGGTGAAAATACCAGGTGCAGGGAGGAAAGCCAGTGCAATGCCTTCTATCCCAATCCCCCTGCACCCAATGAAGGATGCAGAGATTGCATAGAGAAGAGCAGGTATTGTACCTATAAAGCAATGCCTACCTGGCCATCCCTTATATCCCCTATGTATTGGGTTGCTATATGTATGTCTAGAGGGCTCCAGACTTTCAGAAACCTTCTGTGAGGGCAGGATGAGCTGGATTTCTTGCTAGGTAGTTTTCCTGTTGGTGATGGTTCTTATGAGAAATTTAGTGCTCTGGGGATAGGAAGTGTGTGGCACTAATCTAGGATTTCGGAGTAGCATAGACAGTGTCAGTCGTATCTTCTAAGGTTATCTGTAGGACTGAGACCCTCCCTGTTCTAGTACTCACATCTGCCTGGCTTGGCAATGCTGCTTTTGGCCTGCCATGGCCAGTGTGATGACGTTCTGTGCAGGCTGGAAATGTTCCCTGTGCTCCCATGGCTTTTCCTTTAAGGAAGGGGCTGAGAGATGCCTCCACTTTGGAGCTGATGATTTGAGTTCTCTGTTGCACTCATCACTGCTAGAGTATCTTGGGCTAGAGCTTGTGGAAGGGGTGTAAGAAAATAAATCCACCTGTATAGAGGAGGTATGAGGAAAAGTCCCAGTATCTGATCAGAGGTTTTGGCAGTAAGGATGAGATGGGTTGCAGCTCTGTGAACGCCTTATTCCTCAGACTTCTGTGCTAAGGCCGGCTGTGATGGGTCACACCATGCTTTGCTCAGTGTCAAGCCCTGAACTGAGGTTTCCACTTGGTATGTCCAAGTCTCTGACACCAAAAGCCTTGGGTGGGAACTTGCTTATGTCTGGATGGTTTGCAGCAGGCAAAACTCTTAAAAGAACAGCTAATTGCATATTCATAATGGCACATACAGTACTTGAGAGAAGCCCTTGATTTCTACTGTGGTGGATCTGGAAATTCACCTCTGGCCATGCTCAGCAACATCTATCCCCAGTCTCTGAAGAGCATGGATCAAGAGGAGCTTTTTGGCCCTTTTCCTCTGAGAAATAACCACTAATTTCTTCAGTTTGAGTACATTATTATTTTTTTAACCAAAGAGCATGGTACAGCTCTATACACCAGTTGGAAGCAACGTGATTTGTGTCATGAATACTAATATGTGTTTGACAGTATCCTGTAAATTCAACATGTTTGGAAGAGCGTTTACAGGAGTTGTAGGAACCATACTTAAATTTTTCCCCTACTTTTTTTTTTTTTAATTTCAATTAAAAGAAAAGGAAGCTAGCAAGAGTCTGTATTTGTATCCAAAACAAATATGGCTTGGGTCACCGCAAGACTTCTGCACGCCGTGCTAGACCTGGGTCTACAGCACATTCATTGATTTTTGTCTCCATGAATCACCCTAAAGCTATAGGCAACAAAAGCTGAAGCAATGTAGATGTGATTTCTAGTTCATTTGTTGTTCATTAGAAAGATTTTCTCTCTCTCATTTGCGGCACCCCTGCTGCTGCGTGTTCATTAGGAGAATGGAATGTATTCCAAATATTTCCTAGCTCTGGCAGGGCAGATGGTGGAAAGTAATTTTCCAAACTCTTCTGGAAAAGGGGGGAAAAACACACCCAAATAACCCCAAGTCACCCCCTGAACACCAGAAGAATTCGGTATTTCTGAGCACAGACGTGCTGTACACTTTCTGTCTCTCTGGTTGTACAGTGCTGTGTGTCGGAGTGGTGGGAAGTGTGTATGAATGGGAATGTATCACATTACATGTGGGATGTTAGCAAGGCTGGGATTTTTTTTCACAGGAAACTGCATTTGCAAAGAGCACACAGCAACATGCGGTACCCTAAAAGATGTATGTGAAGGAGTGAGCAAGATTAATTTCCCTAAATCATTTGGGCAACCCAATGCCTAAGGGAATCCCAGGGAGGGAGGACAGAGCCTGGGCATGCTCCTGTTTCTCCGGCCAGCCCTGCGCAGAGGCATGAAGCAAACTGGACCCTCCTCAGCTGCCCCGGCCCCATCCCCTGCCCTTCACCAGCGCGGGCAGAAGGATGTCCAAGCGCTCAGACAATGGTGGAGGAAGCGGCTCTGGCTGTGTTTCCCTTCTGCTCCCTGGGGAGCCAGGGGAGCACACAAGCCAGGGCCAGATTTAGCTCTTGGATCCACATGAAACATCTCTGTGCCGGCTGCTCCCTTCCTTCACGCTCAGCCTCTTGTCACGGGAGTGGAAGTCGCACACACACACACAAGGGGAACAGAAAAGCCGAGTCAATGTGCAGCAGGCAGAGCCGGGAACACAATGCGGGCGAAACAAAGAGCGGGGCTGTATTTACTGCCTTCCCGGTGCCATTCACTTCTCGTGCTTGGAGCTGGTTTCCTCTTTTCATGAGGCTCTTGACCTGCAGATCCCTCTCCTCAGCAGACAGACCCCACATCCCCGTGGCTGGATCCTTACGCCTCTTCAGATCAAACCAGCAAAACACTTTGAACAGAGAGCCTGAACTCTGTGTTTGCATGGAGGCTTTAAGCTCCTTGGCGCTGGCACCTGGGGTTCCTATTTGTTTTCCAACTCCTGAGGACAGCAGTGGTGCTCTCTCAGGCAACACAAACAAACCAAGAGAGGCTTGAGGCAGCGTGGCGGAGCTTACCCGAGCGCCAGCATTGCCAGGGCTGTGCCGTGATCTGGCCTGTGGAAGGTGCCTCCGGCACCGATTTGGGCTGTCAGCTCAGCCCAGCACCCCCAAAATCCCACACACGGAAACCTGGCAGAATAAGGAACTTGCTCAAAGGAAGGCCAGCAATCGCCCCATCTGTGCCGCCGAGACACCCAGCCTTGGGGGGAGGCACTTTGACAGCTGCTGTAAAACCCCGTCAGATTCCCAAAGCCCGCTATTAGTGATGGATTTTCAAGCCCCCTCTTCCCGCAGGCGCTCGGGCGTTGCAGAGGGCGTGGGTGCAGGTGGAAGCGTTGGGGCCTCTCAATTCATTCCCACAGCTGGGCCTTTGGGTGCAGATCTATGAACAAGCGGTTCACAAGCAGACGGTTGAAAAGGCACCGGGGAAGGGTGTACCCCTGAGCCCCAGGCAGGAGACCCCTCTGAGGCCGCGCTCAGCTTCCAGGCAGCTCTGTCCCCCGGCACCCGGCCTGGCGCTAGGCTCGGTTAAGCGCTGCTGGGGTAGGGCTGTGCACATCGTGCGACGGCTTTGCGGAAGCGGGGTTGTGAAACGGATGCCTTCGGTAGCTGCCGTGACCTTAAAACCCATTGCTCAGTCACCCCGCAGGAAAAATCAGAATTCCTTCCGAAGAGCCGAGTGCTGGTGCCCTTCGGGAGCTGGCTTTTCCTCTTTGGCTAGCCAGAGCTTCCGCCAGCCGGGACTGTCGCACCGCACTCTCTCAGCTGAGATTCAGGAATTTGTCTAAACTACATCTAATACCTAAACCTGTATTTTTCACAGCCTGGCAGAGTTTTAAACTCCTGTCAGCTACGGCCAGTAACCTTCAGAGATGATCAGTGGCTGTAATTGATTCATCACGACTCCTGATAGTTGGGGTTTTTTTTCTCAATTTGATTCCCAATTATTATGCTCTGGAGTCAAGCTTCTTTTAGGTAATTTACAGTGTAGCCTACATATGTGTAAAATATTTATTGCAATTGTGGTTTTAATTAAAATGCATATGATAATACCAAAAGGAGAGAGGGGGAGGAAGGGAGGGAACCCAGATTAAGGTTTTTTTTTTAATTGTTTTAATAGTGAGATTTGTTTCAGTGAGAACAGGGCATATTGGTTTCCTTGGAAACATTGGCGATGTATTAGCTGTATAAAATCTAGCATAAAAGATTTGTGAAAGTGAAGCCTTTAGGTTTTAACTGATATTAAAACTTTTTGTTTGGAAAATCAGATTCACATGTGGCCCCTGGAGTCCCAAAAAGGTGTCTTTTTTTATGGTTTGTTTTCTCTTAAACCTTAGAATTAATAATTTCACAGATTATCAGAATCATTAGAAATCTAAAACTGCAATAACAACAACAACAAAACCCCTTCAACAATTCAATATCCCTGATTCATACGATTTAATTAGATGTGCCTGTAAGTTCTCATTGTGCTAAGCAGTACCAGTCTCAGGCAAGACTTCACGTGATTTGAGAAAGAAGTACAAAGATTTGGCTTTTAAAATGTTCCAATAAAACTAGAGGTTATCAGTAATGGAGCAATAGGTGCTGTTTTATATACATCCATGTTCGGTTACTTTATTGTACACAACACTGATACCTGGCTATACGACACGCAACATACTGCAGCCAGCTTCACGTTCAGAGAATCCCAGTGGCTGCTGCTCACCATCAGCCTCACACGGAGCCTTCCGTGCCTCGACTTTCCCTGGTCTATGTCTTAGGAAGCGGGTACCCCAGGGAGCCGCAGCCCCCGAGCCAGCGCCACAGCACCCCAGGGCACCCCAGCAGGTCAGACGCACATTTTAAGGTTGTTCTCATCTGAAGTTAAAACGCGTTCTTTTCATTCTCTTTGAAAACCAGGCGCTCAGATTATCAGTTTTGGCTCTTTCCTATTAGAAAATCAAGCCGTGTGAGGAAGGGTTCAGCGTCTGCAGTCGAGCGGGGCTGAAACAACCAACATTTAATATCTGTGATTCACCTCCGAGCCCAAGCTGCGATGGTGCGGCGCATCTGGGGACCAAGTACGACACTCTCTTTTAAACAAAAGTGAGAGGGGAAAAAAAGACCGCAGGTGAAGTACCAGATGTAGGATTTTGGACTATCAGAGAAGAGGATGGAGGCTTGGTTTTAGCACGCAAGACTAATCACTCCGTTGAAATTATTTCAGCAGCTGAGTCAATAGACTTAGGGAAAAGGCGTTTACGGGAGCATTTGTGTTCCAGGATGCTCCCTCTTTCCCAGCCCTCCTGTTTGTTTGTCTTTCTGTCTCTCTGGTGTCGCAGCTTCCCAGGTCACAGGTTTATC
>JAVJGI010000002.1:10685750-10709684 GCA_035590275.1 Ibycter americanus | reverse complement strand
CCCCCGGGGGCTTTTCGTTGTGAAGGGCTATTCGCCTTTTTTTTTATTAATATTTCCCAATCCTCGCAGAGTAGCAGTGAGTGCAGTGCCTGACCTAAATACCCACTACTTTCCTGTTTGCTCTTTCCCTCTTGGAAATGAAGTGCACGGAGGTGAGAGAGAAGGAATATTATTGCTGAGGAGAGAGACGGGAGCTGATTTTTCTGGCAATGGAAAGCGAACGGTATTTTCTGCAAAGGGAAGGTTTTTTCGAGGCATCTCAGGCTGGGGGGGTTGTCAGGGTTGTACCCCGCGTAACACCTTGTTCTGTGCCGTGAAATCTAACCCCTGCACAGACTAATGCAAAATGGCCCAAAATGCAAACTTGGGAAAGAGTCTGGATTTTGCATCTATTCCTGGCACGGCGATGGGGCAGGCTCGCCGTGCGTGTAGGGGAGAGTCAGCTGAGCTGTGCCTGTTCCTGCTAGCGCAGGATTTGCCCCGTTACCTCCAGCGGGGTTGCGGAGCAGTATTTTAGAGCCGGCATCTGTCCCTTGGTATTTTGGATGGCTTTTGTCCAGTGTCATCTGCCTTCGCCTTCTCCAGTTTCATCGTTGTTTAATTCAGGTGTCTGAGTCCTGGAGAAGGTCTGTAGGCATTTGTATACAGGGTACTAAAATGCATTCATTCTGAATTTTAGCATAAACCATACCCTTTGTACTGTATGCACATTTAATCTTGATTTAATCTCATTCGTGTTCAGACAAAACTAAGCTGGATTTGCCTGATTTTATTAACACTACCGGTACTGAATAGACCATTATTCTTCCCTGACTTTAACAGGCCGGGCTAGATGTGCATACCAATAGCCATGTATAAATAATGAAGATACAGTTCTTTTTTGTGTCAGCCGGTTGGTGAACATAAACTGTGTCCCACAGAATTGCAAGGATGAGAGACTTTACTTTGTGTCTGATCAAGGCTCATGATTACGATAAAAGTTGTGAATTAAAATGTATAATGCCTTTTGAAGAAAAAGCTTCTCTTCCTGTCCAACTCTTGGCTTGAGGTTTTGTTGGAACAACTTGGGCTTTTGATTTCATTCCTTGACTTTTCAGAAGTAGCATATTTTAGATTTTTTTTCCCCCATTTTTTCAGCGTATGAAAGGCTTGGTAGGAGCCAGGTGCCAGTTACGGATGAGGGTGTGAGAGGCTGGGGACAGCGAAGTATGCTGGAGGACACCTTGCCTGAATGTGGGTGGGGGTGGCGGGAGCCTTGTGCCTGATGCCATATGGCTCCCGAGGTCCTTCCCCGGCTTTTATCCCCTGCCAGCACTGCGCCTGTCCCCCTGTGCCAGCCACTCGGCTCTGGGGTCCTGCCACTCAGACGCTGAGTTCCCATTAGCTCTCGAGAGCTTTGGGTCGAGCTCCTTTAATGCTGCCCTTCCTTATTTCGTTTTCAGATAGGTTGCTTTATCGCCGGTGTTATTTATTTATTTCCCACCGATGGCGGGCAGCATTAGCTCACCTCTGTGCTACAGGAGGGCTTTGGTTGCACTGCAGGGGCTGTTACCTGATGGCTTCCTCCACCGGGGTTCAGTGGAAAGGACAGACTTGAGCCTCTCTGAGATAAATTGATTATACAGCTTTTTTCCCCCTCTAGTCGCTTGATTTTATTTATCTTTTTCTAATACGACTTTTGAGGGAACCTCAGAGCAGCTACCACCAGATGCTATTTAATTTTCTAGCCAAAAGTTACCACGCAGGAATGCATCAGGAAAGTGGCATAACTGTAAACTCTTTTAATTTAACCCTCTAATTAGGTTAACTGTACAACTGATCCCCTAAAATATTTCTTTGCAGGCTTTATTCCGTATGGCAGGCTGCGGCGCTGCGGTGGAGGAAGCAGCTGGTTTCTGTGTGTGGTGCTCCCAGATTAGGATTATAAAAGGGCTTTTTGGGGGCGGGGGCGCGGAGGCTCCAATATGCCAGGCGGCGGTAAGCAGCCAGACGTCTGCGGCAGTGGTCTCTAATCGCTTCGGCTGGGTGAAAGAGGTCAGGGGTGATTGTCGTGGTGGAAGAGTCTGCAAATAACTAATTATTTGGCGCAGGGAGCGGAGTGGGGCAGCCTGCCTGCCTCGCCGCCGGCTTCCCGGGGCAGCTCGGTCCTGCCGCCAGCTGGGTCGGAGCGAAGTGCCCGTGCCTGCCCGCTGCGGCCAGCGCCGTGGCCACGATGGTGGGGGACCTCACAGCCACCCCAGGGCGGCTTCGCACCCCGCAGAGGCTCCTCCCGGTGGGTCTGACGCCAAGGCTGGGGGTCCTGCCTCCGCAGGCACCCGGGCATCCCTGCGGGAGGGTGGCATAAGGCGCAGGGCGTGAGAGCAGCTCTTGGCTCTGGGCTGGGTGGCCCTCGGCAGAGGCTTTGCTCGTGCGGTAACGTTAGCCACGGCATTCGGGGGTTCGAGAGGTGTCACTGCATCTCCCCGTGGAGGTGAGGCCGTTCCCGCGCTGGCAGCAGCGCCCTGACGCCGGTGTCGCCGCGGTGTGCCCGGCCGGTGGTGGGCTGGGGCAAGCGGACCATGAGAGCGGGTTTCTGTCCAAGCACGGACTTCTAGGTTTTCACATTCTTTGGTTTAATAACAAACCAAACGCAGATGGCTCAACCAGGGATCACATCTCCTTTCCACTTCAGCCTGCCTTTTTGGCAAATGCATTTCTTTCCTGACACTGTGTCAATGGCAGTTACGGCTTCTTCCAGGGCAGAGTGGATAAGAACTGTGTACTTCTTTATTCCCCCCCAAAGTTTTCCTCCAGGAGGTAGGGACATGGAGGGAAGCCAGAGCTGCTACCAGCATCTCAGCAAGCTAGAGAGTGTTCGCACAGAGGATGTTCAGTTTGTGGCATCTCAGTTTGACTTCAGCCAAACCGGGGAGTTCCTGGTGTCTGGCTCTGGCTCTGTGTCCGTGACGGCGCTGCTTTTTGCTGAGATCAGCATCCCAAGGTATGACTGAGGAGGAGCGGGGCATGGATGGCTTGTGCTTACGGTGGCCTGAGAACTGCCTGTGTGTGCCCTTGGCTGTCCCCAGGGACCCTGGCTGCCTGCGGTCCCAACTCTGCGGGTCCCACCTCTCGTACCCAGGGCAGCAGGGAAAGTCCTAATTCCCAGAGCCTGGAGAGCACAGGGGTCTTATAATGACAGTTTATTTTGTGCCTTCAGGCAGTGATTTTAATCCTAGCATTTTATGATCGGTGTTGAATGGAAGAATGAAAAGACAAAGAGGAGGAAACGGAGGGAAAATAGTCAAACTTTGCTTTTTTTCCTCTGGGTGGACACCTGGGCTGTGTGATGCTGCACAGCAGGACCATCACACATGGCACCAGAGGTGATCCTATATAGTCAGATGTGACCATATATAATGTGAAGTGGAGACAAGATGCGGTTAATTCTTCCTTTTCAGTCAGTATCAGGGTACATGCAGAGGAGGGTGTTTGATACAGCAAGTCCTGTACCCTTCTGCCAGGAAGGCATCCTCTACCCCCTGAATAAGCCGTTGGTTTGCCTTTGTTTTATTTATTAGTATGTTTTCAGATCCTGGTTGTGAGAGGACTGGCACTGAGGGGCGTGTGGGAAACCAGCAACCATATTCTGTTCCTTAAAGCCAGGAATTCCCAAGGTAGGGCCTGGGATCACCTCTAAATTTTCAGGATATTGAGTTAGCCAAGCTACCTCTCCTTCCTTTGCAGACGGAGAGAAGAGTACCTACAAATGTATGTTCTTACTTCATTTGCTGTTGCTCACCAAATATACTTGTATTTTTAGATTTCCCAGGCTGAGACTTGGTGGCTAGATAAATCCAGTTTTAGAATGAATTTGTAAACCTAAATTATAAATGGGTAGACATGAGGAGACCTTTCCAAGGGAAGTACCAAAATACATGGTGTCACTAATAGACAGTAATTATAATCCAGCTTCTTTCCTGAGTAACTCATTGTACAGTCATGTCTGTTGGTTGTGTTTCAGGTAATAGCAACCGTCAGAATTTGGTAACCCTAATTAACTAAAAAAGGTCATTTATTTGCAATGGCATTTCATGTAAAAACTGACTGCCAGTCTGCTAACTGGAAGGAGATCCCGTGCGTGATGCGTGGTTTGTCTTATCAGATCCCTCAAGTTCTCCGATAACAGTGCATCTGTTGTTGGTGTGTTTCATCAAAGTAATAAAGCCTGGCTGGAAAGCTTGCGAGGAGAGAGGTACAAGGGCCACTTTGCTGCAATTAAGTGGAAACTTGGTTCACACCATGAGCACACTCCCAGACGTCCACAAAGCAAAGGATTCATTAGTGTCGACGGGGATGTTTTATGCAGTGTTCTTCCTGTCTGTGTGGCTAAATTGCCAGGTGATTATTTTACAATTATTTTGGGTGGCAGAAGGTAGGTCACTTGGGCAGATCCCAGGTGAGGAAACACATCACAGACCTGCTCTGGCTGTGAGCAGCACAGCCGAGTCCGGCCCCACAGAGGAACAGGGAGGATTTCGGCACAAGGCTCCCCTCTGTGAGAGCAGGATCTGACCCATCGTCTCCGTCGCTCAGAGCTGATGACGTGGGCTGTTGCATTCCTGCTTCCTTGCTGCACTAAACGTAATGGTGCTCGTGGAGCTCCTTGAGGAGCGATGGAAGAGGGCAGGGTGTAGTGGAGCGGTGGAGCAGCAATGCCGGCGCTGAGCACGGTGCTGCCGTGGCAGGAACCAGCACCTGAGCTGTTGGTGCTCGCAGGGTGAGCCCGTATACATACACACCTCCGAGAGCTGACAAGTTTTCAGTACTTGAAAAAGTATCGGGGTGCTGTCTGTGTGTGTATACAGGCAGAAACACATTTGTGAAAGTTAATTGATTTAACACTACAAGTAAGTGGTTCAGAATGAACTGGTTAATGAAGTAGTTGGTAACCAGAGAAAGGAGTTGTGGGCTTTGGGCTTTTTGTTTGTTTTTTTTTAAAAGCATATAAATTTCAGCTGTAGGAGTTTATCATCCAAATCAGAGGATTTGGGGAGCTATTGAGAGTAAAGAGAGCTTTGATGATTTGGCAAGGAATACAGCTTCTAAGGCAGCACTTTGATCTGCATTTTAAATGCTTCTTTGTAATGACAGTTTCACAATTTCTTTTCTCATTTCAAGTCAGTTTTGCAGAGGTATGTTTTGAGAGAAAATAGTAACAGCACACATTATTCTTGTTGGCTTCAGAGCCAGCTAGAACTTGTAGTTCATCCCAGATCTTTTGGCTACTACAGTAAATCTATGATTACACCAAAAAGGAAATTAGTAGAGATGTTAAATATTATCAAAGCTTTGCAAATCTTTTGCAATACCTCCAGTGTGAAACCTAAACTTACATTAGCATTTTTGCTGTGGTATGTTGTACAGTATTTATCTAAGCATCCACCTCATATTGCAGGTTCCTGATTTAGCTTTTTTTTTCCTTCTAAAGGACACATTACTGTTTAGCACATGCATCCTTTTAGTCTTGTGTTGCACCTGAAGACCTTGATTCTAGTGACTCAAGCTTTCTAAAGACAACCCGGTGCTGCTATAGTGGTGCTATTGGGAACCTTTTTCTTCCCCTTCTACCTACAGCACATCCTTAGATAAACTCTCACTGGAGGGAGAAGATTGTTGTTGCCTATGTATTTTTATACAAGAGAGCTTGTTTCATTAATTTATGTAGTACGGGTAGAGTAGGAGAGAGGGTAGGAATTGGGAATGTTTATTAAGGTTTTAATTTAAATCTTGCATGGCATCTTTACTTCTTGTACCAGTTTGGAGTGAGGTTTATACCTCTCCTGGGAAATCAGCAGCCTTAAGGGGGAGGACAAATAGGCAAGTTTTCCCAAATTGATTTGGAGTTGTGTGGTAGCATTTCTGGTGCTGATTTTGGCCTCTCCTGAGCTGTGACTCTAAGCTGTACCAGGCTGGCAGCTCCCTGCTACTGGAACCAAGGTCAGCTGGTATGTAGAAGAGGGCACACATTTCATTTGCAAGCTAAATTAGCCCATGAAGTTGGGTCTTCAGTTACATGTAAAGGGTAGCATCACTGGAAGGCCTTAGACAAATAGCATCCTGTATGCTGATGTATGGAAGCATTCTTACGTCCTTTTCCAAACTGTCAGTGACTTCATTCAGTTGGACGTTATCCTTGTTGTTCTGCATATCTCTCTAGTACAGGATGCTAGTTTGGAGCATGTAGGGCTGCGTGGCCCTGAGACTTGTACATTCAGCCATCACGCTCAGAGATGCTACAGCCAGTGCACTGGTGCGTATTACAGGCTCAGGCTGGCACCAAGTCCACCATCACCTTTGGAATTTTTTGAATTAACGCTACTTTTTCGCTGCATTCAGCAAGGTAGCATGGCTAACGTCGTAATTGGTACAGTAACCCCTTTTTTCTCCCAAGTAGTCAGACTTCCAGTTTCTCCCTGATGCAAGGCTAGGTTTAAGCTCCGTCTAGAAGAGAGTGTGTTTTTCTCTGTGTGGTGTGTGTTATTGTTGTCACAGGCTGTGGGGTAACGTAAACTTACCTTGCACATCTTTTGAAACTTGCCTCACAAGTTGTCAGTGTTGGTGGATGTCCACAGTGCTTTCAAATGGTTCACACATTTGTGCTCGGTGTGTTCAGTCTTGCACGTATCTTTAATAAAATGCCTCAGACTGGCTGATTTTTCACTTGCAGTATATATTCGAAAATGTGCATTTGGAAAGGCAAGTGCTTTTGCACGTGGTAGTTCTCTCATCTGTTCATGAGACCCTGCTCGTGGCCGCAGTGCTGAGGAATTGTGCCGGTGATGGTTTGCTGGCGTGAGGTTTGTGCGCTTCAGCAGGTGCAACAGGATTTCCCACATTTGCAAACTTGGCCCAAGCAACCCAGCAAAGCAGAATTTAGCCTTGGAGGATGAAAGCTGATTAACCCCCGGGCTTGGAGCATACTGAGAATGAAAAGACGTACTTGCACAAAGATCGATACTACTTTTCAAGAATATATGCAGGACGTGGTTTGGGGATTTTTTTCCATCTCTTCATTCTGTCCAATATGTTAAGTAGCTGGTTTGTTACTCTAACCCCCTACAAATGATTGTCAGTAATAATTCTGTAAAACTATGAATCAACTCTGCATGACTTTGTGCAAATAGACTGAGTAATTTCTTTGTTCTTTTCTTCTTACTTTGTAATTGGAGTCTGTAAAAGCCCAAAGGTTTGGTCTTGTGGAAAGCATGATTCATTTATTGGTGTCTGTGCCGACTAGTTATCTTTCAGTAATTCCAGAGTGCTGCTACAAGCCAAGAGTGATTCATACATGGCTAAGTGCACAAACAAATGGGGTCATGGCCATCTGCAGAAACTTTTCTAACCTATTTATGGTATCAGAGAAAGAAGTGGGTGTATTAAGGATGATGGAATAGGTGTCAATTACATTAGTGAATATAACCGGTGAAGTAAAGCTAACCATTACTCAAAACCACATCTGCTCATTGCTAAAGATCACGACAGTAGGTCCTATTTAAATGTTAACATAGGTCTGATACGAGAGATGGAATGAGTGTCCAGCTTGTCTCCTGAGGAGCTCACCATCATAACTGCTGTGGTAGTCTCTTCTACCTTCCTTGAGATTTAGACGTTAACTTGCACTGTGAGTGTTTGTAGTAGCAAAGTCTGGCTCTTTGCTGTTGCAGACCTCAGTCGTTATATGCTTTACATGCAGAATTGGGGCTAATACTAATTAACTTGCTGTTGATGATCAGTGGTAGGGTTTCTTATTTGCACACCAGGCAGAAGGACAGTGCAACATCTTAGTAGAGACGGTGGTCGGGTGAGTCGGTTTTCCTTCCAAATGCATTTTCAGTGCTTTAAAATCTCAGAGGGAAGACAACCTGCATCTTACGAGGTAGCTTTCCTCTACTTTTATCCCATTTCACTAATTGAAAGAATTAATTTTCCCCTTTGTCACTCTGATAACAAAACAGCGCTGGCTGCAGCCGTGTCGGAATTGCTTTGTTTGGAAATTAGTCTTTTGCTTTGGGGGAGGCAGTTTGCTCCTGCCGTGCTTGCAAGTGGAGGAGCTGGGCCCCGGGGCTGACACTTGGGTGCCTGAGTTGGTCACGAGAAGGAGAGTGTTTGAGACTAGTGACAGAAAATCGCAGGGGCAAGAAGCACTCCTGGGGCATATGGATGAGGGCAGCTGGCGGCTCGCTCCCGGCCGCTGGCTGCCAGTGCCTGCCCGCTCTTCAGTCTGGGACACTGCAGCTGGTTTTGCACCTGAGACAGGTGTATCCAACAAGGTCTTGCGCTTGCGGAGCGCGTGGTGGTCTCACAGTGCTTTAGAAACATCCCGTGTCTGCAGGAGGGGTGAGGGTTCCTGCAGAGGCCAGTGCCGTGAGGCTGGGCAGCGGCCGTGGCCCCGTCTCCCCGAGCCCTGCGAGACCCGTGCGGTCACCGCTCAGTTCTGTTTGATTTCAGAGGACTTGACTGGAGCAGAGTTCATGGACTCAAATTTCTGTAAATCAGATTTAAGCATCGGCGCTGGCTAAAAACATGGAAGAATTTGGCAACGTGTCGTTGTTGTCCTTTCGCTGGTGTTTCGAGCGCTGTGCCCGTTTCTGCTGCGCGCTCCCTGCCCGTGCTCTCGTGGAGGCGGACGGGGCCCTGGCCGGCACACCGAGCGTGCTGCGGCGGGGAAAGTGACCCAGACGTTTGCCCAAAGGACCGATGAGCCTTTCCTGATGTCTGAACAGCTTTCTTCTTCTGCCCTTGCTTTATTTAAGTCAACAGATTGTGTAAGCCACATGCTGGATTTACCTGCAGGGCAAGTGGGAAGGAAGCAGTGCCATTTGGATGAATTCCCAAAAGACGTCTAACCGCTGAGCGTTAAGACTTAACATTTCCAAGCCCGAGTCCCTACAGCCGTCCTCCTGAGTCTGCTTGCCGCCGCCTCCATCCGTGTGCAACGCACCTGTGGCTTCGGCTGCCAAGGACGAGTCCTGGGGAAGCTGCCTGCTGCAGCCTTTCGCCGGTGGGTCTGCTGCGGGTTGGGCTCTGTGCTGAGCAAGCTTGGAAATTTTCCCCCTTTTCTGTTTAAAACTACGATTAATGTTATTTCTTATAAAAACAAAAATCCCCCCCTGCCAAGCTAAGCTGTGACCTGAGCCTCCCGCACCTTCCCGTGCTGTTTTGCACGGTGCTGAAGATCTTGGCTGGCTGTTCATGCCGCGGGGATGAAACCCACAGCTCAGCAGCTTAAATGACCCAGGCTTGGGCTTGTTCCGGGTGCACGCTCCAGACCTGAAACCAGGCTGGATTTCCTTGTGCCCTCCACAAGTATCGGAGCAGTGAGACCGGGTTCGAGAGTCGGAGAGCGTCGGTGCTCCCTGCACTGGCTGGGCTGCAAGGGCTCGGCTTCGCTGAAGCTCTGTTGCTTTCCTGGAGGAGCAGGTCCTGCTCTTTTGGTGTTTTTTTTTCATTCTTTCCACCATTATTCCACCTTACCAAGGGTGGTCTCTTGGCTTCAATAACTTAGAATAGCATAGACAGACTATGCTGTTTAGCACCGAGCTCTGAAAGTCCCTTGGCCTGCTAGGTGCTGCCTTTAGGACACTAAGGAACAACATGATTTACGGACTTCACACAACTCTGAGTAAAACTATCTTAAATTGCAATGATTTCCCATATATTAAACAGGAATCTCACTTCTGTTCTTACACTTATATTACTGTAACGGGACTTTGCTTGAACTGGAAAATGCATTTTTGAGTGCAGTGTCTCCCTCTCCAGCGTGCTCAGACACACGCACGAGGTGTGTAACACTTAATGATGCTGATCACTGGTGTGTAATGCGGTGAATGTTTTTTATATTTCTGTAGTGTGACTTATTCGTAGCGGTGTAGACAAATTGCACCTTTTCCAGCTTTTGCTATGGATGCAGGGGATGGCTGTCCTGTCAGCTGATGTGCCAGAGACGGTTTCAAGAGTAAGGAGAGGGGCAGAGGTCCCTGGTGGGGGTCCTGCGTGCTCTGAGTGAGGCGCGGAGCAAACTACGGGGTTACAAACGTGTTCTGTCTTGCCGATAGCTTTTAATCCTCATCATTCTCGTGGGTTTTCTTGATAAATACTTCTCAACAACCGCTGACTTGCCATCCAGGCCTGAATTGTAAGGAACAATAAACGTAATGGACAGTCTCAATTTAATAGATTCACTATGAGCTTTTTATTAGTGGAGCCTTTTTTTTTTTTTTTTTAAATGACTGCATTTATTTAATTTAAGTTCAGAAAGTAGCTCTTTCAAATCCGAGGGAAGCATGCCTGAGTGGGCTTAGTTCAGCTAATTTGGTTATGCAGCAGGAGAAGGATCTGTCCTGCTGTGCAGCCTGCACAGTGCTGGCTGGTCTCGAGTGGGTTAACAGCTGCGTGCAGATGTTCAGGAATTTCTCTTTTGACTTGACCATGGGGTTTTGCTGCTCTTCAGACGACAAGTGCACTCCAGTCGCAGCGGGTTCATGGGTTAGGAGATGCTTTTCATCCTCTCCTATTCTGTTTGCTCAGGAAGGGATCAGGCTGTATCTTGCAGCCATGCGTCTTCCTTGGTTACGCTTCTAGAGATTTGGAGACCCACATTAAGCATCTATTAAATTAAGCAAAATGGCCATTAGAAAGCTACATTTCAAGTGGAAGAAATGTTTTATGTAACATAAGGATATGTGAGGGGACCTAAATACAGGCTTAAATTGGCTGTTACGAAAATAGGTATAATTGGGTTTTTTGCACAGTGATTTTACGGCTTCTGAGTTTAATGTCATGATGAAATCCCGCATCCAGTCCATGAGCAGCCGAGGAGATGGGGGCTGAGGAGCCTGAGTAATGGGACTTGTTCTAGGAACAGCCCTGCTCTCATTTGCAAAATTGGACATACCTGTCATTTGCTGAGGCTCTGCTTTGTTTGAAGGGTGTCTAGAGCCATGGTTTCCTCTCGCCTGTGTTTGCCCTTGGGTCTCCCTGCAGCACCCAGCCACCCACTGTCGGGACTGGGCAGGTGAAGGGGTGTCTCTGGCTATGGCTGTAACTACCTGTGGGTGAAAAATGCAAAACTCTTGCAGCTGTACCCTCCTAACTGTGCACATGCCAAGAGCTCCAGCTTTGTTTTCCAGCCTGATCAATGCAGTTTAAGTTGTTGGGTAATTTAGTAGCTGGAGGCACTTCTGTAGGCTTGGTGTGAGAGCAACTGCTTTGCTCCCTGCCTCGGGCAAGGCTGGGGAGGGTTTCCCTCTGAACCAAGGCTCCCCCTGTCGTGGCCGGGGCCAGGTGATGCTGTGGGGCTGTCAGCCGGCTGTTCTGGGACCGGGAGCCTGAGGAAGTGGAGGATACTGCATTTTGACCTTGCATCCTCATATTAATCCAGATAGTCTTTCCTGTTTCTATATTTAAAGCCTTTTTGTTCTTCTGTCTAGAGAGACAGAGCGTCGGCTCTCTTGGGTAAAGATTGACCCATCCCCTTTTGGAAAGCTGGTCCCCAAGTAGTTTTTCTCCATAGAAAACAAGGCTCGTCTTTATCTTGTTGGCAGGAATTGGAAGAATAATTTTTTTCTTTGATGTATCTTCAACCAGTTAGTGTTAAAGCTGTTCTTCTTTCTAGCTAAAGGTCTTGCAAGGGTGAAAAAACTCCATTGCTTTCCTGAGAGTGTCTTAGCCAACACATGGGAGAAAAGCCTGGCACTGTGAGACAGGGTAGAAAAAGCTGAGATAGGATTTGCTGCTTCTTTGAAACTATCCCTTTTTAATTGTCCAAACAGCATTTCAAAGAAAATCTCTGCTCTTCTTTATCTCCTTCCAGCATTATAATTCTATATAATCACTTTTCTTTCTCAAAAAGAATAGGGCGTGATTTATTTTTTTTGCAGAAGGAGGAAGGGATACATTCCAGATGTTGCTGGGATACACTTTTTGCCTCTGTTTAATGTTTAGTGGCTTTCAGTAAACAGGCTGTGAGAGGTGGGGCTGATGTTTTTATTCCAGGACGAATCATCTACAATAAATCCCATCTGCTGATGGGGGGGCATATCTTGGGTGTGAGGAACTGATCCTGGCTTTGCTGCCTTGCAGAAAGGCAGCAAAAGCTGAGGCTGGCCCGAGAGCTCCTTTAGGGTCTCTGCCCTTGGTCCTTTGAGGTATTCGCCCTCCCCTTCCCACTTTGCTGCTGAGCTCTGGCTCCGTGAGTGAGAAACACTGTGCGGGGTCCAGTCCCCTGCCCGTGCGGACCCTGCTGCGGGAATGGGCACTTCTGCTCTACGGTGACTCCGTGCTTTTTCGGGAGCAGCTCTGATCTGCAGGCAGCCCTGGGCAGGCAAGGGCTGCCGTGTCCTGCGTGCTGTCCCGTGTGGGATGCCCAGTTCAGCGGGACTCTTCTGGCCGTGCTGCCGGCGAGCTGGGCTTTCTGGTGCTGGCGCTGGTGTTGCAGCCCAGCAAAGAGCATGCAGGTGCCCTGCACCACTGTGTGAGGCTGGATCCAGGAGCCGGCCTCTGGTTACAGGCAGTCCTCTTCCCTCCTCCCACAGCAAAGACTTGTCGTTTCAGTGCATGCAGTGCTTTTACCTGCTTTTGGAGCCTTCTTTCACACTAAGCCAAAAATAATTTTCCAGCATGTGTTGCACACAGGCATTGTGGGACAGCGCGGCAGCTCCATTCCCTGTTTCATGTTTTCACCTGTTTAGACTAAGTACATCTTTGTTTTGTTGGCAGCCTGTTGCGTTGCACAAACAGTGTAAGACAAAACCACTAGCAGGTGTTGGTCCAGCCAGTATAATTACTGGTTCCTTGCTGCTGGTAGGCAGACAGCGTGAGCCGCCCTTCGCGTGGAGTCTTCTGGCAGGGCTGTGGCTGCAGGAGTGCTCCGGGCACTGATCCACAGGGAGTATGTGCCGACTGCTCAGCCACTCCTGTATCTCTTCCCGGCTGCTGATTGCATTAAAAAAACAAAAGTTATGCATATATGGAGGAAGGAGGGAGAGCTGAGGGTGGCTCTGGTCAAGT
Source organism: Ibycter americanus (assembly GCA_035590275.1). Classification (NCBI taxonomy): domain Eukaryota; kingdom Metazoa; phylum Chordata; class Aves; order Falconiformes; family Falconidae; genus Ibycter; species Ibycter americanus. The sequence goes on along the minus strand of JAVJGI010000002.1, from coordinate 10,696,637 downwards.
TAAAGCACTGACTTTTAAGTGTAAATTCTCAGTTACATTTACAAAGTTGGCAAAATGCATGGCTGAACCAGAAGGCCAAATGTCAGCAGGTGAGAGCCAGGCAAGCTCAGAGAGAGGTGAGAAGCAGTGTCCTAAAATCCTGCAGGACTTAAGAGGGTTCAGGCTGGCTTCTCCCACACATCCCGGGCTGTTGGCAAAGCCGGGTGAGCCGCGATGTGCCCGGGGTGCCGGGGCACTGCCATGCTGCGGGGCTGCCGGCACAGCACAGCGGCTCCTTTCCGCCCTTTGGAAATTTAACCGGAGAACAACTGATCCTGATCTGGCCAGCTGCAGGCACCAAGGCTCTTTTTCTCAACACCTAACTTCCCTTCGGACTCCCATACCTTTTGGGCCTCCCAAGCCTTTTTGGCCTCTCCTTTTCTTGCAGCCTCTACTTTTCCTTCAGCCTCCCACCCGTTTTCAGCCACCTCTTTTTCTCAGCCTCTACTTTTTCCCTTTTGGGCCTTCCCACCCCATTTTGCTCTCCCACCTGTTTTTAGCCTCCATTTTCCTCCCCCTCTCATTTTCCCTTGGCCTCCCACCCTTTTTTGGCCTCCAGTTTTTCTCAGCCTCTACCTTTCCCTTGGTCTCTCACCCCTTTTGGGGCTCCCACCCCTTTTTGACCTCCACTTTTCCTTAGCTCCTACTTTCCCTTCGGCCTCCTACGCCTGTTCAGCCTCTCGCCCCTTTAGGGCCGTGCACATCATTTTGTCCTCGCGCCTGTTTTCAGCCTCCACCTTTGCCCAGCCTCTATTTTCCCTTTGGCCTCCCACCCCATTTTGGCCCCTTACCCCTTTTCTGCTACCAGTATTTGGCAGCCTCTACTTTTCCCATTGCCCCCCACCTCTTTTTTTGCCTCCCACCCCTTTTTAGCCCCCTACCCATTTCGGACCTCCCTCCCCCCTTTCAGTGCCCACTTTTTCTCAGCCTCTCCTTTTCCCTTGGCCTCCCAACCCTCTCTCCTCCTCCACTCTTCTTTTGGGCCTTTCACTCCTTTTCCTGCCCCTCTCTGGGCTCTGTGCAGGATCTGACCGCAGAGGAGGCGGAGGAGGAGGAGGAGGAGGAGGAGGAGAGGGGGGTCGCCACGCGTTGCCGCTCAGTGCTGTTTGGCTGGGCCGTTGGTGTTTGGCTTCCTTTCCTTTCCCATGGGATCGGTGCCGGTGCCACCTGCGGCGGGGACGCGCGGGATGCTCTGGGCTGCCCCTGCGCGCTGCCCGGGCTCGTGCAGGTGACGCCGCACGTTCGCACGGTCACTGAATGCGTCCCACACGCGCGGCATTGATCTGCGATACATCTGAACCCCTTCCTGCAAACCAGCCTGACTGGAAATGAGTGAGCTGACGCCGCGCCTGCGGATCCCGGGGTATTTAGCTGCTGCAGTAATTGACAGCGACTCGCTGACCCCTTCGCCTTTTCCTGGGGTGAAAAAGTTGCTTATCGCTGTTCTCTCGGGTGCATGGGAAATAACTTCTTGAGGCTTTATCGGGGAGCGAGGAGCCCCCCAGCCTGCTCACCTGTGGCTGTGGGGCCGCAGCGGCGTGCGCCCGAGGTGCGGCAGCCTGGGCTGTGCCTGCAGCTGGGAGCCTCCCTTGCTCTCCAGTTAAAGGCCACTTTTATAGGCCAGTAGGAGGCCTTTGGCATCAGACTGTGGCAGGTACTAATTAGTACCAATTAACCATTATCAGTGACAGACAGCTCTTAAGGGCTTCATAAAAACGTCCCGTACGCGGGTTGTCCCTGGCGGAATCCCCGGCGGGGCTGCGGCACGGTCACCCCGCCGGCAGCGCATCAGGCGCCCAGCTTGGGCCGGGGGGCCGGGGGGTCCCTGTCCCATCAGCCCATCACTTCTGCAGAGTAATGCATGGCTCACTGACAGGCGAGAGGGAAGTCACGAGCTGTCCTTTATTCCGAACTCTTTGCTGCTTTGTTTCTCACTTGAAAATCCATCTGCTGGGCATTGCATCTGGGGTTTGTGCAAGGTGTTGCTGTGGGTCCTTCCTCTTCAGCACCCTGTGGCCTCTGCTCCCCGCTGGGGTGGGGTGTCAGGACGCCCTGAGCTTTTGCCGAGGCTCAGCAGCACGTGGGGCTCAGCTGCGTGTGTTTGCAGGGGAGGCAGCCCGCGGCACATAGCCCACCGGCACCTTGAAACCCACAGTGCTGCCCGGGGCCGCGGACGGGTGGTCTGGCGGTGTTGGATGTGGTGGGAAGGCCTCTGGGGTGGGCTGAGTGATCCCAAAAACTTCGCAAACCTTTGTCAGGCTTCGGCATGTCATCAGGGGAGTTGGCCATGAGTGCTGGAGGAGAGCAGTCCCGAGGACGCCTGTGCAGTGGCGTGGCCGGAGAGGAACGGGACCTCGTGCTGCAACTTCTGGTGTGGGAGAAGCATGGGTTGTTACTGGGGGTCGTGACACCCATCTTGTAGTGCTCTTGGTACTCCTGGCTACTGTGGAGGTGGTGGGCTTGGGTGCAGGTGTCAACCACGGTTGGCTATGGGGGAGCTCTTCAGAGAATGGGACCCCAGGAGGGGAGCTGGGGTGTGTGTTGCAGCCGGTCGGAGGTGGCTCCCATCACTGACGGATGCTTTCTGTTTTCTTTCAAATGTCTCCAGGCACTGAATGTTTAGGTCGCACCTTTCCAGGTAAACTGGGTAAGTGAAGTATTTCAAGAGTTGCCAAGATCTAATTATGAAGGCTGATTGCATGATTGCAGCTGCTGTACTATAAACACCCTGGTTACACACCTGACGGAACAGGTGGTACCTTGCCTTGCCCTGAGAGCAGCAGGTACCCGCTGTTTGGGGTGCGGATGGGGATGCAGCAGTGTCTTCAGAGGCTGATTGTGCAAACCTGATATTTTCTGTCTATCAATAGCTGGCTGCATTGTGGTAATCCTGGATGGAATTTTTTTTCTTCTGCAGTTCAATGTAGAAACACCTTCAAAAGCCGAATGTCTTTTTAAGCATGAGCACTCTTCCATTTGCTGTTACTCTGGGAAACTAATGAGCAGCATTACATCACGGAAAAAAAACTTTCACTGTATTTTGTGAAAGTAGTTTGACAACCTGAATCTTTTTAAAATATGGCATGTTGGACTTCTGTCGAGTGTGGGGCTGCTGTGTTCAGAACAGACAAAACCAGATGTCGGGAGCCCCGTTGAACCAGGCTGTTGGATTTGAGCTGAACCTGTTTGCAAAAGAGCCTTTGCTGGTTTAAAAAGACACTGTTGTAATATTTATGGGTCTCTCAGTTTAGAATTGAGTTTATGAGAGTACCTCAAAAGTAAGGCGCCTTTGCTCAAATGTGGTGTCCCAAGCCTGCTGGGGAAGAACAGCTAAATAAAGTGTTAACAAGTGGTGAATAAACGATTTTAATAAATGGCTAATCAATTGTTACAGAGCCTGGGAAGTCAATAGAGTTTATGACCTTGGCTTATAACCACGCTCAGATCTTTAACGTGCTTGTAATACCTACAAATCATTCATTAGGTTTTTATCAAGCATCTATTAGTAAAAGTCATAATCTGAAACAAGACAAAAAAGAATTATTTCAGTTGTTTATTTCAAGCCTGATGACACAATTTGGTTGCAGAGTACCATAGTCTTGCTGATGCAAAAAAGCCGTGAGACACCACCAGTCCCACCAGCAGCGTTCTGTGGTGCAGACATCAGGCAGGGGAAGAGCAGGAGCCCGAGGCTGAGAGCAGCCCATGGATGCAGGGCAGATGCAGCCCCTGTGCTGGGACACTCACACCAGTCCGTAGGGAAACTGTCCTGCAGCAGTCAATGATTTATTTATATTTATTTTATATTAATGCCTTAAACAACAGATTTCAGCAGATAAGCTGGGTGGATGGAGAGAGCCCCCGTGTCATGCTGCTCTGAGCAGCGTAGCTCGGGGTGTTTTCACTGTAGCAAAAGGTGTTTGCTGTTGCTTGACTGTTGTAAAACTTGCACCCATTTTCTTGTCCTGTGATTCAGGAAAGCGTGTGAGCGGGGATGTGTTCTAGTGCTGCTCTTCCTGCTTTCCCTGGTCTTCCCTGTCCCATTTTGTGTGTACGTTTGTGCCTCAGGGAGGGAGGCAAAGATGCAAGTGAGAACATGAAGTTTTCCTAGAATATAAATAACATAAAATTAAATATATTGGGGGTTTGTTGTAGAGTTGTTCCCTGTAGTCTCCAGTTGCTTGCTCCTTTGCCGAACTCCCTTACTCTTTGGGGGTTTTTAATCTTACTAGATGGATACTATTTGGAGTATGGTGTAGCACACTTTAGCAACCTTGCTGCTAGCTTGCTTGTGCGCCCAGCGAGGAGCTGTCTTCGCAGACGTCAGTGCGTGCCCAGAAACTCTCCCCTGGCTTCTGAAAGCCACGGTCTGCCAGAGGGGGCTGCCTCTATCAGATGGCTTTTTGCCTCGCCTTTGTTGTCTGGGTCCTTGTGTGCAGCCCCAGCCTGGGCCAGTATCGCCAGACATCGCCACCTCCACCACCCGCATCCTCCCGGAACGCCCCGGTGCTGCCTGTGGAGCTGAGACCCTCGGGAAGGCATCTCCGTGCCCATCCCCGTGCCGCCTGGGCTAAAGCCTTGCACACGGGGATCAAAACACAAATCCTGGGCAGGGAGCACCAGCTGAGACCACCTCAAGGGAGGTCTAGCTTTCATTGTTTTTTTTTTCCTTGGGTTTTTAAACTGTTCCAGCATCTTCCAGGTAACTCCTGGATGTCTCCGGTGGGGATGCCAGACTCTTGAATATCTGTAAATGACTTGTGGATCTCTCTTGCCTGCTGAGAGGGGATTGGTTTGGCTCAGCCACAGCCTCTGTCCGGAGCTGTGCACCAGGGCATGGTTGGGTGCTGCTGTCCCCACAGGGAGCAAAAAGGGAGGCTGCGATCTCTGCTGGGTTTTGCGGTGGCTGTCCTGATTTTTGCAGGGGGTGGCTGGGAATGGGTATGGAGGGTGAAGGGGAGATGCCCTCAGCAAGGAGCCACTGATCTGATGTAGGAAGAGACCCTGAACTCTTTCAAATCAAAGGACAGGGTGGAGGGTTCGCACAAAACAAAATTCACAAGGCAAAATATGTAACTAGATGAAAATGTGTGATCTGGTGATTTCTTAGAGGTTTGAGCGAATTCTGTCCAAGTGGACACACAGACCTCCCCCATCTCCCAGAAGCTGGGTCAGGCTCTGTATTCACTGCAGTGCTCCCCTGGGAAAATGCCTATGTGCATCGTTCCCTTACTTTTATGTTGTGGGCATTTTGTTATATTAGTCTAAATGGGTTTGTTTCCATAGCTGCATGCTGCTGATAAAATCCCAGTGTAGGATCTCTCAGTCTCCCTGTGCCTGTGTACCAAAAATAAATCACATGCAGTTGTCAGAAGATGAGCTGCTGCCATGGCAGGTGCCAAGCTGCGAGGAAGTTTGGGCTCGACCTCGCTGAGACTGCAGGTGCGTGGCATCTCGCCCCGGTGCCACCGTGCAGCGTCCTGCTGCAGCTCCCAGCTCTGTAGGTAGCGTTGGTGCCTGGGTGGCCCTGGGGACCCGGAGCACCTGGGGAAGGAGGTGCTGCAGGAGGGATGATGTTTTGGAAATGGAGTAGGAAGTGGTGGAGGCAGGGGGAGAAGAAAATCCCTGTCCCTCACCTTTTTTACAGGTAGAAAGGTATGGATGAGGTAGGGTGTGCTGATGAAGGACTGGCATCAAGTGGCTACCAGGGTAATAGAACTGCTGTCTTGCTCCAAAGGCTGTGTATTCGCCATCAGCTGCTAATACTTCCCCTCTCAGCAGAAGAGGGTGGGCTTTTAATGGCTATATAAACTGTCTCAGCTGCTGGGGCTGGTTTTGCTTGGCTTCAGGCTGTAACTCCAAAGGTCCAGCCTGAGGGGAGGGTCCCCTGCAGCTGGCTGAGGCGGCTGCTGGTTGCGCCCAGGGTTGCAGGTCCCACATGGAGCGATGCTCCGGGGCCGGGGAGCGCTGCTGATGCCCAGGGTGGTACCACAGCAGTGTCACCAGCTCTGCACATGTGGGTCCCTCTGGTTTCGCTGTCTGTACAGCTGGGCTGGAGCACATCTTCTGGCAGAAAACCTGGCTTCGAAGAGGTAGTTGTCTTTCCTTCAGGAAGAGTGAAACTGATGATTTTTTGTTTTGCCAAAAGTTCGGATGTGCGGGTTGGCATGTTTCCGTGCAGGACCAGCCCCGCTGTCTGCCAGCACTGCTCGGGGCGGGTGCTGCGCCCGCTGCCCGCAGCGGCACGGGCAGGGCACGGCCAAGGGCACGGCCGGGGCGTGGGAGCACCCCCGGGAAAACCTTGTCCTGAGGGTGCCGGGGGGGCAGCTGACCGGGAGCGCTTCCCCTTGCTGCTCTGCCAGTGGTGTCCTTAAACCCCCGGCTGATCTCTCTTCTTTAATGCATCTTTTTAAGTACTGGGTAATAGTGTTTTCGTTCTGGCAGAAATGAAGGAGAGTTTTTAATAGGTCTTTTGTTTTCTCTTCGTGCAGTTCCCTGGCAGTAACCTGCCATTAGCTCTAGCATTTATTTAGGGTATTTGCATTTTCATATGTGGGGACCTACAAGGCTGAGAAACCAAGGGGCTTGTCCCGGGTCACACAAGGAATACGTGGCCGAGCTGGGTCTGGGCTTCAACTTTCCTGAATGTTGAGCTGATCTGTAGGCTTAGCGCAGAGGCAACATCTTGGTTTGTCCCCTTTTAAGTGAGACAGACAGGGAAAGCAAAAAAATAAAGGCTCCATGGAAGGAAGCGTATTTTTTTTGCTCTCTCCTATTAGCGAACTGCATGGAGCTGGAATTGCAGGATGGCTGCATTTGGGAGTGTGAGGATACACGGAAGCAAAGGGAAAGCCAGGGCCGGTCAGGCTGGAAATCCGATGAGCTCCTTCGTCTCCACTGGGTCCAGCTGCACCAGGAACTGGGAGCTGCCCCAAGAGCCATGACTAACCCCAGTGCCGGCCGGGGGGGTGGGCTGCGCGTGGCCTCCCTCCCTCAGCAGCCTGGCGCGTTGGGGGGCGATGCCTGGCGATGGCTGCAGCTGGGTTTGCATCGCTGCTCCTGTCCCGCAGCGCCTGTGTGCCTGCCTTGTCTGAGGCAGCCCCTGTGTGCCGGCAGCACAATACTCGCCTTCACTCGCCGTCAGACTGAAGGTCTAGACGCTCTCCCTGCCTTTTGTTATCAGGGTCACAGGTTAGGGAGCGTTCCCAGCTCCTTTTCCCTCCACTGGTCAGGAATCCTTCCCGGAATTGGGCGCTCCCCTTGGGACTGCAGCGGAGCCTCCTGGAAGGAGGCACCCCACTACCCAAACACTCTTAGATTTAGAATTATTGTGGCAGCTCCCAAAAAGAAATGTGCTTTTGAAATGCAGTCAGGATCACCCCCACTCCAGTTCTTGCAGGCACAGATGCTCAGCTGACACCAGCTAAATAGAAACCTTTTAGCCCTTGCCAGTAAGTCTAGAGCAAACTGCCAAAAAGCATCGAGGACCAAGATACAAAACGAAGTCAGGCCTGAGCAAAGTACTTACAAATGAAGGATGGAACTGATGTGCTCTGTCTCTTGATTTTTTTAGAACATGAGATGCTTCAGTCTTGGGGTTTTGTTAAAATGCCGTGGTGGAATTTTAAAGGTTTTCAGCAGATACAAAGCAAATAAGTCCCCTAGCAACAAAGGGAAGGTTTTTTCCCTTAATGCAGACTTTTTTGACATGAAGCATTTGTGAAATCCTCCCCCTACCCCTTAAATCAAAGATGAGTTTTGCTGAAGGAAACATTTTTAAGGGCTTTTAGACATATTCAGAGATGGGACTTGAACCCTTGATGTGCATCTGCTTGTTCCCCTGCTGCAGCTCACCCTGGCTGGCTGGGGGCTCCGGCAGCCTCGCCCGCACTGGGTCTGCAGGGTGCCTGCGTGCCGTGGCCCCTTGCTGGGGGGGGAATGGTGTGATAAATAAGCTGGTAGCAAGTTTCATGCATGGTTTCTTCTTTTTTTTTTTTTTTTCTTTCTTTTTCTTTTTTTCTTCCAGGCAAGAAGACTTAACAAAAAATTGGCAGGGTCATACTTTTTATTATTGAATTAAAATCTGTTAAGTAACAACAGTGAGCCAAAACCTGAAATTGTTATTAGGCAGCACTCTTGGTGAAGTGAAATGCTTCTGGATCTGGCTCGCTTCTGCATTTTGTATGTGCATGTGTATTCTGTGTGAAGAATGAGTGTATGAAGCTCAAATAGAGCTTTTAAATAGAGGTAACACTGGCGGCTCTTTCTCCGTGACTCCAAGGCCATTATGTGTCTGGCTCTGGCCAACACGAATTGCAGAGGAAGTTCGTGTAAACACCGTGGCTGATTTGACAGCTGCACAGCCGTGGCGGGTTTGAAGCCTGGCTGCTGTTGAGCGGAAGCAGTGACATTTTTCTATACCTGGTGATTTATCTCTTTGCAGAGAATGAGGGGGGACCGAGGGAGCCCATTTCCCACCCCAGTCCTGGCACCCGCGGTGCCGGTGCAGGGATGGGCACAGGCTGATGGGCACTGGTGGCACTGCAGGGCAGCACCAGGGTTTGGTGCTTCCATGTCTCACCGAGCCGCTGTGATTCTGGAGTTGCTGAAAGTTGTGACAACAGAGGCACACAGGGTGCCCGCAGCCAAGCGTTCATGGGACCTTGTTCTATCCTTATGGCAAAACCCACAGGTTATGGTCAGGTGAAGGCTTGAACTTCTTCCCTAGAGCTTTATTGGGTCTTGGATACTTCTGCTCCTGGGTGAACATCACCAACTTGCGCTGCCGGGGGACTAGTGGTGGTGGAGCCAGGTTAGCTGGGCTAACCTCTCCTGGGACAGTGGGGCTGCTGCAGAACTCTGCTCCCTGCATCCATGGAGGGGCTGTGCTGCGGAGCCCGGTGGGTTGGGGGGTGTGGGACCCCCCCGGCACCAGCTCTGCAGCCCCTGGAGGCAAACCTGCACCTTTTACCCTGTGGAAATCCTAGCGTGGTGTGGGGAGCCAAGCGCACCTGTACGTACCGTGGCCACGGGAGCAATGTAGGGTTGATTCTGCAAACCCGCAGTGCTCCGAATGATGCTCCTTGTACGGGGCGTGGGATGGAATAATGTTAAATTACACTCTCCGTAAGGGAGGAAAAGGATCCAGCCCCATTCTTTAATGCTCGTTTTAGTAATTTCTTCCAGATAACCTACACATCTGTGTCAGTGCAATTAAAGCAGAAATTCTGTCTAATGAACAGTTGTAGCCCTTGGGCTATTGCGGAATGAACAGTGAAGTTGGAAACAGTCTTATTAAAATAATAATTAAGAAACAAGGGTGGGGAGACAGAGGGAGGTGCGAACGAGGCGGTGGTGGGATGCTGTAGGGTGAGGAGTGGAGAGGAGCTGCAGCCAACCTGGTTTTGAACTTCCAGGGCTGACTCCCTGCTGTGCCCCCTGCCCCTGGGAACGACTAGATGGTGCGGGTGGACCCGGGGCTGGGCACACCCCGGTCCCCCTCCCTCACCAGGGCATCCGATCGTGCCATGTCACCACAAAACAGTCTTTAAGAGCCAGTCTTGCACTTGGTTGAGAGTGGCTGTTTGTAGGGTGGCTGTAGGCCTGCGGGCGCTTGCTCCCGTCGTGGGCAGCGTTAGCCCTCCCAGATCAGCTATTTTGTGTATGCATTTTTTTTTGGAGATTTTTGTTCTCCAACGATAAAGCTCAGGAAGGGAGGAGAACATTTCTTGTGTTAGACAGGATTATACCTGGTTTTGCATTTTCCAGAAAACTGTCCTTTCTCAGTAAAAAACCCATGCTGTGCACAGCCGCAGAGTTTGCTTTAACTTTCTTTCTCTTTGCTCTCCCGAGGACAGTGACTGACCAGGCTGAGCAGTGTCAGTGATGGAGACTGGCTAGTTTCCCTCATGTGAGATAGTTTATTCTTTGGCTTTTAAGTAAAAATTTAAAAAATCCTTTTCAGTATTAACTCTTGGAATTATAATAGTGTCCGCAAGACATCATTTTATATAGATAAATCAATTAATACTCAGAGCTGGCTTTTTCAAACTTAATACGCTCCTATTTAGAAATGCATGTGCTGCAGAAAGCTAGTGATATCTCAGATTAACAAAATAAAAAAAAATAAGCAAATGCCATGTAAAAAAAAAAAGAGGCCAAACAAATCCCACTGGAATGATACATTGGAATGATTTTAGTGGGATTTATATCTATGAGCTGTGAGGTTTTTGTGGTTTTTGTCTTTTGAAATGGTTGTGAACCAGAGTGATTACTTATCATTTTCATTTTAACTCCATCTGACAAATCGTTTTAGATGGAGAAAGCAATACTGCATCTTTAAATGGCTACTCTGTCAGCGCATCTTGCAGGGCTTTAAATGCCCTTTGTTATCGCAGTCTAGACAGGACGCAGGCGGAATATTTGATATGTTATAAGGCAAAGATGTGACAAGGTTGAATTAATTTACTGGCTTATTTAGAACTGAATTTCAAAACATTTTTCCTTACAAACTTGCCTTTCTCTATCCTATATATATTTTTTTTCCCGAAGTTAGTACAATATGTTTCAACTGTTTAGACTGGGAGAGGAGACATTAGCTTACTGCAGCCTGCAGTACTTTAATTGCCCTTTTTATGACTGTCTAGACATCATGCAGATGCATGTTTGTGGTGAGAAGACATTTCCCCCTCTGGTTATACGATAGTCTGAAACCTTTACATTGCCTATCTCCTTACCCCCTCTGTCCTGGAATGTGCTTTGCTCCCTGCATCTCTGAAAAATCACTTTTTCCCCCCCGTTTTATTTTTTGAAGGGCACTTCAGCCCCCGTGTTTCTGTTCTCTTCCCC
>JAVJGI010000002.1:10633567-10685237 GCA_035590275.1 Ibycter americanus | reverse complement strand
GTGGCACAGGGGGATGGGCGCTGCCCCGGGGGCGGCTCCGCGCCATCAGGCTGCCGTCGGAGGGCTGCGTGGGGACGGGACGGGGTGCGGGGGGCAGTGGGGCGGGGGTTGGGGGATGGGAACCCGGCCCCGTTCTCCGCTCCAGACCCGACGGTGCCGAGCCAGGGCTGCCGGGTTGGACGCGGAGCTGCTGCCCTGTGCGGGCTTGAACACGCACCAGTGCAAAACTACCGCAAAACTACCGCAAAACGGCGCCTTCCCGGCGACCTGCTGTGGGAGTTAAACCTTTCTCAGGCTGTTGCTGCAGCTGAGGTGCAAGTACATTTATTGCTTCTGCTTTTGTCAGATTTGGGGCGGTTTTACTCACCTCCCCCATTCGCTCTGCTGTGTGCATGTGTATAAATATAAATATTTTTTTTCACGTCTCTGTGTGAGCACGCACATGCACTTGCTCCCATCTGGCGGTGCTGGGACCGGGGCAAGAACTGAACTGGAATATTGCAGTGACCAAACGCAGTGTGCATGTCTCGGCATTTGCATGCGTTTTTGGATATTTGTTTCTGCAATGCATAATTATCTCTGTAACTTAAGACTGTCCTCGTTCCATGGGAGTAATTTGTCTTGTGAAAGGTCGCTCCTTTTGTAAGCAAAAGCTGCGAAATGATACGGATGATAACGGCGCTCAAGAATAGGCGGAGAAGGGAGAGGTGTCCTGCTGATGGGCCCTGGGCAGGGCTGAGGAAATCCGGTGGCAGTTCCAGCCCTGTCATGACCTGGGTGGCTTTGGCCAACTTGCTCAACCCGTGTGTCAACACCCGTCTGCAAGCCGCGTGTCGGGGCAGCCCCTGGCGCTGCTCCCCAGGGGCACGTGGCCCGGAGACCCCAGGGGAGCTGCAGCACCGTGGCCTGGGGCTGGGGGCACGGCTGGGTCCCCCCACACCCCTGCCAAATGCCAAGGAGGGTTGGTGAGCAAGGAGGTGTGTGGGGAGCCACGTATTGATTCACACAGGAAAAATGCCAGAGGCGCAGAGGTTCCCCGGCCACAGCTCGTGATGTTCAGTGGCTTCGCTGTGCTGCCACCACATCCCGGCGCCGGGCGCTGGGTGTGAGTCGATGGGTGTCGTGCTTGGGGCAGGGCGGCACGGGCGCTGCTGCTTGTCCCTGTGTCCCTCTCAGGGTGCCGCTGCTGGAGCGCGGGTCCTGGAGGCCTTGCCGGGCACTATGGCAGGGCTTGGGTGCTGGCACTGGGGCACCTGAGCGCAACCGGCTCTGGCGGGGTCATGGCTCAGCACGTTGGGAGTTGGCCAATGAATGGTTTTCCCAGGAATACGTGGAAATGGAAACTTTCTAGAGGACAGCCAGGGTGGAGCGAAGTGGAAAGGGAGGACACTGGGGAGGGAGACCTGGTAAATCCCGGTATATACAGCGTTCAGCTGGGAGAGCCTGTGGTCCGTGCCGATGACAGCCATAAACCTCCATCTCCGCGCCCGTGTGCCAGCACCACTGGCTGTTCTGCAGTGGGGTGTCCCACGCAGAGCGGGAAAGCCTGCGCCGTCTCACCGCTTTGCAAGCGAGGAGAATGCTTTGCTGCTCCCTTCCTTTCTGCATGCACAACAAATGCAGCGTATGGGATCCTCGTGAGCTGCAGAATTGAAGTTGCCTTGTTCTGATGGGCCTGGTGATTAATGAAACGTATGTTCCTTGGTGCCTCCACAGCAGCAGGAGGAGGGAGCAGGTACAGCACGGCGGGCAGGTCGGTGGTGTGCACCGGGTGATGCGGTGCGGGCAGCTGTGGCTGACTGTGAAGCTGCAGGTGCCCCGTCGGTGCGAGGCAGCTCCGTTGCAGTGGAAGACAGGGCTCAGACAGCATTGGAATCGGAAACCCAATCCCTGTAATTGCTGTTAGCTTTCTGGAGAGGTGGCAAAGCCCTCCCTGGATGGAGCACTTGCTCTCCTTGGAGCGTCCGCAACTGGCAATTTGTCTGTCGAAACAGATGTGGGCAGCGACAAACATCTATTTCTATAACTAGAAACAAATTTGGTAATTGCCTCTTTCAACAGGACTTGCTCAAGCAGGAAATGAAATTCCTAAATGGCAGTTAGCAAAAGTATTTATAGCTAAGTTCATAAATGAGATGTGCTTTCCTTTGTCATGAGTTTCTGCTGGGTGGAAGGAAAAAAAACCTTCTACAGTAGCAAGCCACATATTGATCGGGAGTGTTTCCAGGGTATACGAAAATACTTACTTATTAATGTGATTATTTTTACTAGCTGTAGAAATACGCCTGACAAACAAAACCTCTTTGGTCTTTCAGGGTCGGCTGGCAGGGTTTGATCTGGATATTGTGTACTGTGTTTTTTCACTCGCTTTTTGTAATTTTTTTTCTTGCTCATGCTATTTACGATTGCAAACGATAAACTCTTGTTCCTGTATCCCTCTCTGGATGCTTGTGTTCCAGGTGGCAGGTGTCACGCTGCCCTCGCCCCTGCCCCAGACATCGTCTTGGCCAGCCACTGTCATGCTGCCTCTTGGGGAGCAGGAGATACTCCGGTTGTTCTCAGCTTGGTGGGCCATGAGCCTTGCTCGGCATTTTCTAGTCAGCAAGCAAATTTGCCTATCTTTTAAGTGCAAAATCAGAATTACTTTATTCTTTTAATCCAGTTTAGCTATCCTTACCCTTGGGAATAACTTCAAAAGCAATGTACTCCTTCCAGACATCTCAGCAGGCTGGGATCAGGCTGACTGTGTGTAAAATACATGGTCGCGAAATCCTGGAAAAGGGGAGGGTGAGAGAAATAGGCAGAAAAAGGGAGCGGAGGGGTTGTCTCATGCAAGATTTTGTAGAGTCTGAGTGTCCCAAAGAATCTCGTTTCTCTGAGGGAGCTGGTTAACGTCTTCAGGAGTTTCTCTGAACCCATCTCCAGTTGGTAGGTCTCTGCTCAGAGCCAGGAGGTGTCCCAGCTGAGAGAGCTGCTGACTCCAGCTCTCACACTTGCAATTGCCGTGTAAAAGCTGAGTGCTGCTGTGCTGATCCTGCCCTTCTGGCTTTTGAATGCAGGTCCTGGTCCCCGCAGCTGCCACCATGGCCGTGCTAGCTCGGGAAGGTCACCTTTTAAAAAACAGGCACGGTGGTGTGATCAGGACAGTTACTGTGTTGTAATGACTGAAATATTTTCTCAGGGCTGACCAGTCTGATACTTCCGTAGCTATAAGCATGATAGGGGCCCGTTTCCTTTAAAACACACAAAAACAGGGGGTGGGGGTGCAGGATGAGGCCATCCTTTGTCAGTGACTCAGAGGATGTGATGCTTGATTACCTGGGGTGGCAAATGAAGAAAACGAACTATATTAAATGCACAGTTATGGCCCAAGGATACACGCTATGAACGTGACTTCTTGGGGCCCCATCACCCATTTTCCAGCATTTTTTTTTTCTCAAACTGGCTCCTTTTCTGAGTCCCACTTGCTCCCTGCCCTCCTGCCCCCTTCTCAGCCTGCCGTTGCTAGCTCGCACGGCATTACTTCTGCTTGCTACATCAGAACAGGCCATGTTGAGTCTGGAAATGCAATTTAGCTGTTTACTGATGATGCATGAAGCAGGATCATATCCAATGGGCTCTTCCCAGCTGCCTGTTGTCACAGGCCTGATCCTGCTCTCTTTGATGCCTTGATGTTGCTGCTGCTGAGTGCTAGCAGTGGCAATATCAGTATCAAGATCATATTCTGTGTCTATCTACAGTACTTTCTGTGCTGCCTTGTAAACAAATACAGTTGTTGACAATCTGATGGGCTTGTGGTTTTATGGAGGTATTATTTAGAAGATAAATGTAGCAGATGCTAATACAGGAATATTGCAGTAATGACTTCGCCTGGTCTGATTGTTTCTAAGATGACCTAACAGACGAGCGGCGGAGGGTGAGTAATTTGCCATCTGAAGTTCTTTGTTCTTTCATCTCTTCTTCCCCGACCACGGCCTCTGAGAGAGGGAACATTGGTCTCTTTAACGAGTGGAGCTCGGCATCTGGTGGATGAAATGGCCTCTGTAAACCAGGAGCAGTGTTCGGTGCTGCACCCTCTCTGGCAGCCTTTGGATTCCAGCTGTTGCCTGGAGCTGTTTTGGTTCTTGCTTAAATTAGAGCAGTGCAAATGTAATGTTTAGCATAATGGGCATGTCCCTTTCCCAAGCAGGGTTGGGAAGGATGTGCCAGGGTAGAGCTGCTTGCACCGGGCTGTGTTGCTGCTGTGCCAAGGTATTTTCTGCATGCTGTATGTATGGACAGGGGAGGACGAGGGGCTGCAGTCAGACGTGGTCCCAGCGCTGACCCTGCTGCCTCTGCTGTGGGATGCTGCAGAGTCCAAGCCCCCGCAGCTGCTCACTGAGGGGTTGAGTTTATTCCCTGCTATAAAATCATAGCTGAGAAGGTTGACTAGATTCAGATGGCTCTTCTCGAATTCACATTCTTTAGCCTTGAGTAGAAAAAATGAGGTCCACTCTTTGGCGACATTGCTTAACCCACATCCTTTTACAGAGGCTTTGATGAGCATCTGGCATAACGACCACGCTTTGGCTGGACTTGATT
Source organism: Ibycter americanus (assembly GCA_035590275.1). Classification (NCBI taxonomy): domain Eukaryota; kingdom Metazoa; phylum Chordata; class Aves; order Falconiformes; family Falconidae; genus Ibycter; species Ibycter americanus. The sequence goes on along the minus strand of JAVJGI010000002.1, from coordinate 10,680,656 downwards.
CTGCTGAGTTTAACCCTCGGGTCCTTCCAGGGAGCCACATGCTGCTCCAGAGTGTGCCCAAATTTTGCTGGAACTTCTATCTCCTACTCTCCGAAAGTATGCTTGAAGCCAGCAGGCAAAAATGCTCGCTCTTGGGGCAGGCAGGGCTCTAAATGGAGCACAAGGACTGGGCAGACCTCAGGCCAGCAATGTGGACCCTGTTTTGGTCCAAGCCTGCTGCAGCCCGGTTCAGTAATGTCAGCCCTGGCCTTTCTGGTTCTCTGCTTGCAAAAGACGGCGTGCCGGTATGTGTAAGGCAAGGCGGTACAGGGTGTCCTCAGCTTTCATTTTCCAAAAGTGATCAGGACTTGTTTTGTGCCCTAATTATTGGGGCATGCAAGGTAGCGGTAGGCTCTCAGCTGTGCATGGCAAGGACTGTCCTTGTGTGTCTCCTTGTTCTCAGTGGTGCCTCTGGGCACTGCTGAAGCTGTGGTGCTCTGAAATGTCAGCAAAGACTGGGGAGGGGAGCGGGTTGGGCTGTCAAGTAGCTGACAGAATGGATAAGGGTGTCTCTCCTCCTCCTCCTCCTCTGCAGCCTGCTGGTGCCCAAGCCCGTGCCCTTGCTGCTGCCTTCGGCCGGAGATGTGGGTGCTGAGAACTGCTGAAAGTCAGACCCATCACTTCTAGTTTAAGGCAGTGTCTCTGCCTACCCATTGGCAATAAGTTTCGTGCGAAGATGGCAGCCCAGGTCTGTTGGAGAAAATGCTGGGTCGTATCCTCCTCCTGCCTGTCAAAGCCCCTGGGTGGGTAGGGGAGCAGGCAGGGACCATTGGACCAGCGGCTGAGAAGGGTGCTTGCTATAGGATGCTAATGAAACAGCCCAGGTTTTGGGTGCTGACAGATGTTTACTGATGCTGGAAGACGGGGAGCTTGGTCCACCCCTATTCCAAGACTTGTTTTCCATTTGCTCTTTGAGGAGCTGCACAAACTTGTTGAGAAGCCTTTAAGGTTACTAGCCTGAAACTGTTCTTGGCTGAAATCCTTAGGCATCCCTGCTTGGCGTCCCATGAAGCTTCTAAGTGGAGAATTTGGGGAATCACAGACAGGGAGGAAGGACGCATGGACGCTCTTCATCGCCAAGCTTCAAATTATTGCCAGTGCCAGTCTGATTTGGACACTTCTCCTCACCACCTTCCTGATTACTCTTGAATAGCCTCATCTGCATGTGCTCAGTTGAAAAGTAGCAGTACCCTTATTTATGTCTTTTACACGCTTTTTTAATGTAACTAGAGCGCTGCCATCAAGGGCTACAAGGAATCTGTTCAAACAGAAGATACCCGAGGGTGGGGGTAGATGAAAAGATGAGAAAATTGGGAGGAGAGGGAACTGCAGTCAGGGCTGTGTACATTGCTGTTGTGTCTTGCTCTGAGTCATGCAGCCAGGGCAGCTCTGTGGATATCAGAGGTGTTAATGGAAAATCGGGGATGAAAGGGCTCGCTGCAGGTTTGTGAACACTTTTCATTAATTCCTCCGGTTAATTTTGCCATGTCTGGAAAGGCTGTGTGTGTGTGTGCGTGTGTGTGTGTGTAGAGACCTTCCTATCTGGCATGTGAGGGGGGTGCATGGAGTATGGAGCGTTGCAGTCAGTTGAACTTACCCTAAATCCCCAAGGATTATGAAAGAAGCCGGGACATGCGGCGTGACATTACAGTGCCACCATATTTAGCTGATGGTAGGCAGCAGTTCATTTACGGATTTCAGAAGTGGACGTGGCCCGACTGTCTCCAGTCGCCGGGGGCTGTGCCGGAGGCCGGTGCTGCTCACCAGGCACTGCTGTGGGATGGTCCCCACCAAGGTGCCCCACGCCACATCATTGCAGGCTCTCGGCCGGAATCTGTTGAATCACAGTGCTGAGTCACCTGCGTGAACCAGGCTCCCTAAATAACCGCAGGCGCTCCATGCAGTGCCCGTGCACGCTGAGGGGTGGAAAGTGCTGCCTCGCAGTTGGGGCAGAAAGGAAGATACTTTTCTCAGCTCCACTTTCTCTTGAGCATCACCTAGCTCTTTGAGTGGTGTCAGTAGGTCTCCTGCTGCCGCCCCACAGGAGGCATGTGTTTGCCCAAGGGCTGGTTGCTGGCAGAGGGCTCACGTGCCCTGTGCTGTGGGTTCCCCGTTCATGCCAATAGGTTTGTGTCCAGTAATTACACCCTGTTGCTGGTGAGCTCTTTGGCTCCATGCTTGCACCAGGGCCCATGCTCCTCCTGCAGTCCTGGGAGGAACTGGGTTCCTCAGCGAGGCTGAGTCAGAGCTGCGTCTTGTTCCTGGGCTGAGTGACCCAGGGAAAGGCTTTGTCCCCCTGCCGGGAGTGGACGGGCCAGGAGCCTGAGCTCGCCACTTGGCAGCTGATCTAGGTGCCTGGGGTCAGGGTGAGCACTCCTCTGCCTTGCCATGGTGCATCTCCCATGCCAAGCTGTGCTCCTGCTGCTTACCCTCTTTGGCTTCCTAGGGACCTTAAGTACATCATTCCCCACTGCCAGCCCCCTATATCTGTGCATTGACTTCATCCGCAGGCTGTGGCTCTGCTGCCTGAGGCTCCAATGGCTCTACTGCTGTGGGCAAAGCCTTGCCCTAAGACCTTGCTGGTGTGGTCAGGGGTGCTGCAGGGGCAGGATGGGGCCAGGGAGCTCAAGGTACCTGCTGTTAGAACTGTTGCCATTAGCCTGGGTCTTCTGGAGGCTGGAGTCTGCACAAGACAAGGTTTGCCCAGGTTTGTGCGAGACCTCATTACATCTCTTTGTACTTGAAGAGGAAAGTTAGAAAAGTCTCGATCTGTTTCTCCCTGTTTTATTGAGGCTTGTTAGGCAGCAGGAGGAATCTCTGTACAAAACGATCCCATTCAGTCTTGGTGTAAAAGTTGTTGTAAGTGTCTTGGGGAAAGTGGAGACCAGAGACGAAGGCACAATACGCAGCGGGGTTCTTTGGCTCTTGCGTTAGATGCTTACAGGATGTTTCTCTGGGAACGTAAGTGACATTTAATTAAAAATAGTCTATATGTATGGTGGAAAATGGCCAATCTGGAAATTTCCATACAGCTGGGTTGCAGAGTAATGTCCCAGCATAGACAAGGACTCTGTTAATTTGGATTGCAGATGTTTGTGGAGGGTCTTCAACAGGATGGTCCTTGCACTGCTCTGGGCTAAAACGTGAGGCCAGGTCAAGCATCCCTCCTGCCCAGCGAGGAACTGGACTGCTGGGAGCGAGGGTCCGTGTGGGTGGTGGTGGCAGAGCGGAGATTCAGGGGGAAATGCTATTTCCACAGTTCTCTGAAACTTCTGAAATGGCACCATCTGCATGTTCTCAGCCCCTTTTTAGTCTCCCTGACTCTTACTCACTTCCTTTTAGATTTTTCTGCTTTTCAAGTTCGTATTAGTTCCTAGACTGGGGGAAACCACTGGAGCTACCTTTCATTTTAAACCAAATTTTTTGCCTTTTCTGTGATCTGTGCCATTGCAGATGTTGGAGCAACATTGGAAGTTCCCCCATAGCAGTGGGGCTGTGCCCAACCCTCCCAAAGCCTGGTGAAGGCTTTGCCTGCCTCTTACCAGCTCTCCTCTCAGTCAGGCACGTGGAGCAATCTCAAAACACAGTTTTAGATGTGTTTTCCCAAAGAATGTTAATAAAACAAGTGATAATGGGGCTCTAATGCTGAGGGACTGTCACAGGAGAATCCAGAAGGTGAGGTGCATATCCTGTCTATCCGGGGTAAAGGTTAACTGATGGCTCATGAACTCTCAACAGCGAGGTTTGCTTGGGAGGTATCTCCTCTAGTCTGGTGTGAAGCAGGGCGTTGGGTTACCTTGCCCGAGGCTGATGTCCACCAGAGGCTGAAAGCGCCAGCAGTTTTTCTTCCACACCCTGAAAAGCGTATTTTCGATAGTCTGTGTGAGCTTGTGATTGGACTCATCGTGCTTGAAGTGTCCCAGCAACGTTTCAAGTCAGAACTAAGGGGGTTTTAATGGTAAAAATACCCAGAGGAAATGAAAGTGAACATAGGAGAAGCAAAGTATTCTGCAGGGGATTCTCCACTTGCTTTAATTTTGTCTCAGCAAAACAAGCTTAGGTTTTAGCACAGTGTACCACAGCATTTATGATGACTGGCATGTTTTTCTTAAACTTTTTTTCTTAGGAATTGTGGCTAGTGCAGCTACATTTGTTCAGCTTAGCTATTATCTCCTGAGTAATTTCACTTCTCCTTCTCATTGCTTCTCATATGCTACACAATTCCAATATATATAGAAATTGTAATTGAAGCTTATAGATAACTGTTTTGACCTGCAGATGTGTCTTATACCCAGCTGAAAGCAAAGGTCATCTTGGCTGAGACCCTGTTTGAAAGCTGTTCTGTCCACTTTAAATGATAGCTGGAGTACCCGTAATTGCAGCAAAATGCAGGTGGTGGTTTTTTTCATCTTTATACATGCCAGTGCTTTGGAGCGTTTGTCTTCAGCAGTGATACTCTTATGTGGGAGGAAGAGCATTAATAAAGTTTATCGTAAGCATTTTATGAACTGTAGTATAGCTGTATAAAGTAAGGGAACACATTTGAAGTGTATCATAGCCTCACCTCCCCTGGGGCCGCTGCGAACCGCCTGCGTGTGTGCAGAGGCTCGGTGCTCCCCGTGTCACCGTTGACTCAAATAGCTCTCCTTCCTTGCAGAAACGCTCGTGAATTTTAAACCTGTGGGTGCCAAGTATTTTGTTCATGAGCGCTCAAGGAAGCTCAGAGGTGGCACCTTGCTGCTGTCAAGCCCTGAGTGTGGTCTTGGGTGGGAGGAGCGGGGCTGGGTGCCCCGGCAGCCGTGCCACTGAGGTGCCACTGAGGTGCCCCTGCGCCCCTGCCAGCAGCACTAGCTGCTGTTCGAACAGATTTCAGACACTTCAGAGCCTCACCGTCTTGGTGGCTGGTCATCAGCCCGCTGCCTTCCCCCCAAAATCCCTCTGAGCAGGAGAGTAGCCGCAGCCCGCGTGTTGCAGAGCCCGCAGGCTCCGGGAAGCGGCGGAGCCTCCCATCATTCATTAATGTAATGCTATAATCTACTGTGAAACCCTTTTTCAAGGCCACATGTGGTTTAAAGTGGCAAGTGAGTAACAAACGTGAAGAATACGACATGACAAGTGATTTTACTTGATCACGAATATCCAGTTTCGGGATTGTGAGAATCTGGGGGAAAAATGCTTAGTTGCAAAACAGTTGCACGCATGCTGACCAACTCCCAGAGCTGCAGTGTCTAGACAGAAAATACAGAAAAGCAGGTTGTGTCACTTCAATGTGATGTCTGAACCTGTTAGTTTGAAATGTATTCTGGAATAAAAATTATGCAAAATTAAATTAGTGTGACCTTACTTTGCATTTGGAGGCTGAATATGCCCATCTTGTAAAGCCTAGTGCATTTATAACACTTCCCTTGGGGAAAATTACAGAGAGAAATGGAATGAGGTCTCTTCTAATTGAAAAGTGACAATGATTAGGAAGCCAAATACAAAATGTGTCGAGTATTTTTTTCTTGTTTTGTTGTGTGTGTGTTTTTTTAAGAATACCAGTAGAATTATAAATTATGTGCTTTGCAGTTTGGCTTGTTTTTCATTCCCCAAAGGCTTTTTATTAGCATAGCAGCTGAATTGCACTTGTATAATAACGTATTAACTGAAAGTTTGGGGGTTTAATGATCTTTCTTCATTAGTTTGACTGAGCTGCTTGGATAAAATCTTACCGAGTATATCCAGCTTTCCAGTGCGTTGGGGTTTGTTTCCCCCTTCTGCAAATGAAGCCCACGAAGACAAGTTAAAACAGAGGGAGAGTTGGCAGAAGCTTTGGCGCCTCGAGTGGGTATGAGTCTCTTGAAACTTGAAAAGCACAAATTGAGCATGTGGGACTTTTCTTGGTTTGGTTTGATTTTTATTTTATTTTCCAAAGGCCAGATTGGGCAACACGAGCATTCTTGGGTTTAATGCTCATCTCAACGTGCCCGATGTGTTTACTTCTAGGTGCTGCAAGGCTGCGCTGCTCCTCGCAGGCTGGGCTTGGGGCAGAGCAGAACCCCGGGCACCGGCTGCCCCCTGCTCCTCCCTGCGCTCCTGCTGGTGCAGGGCAGAGGTTCCTGGTGGGTTTGGCCGCCTCATGTATACGTACAGCATTGGGAAGAAATTCTTATTTCAGCAGCACCACCAAAGAAGATACAGGGATGGATACATTTCTCGTATATGGTACTTAAATGTTCGAGCCTTTATCTGTGTTGCAGGACAAGGGTAGATGCTCTCTGCTGCAGCGACTGAGCTGTTTGCTTCCCTACGCTAGCGAAGGAGATCAAAGAAGAGTAAGGCCATTGGTATGAAAAGGCCAAGGTCCAAATGGGGGGAGCTGATCAGGTTTGATCGTTCAGACACATTTCACCAAACCCATTTACAGAACGTTAATTTGCAGCTTTAATTGTTCTCCCTCCTCCCACAAAGCGAGATACTAAAATCGCTCTTCTGCTGACAACGCCAGTGTGATGGCCGTAACGTTAAGACAAGATTCTGCATTGAAATAACGCAATTTAGAGTTTGAAGAGCAAGACATGAAGCATGGCTGAACACTGCCTGCACCTCCTGGCCTCACCCTGTGGTCCCTGGGGGGGTTCAGCCTGTCCAGGTGACCAGGAGAGATGGGGCAGGAGCAGCATCCTTGCGGGAGAGCAGCATCCCCTTCGTTCTGGTAATCGTACTGTGCCTTACTGTTGCACCCCTTGGCAACTGTTCTGTAACACCCAGTTACAGGAGTCCCAGAGCCAGGATAAACAGCGTTCAGGGCTGGATGGGGATGGATGCGATGCTGGTGTTTTGTCCTGGATCCTGACAGAATTCCCACCCTTTCTTCTGCTTCAGGCTCGGCTCGTTACATGCCTGTACATGTGTGCAGGAAGCTTGGCTTAGGTCATTTGTAAATGACACATCTTGTGTGTGCTCCTTCCTAGGAAGGAAATAGGGCAGCAATTCCTGATGGCCAAAACCTCACCTGTCACAAGGCACCATGAGCAGTTCAGCAAGGAAGCCAAGTACTAAATGTGTTGAGTAATATTTTTCTTGTTTGTTCATTTAAGGGACCTCTTGTCCCAGGAAAGGAACTTTCCTTTACAACTGCCTTGGTCCTGGCTTTCTTCAGAAATATAACCTCTTTTAACAGAAAAGAAAGTTTTCCATCACTGGCTTAATTTGTATTTTTTCTTGTGTTTTCTTGCCGTGGCCAAAGCACGTGCTGAATTTTGCAGCTAAATTGACTCATCTTCCTAAAAAATGTGGTTGTTTGTTTTGTCCTTTCTGTAATGAATTCTGCAAAAAGCTAGGTGGCTGTTCTCCAGCCTGTGGGCTCTGCTGCTCACATGTAGGTGAGGCAGAGGGGCTCTGGGTTGGTGCCCCCCTGGGGTCTGGCTCTGTGGGTGACCTGGAGAGCACCCAGGGGAGCTGTGCCTGGCTGGGGTGCCAAGGCTTCACCCCGCTGGTTGGGTGCTGGAGGTCAGCGAGGATGCTCTGGGTGCCTCTGGGTACAGCTGGCACTGGACATGCCTTTGGGCTGTGTAGGGACACTCTCCTATGTGGCGGGGACAACATGGGAAGAGACGCTGTGCCTTTTTTTAATGGCTTTGCATCATCCTCTTTTCCCAACCCTTCAAGTTTTGGTGCGTTTGTGCGTCTGGTCAATCTCATTTGTGTCTAAAAGAAACGAGCTCCTGTTCCAGCCTGTTCCTCCAGCACAGGGCACCTGTGGCAGCTCTTGGGTCTGGTCACCCGTCGTTCCCACAGGCAAGCTGTGCCACTCCTTTGGGGCTGGATCATAAATTGTTGGGAACGTGTTTTTTTCCAGGATCTTCCCCTCACGGTGGCATTTGGGCACCTTGCTGGGATTGCTGTGAAAGACCCAGAAACTCTTCTTTTTAAGATGCCTTTAGCTAAAAGGCATTTTTAAGGCAGAATTCCTTTGCGATGTTTCCCACCCCGTGTGCAATCTTACGGTGTAGAGGCAGCTGTGTTTTAGGGGTGCTGTAAGTGTATGGGCTCCAAGTCATTCATACATCTAACTTTTAAGTGACAGACAAGGCTCCTGCTTTCAAGGCATAATTCTGCTTTTTGAAGGTGGTGGGCAGAGCTGGTTAAGCATTTTGGGCAATGGCAGAAATAGCTGCTGTTTAGCAGAATGAGCTCCAAGGTAACTGGCAGCACTCACCACCTGGACTGTTCTCCTGACATTTATTTGCTTTTACTGGCACTTAAATGCCACCTGCCAGGAGAAAACTTTCCATTAAAAAAATAAAATTAAATTTGCCTGACTCAGCAGAAGCCACCCCAGCTGGTACGAGTGGTGTGATGCTGCCCTTTGAGGCATGATGTGTTTTCCGATGTATCTACAGATATATATGTGTGTGTGTCTGTATAGATAAAATACAGATGGCAGCATCCGTGATAGCTGAGGGCACAGCTTTCCAAAACTGGATTTTATAGTTGTCCCTACTGAGAAGCAAACAGTTTAAATCCCCAGGATGATTGAATTTTGCTGATCTGGCCCCTCCTTTATCATGAGCACTGGAGTTGCTACTGCCCAGTCCTGGGAATGAGGGGGCTTGAGGGGCGCGACTGAGTGGTTCGGGGATGGCATCTGCTCTCTGGGTGCCAAGTGCATGGAAATAATGACCCCAGTGCTACATTTGCCTGCAGTACTCAATTTTCCATAGCCTCAGAGAGGTGTGAGGAATTATTTCCTTAGGAAATTTTAGGAGCGGCTTCTTACTGCCTCCTGCCAAGTGGCTCTGGAGTTAACTGGACAGTCTGTTTGCTCATTCTTGTTTCTTTGGAGGATTTTTGGCAGTTTTCCTTTATGCCAGTTCAAGCCACTCAAGCTGCCACTGTCAGCTGGCTGAGCCCTAAGCCGAGGGATGTCTGGAGCTCCGGGATGTGGCCCCCATGGGCAGCCACGTCGCACCCGTCTGGCATCTCACCAAAAAGCAGGAGGTCTCCCCGCCTGCGCCCTGTGGCAGATGGGCTGGCGTCAGGGAGAGGGGGGCTGCCCACGCCGGTGCCTGCTGTGCCATGCCGTGCCGTGGGCTCCCTGTGCCACTGTCCAACCCTCGTGACAGAGGGGACGTGTGCCTGTGCAAGGGTGTGCCGAGGAGGACTTCAGTCCGGTCATCCGTGGAGGAAGGAGTGGTGGTGATGGGAAGAGAATTGCAGAAATTTATCTTGCGTTTAGCTAAACTGTTTCATTAGGATGAATTACGCTGGTTGCTGGCTCCATGGCCCCGAGCAAGGCACGCTCAGCACTGAGATGCTGCTGGTTTTGTACCCGGCGGAGGGGGCATCCCGCAGATGGCAGCTGGGAGGACTTTGGGAAGTCCTGGCTACACGGTAGCGTGGAAGCACCCTGCTTTGTAGACCATTTTTAAAGATCCCTCCTAGAGACTTTGCTGTGGCAATGAAGAAGTGAACTAATGAGTTTTTTATTAAGTAGTTGGGCTCAAAGCATGCAGAGCCCACGTAGGCATATGTGAGAGCTTTATGGGGGAAGGATGCAGGTGTCATTGGTGTCTCAGCGACATTAATTCTTGTGCTCAATTAATGCTGCTTTTTCTGGTAACTTAAAGTCTGTCTGTCTCTCTTGCAGCGGAGTTGGAGTTTGTACAGATAATCATAATCGTGGTGGTGATGATGGTGATGGTGGTGGTGATCACGTGTCTGCTGAACCACTACAAACTCTCTGCGCGATCCTTCATCAGCCGGCACAGCCAGGGCAGGCGGAGGGACGAGAACCTCTCATCAGTAAGTCACACCCTGCTCTTCCAACCCATGTCATCCCGCGCCGTTTGCTCAGTGATGTGACACTGGGGAAGCATCGGAGCCAAAGGCATTCACTGGGGTGGTGTTTTCCCACGTGCCACTTGGCACTGCACAAAGAGGCACCCTCCAGGTTGGGTCTGGCATCATCTTCTGTCTCTCAGTTATTGGGGGTGGTCCTTTTAGGGATGCCTCTGGCTCTTTAGGGTGCTGTATATTGTAATATGTGGACAGCCATAGCCTGTGCCTTTGCCCCGGGCTTTGCAGTCTGGACTTAACATCAGTAAAGTAGCAACATGAGTCTGTTTTTGGCGTGTCCTGTTCCTGAAAGCACCATGTACCCTCAGCTGGTTGGGGTGCATATGCCTTGTCCTTAACAGCCCCAAACTATTGAGTCCTTTGATGGCTCCAGTTGGAGAGTCTCAAATGACTATAAAAATGTATCGCCTGCCTTGAAGAGACCAGGAAATCCTGAAAGGCTTTCTGCAGTTCTCACCAGCGGTGCTGCCATTACTGTGATGCGCAGGGGTCAGAAAACACTTGTCAACCAGACAAGCAGAAATCTTTCCAAAGGGATGCTCGAGAGGTTCCCTGTGTAACCCAGACTCCCTGCTTCATAAAAGCCTGAGGAGAAACAGGTTAATTGTACCTGTGACGGGGACCCGAGGGGAAGCCTCTCCAGCCTTAAGGCAGATGTTGGTTTATGCAGTTTCCTCAAGTGCAGCAGCTCAGAGATTGACCAGAACCTACGGAGAAAAGACCTCATGTTTTCTTGGAGGGTGAGCATGTACTGTTCACTGCTGCTTACGTGGCTCTGTCTTCAGTGCAGGGATATCTCATACTGATACTTGTTTTTTTAGCGTTCACGCTGAAGGCTTTTAAAGCTCTTTAAATGATAAGGCTTCCTCAAGGTCACTGCCTCACGCCCTCCCCTCCGCAGGCTGCCAGGGCAGGCTGGGCGCACCGGTGCTGCCCTGTGGTGGTCTGCGTGGGGCCGTGCTCTTTTGTATCAATCCATGCTCACTGCAGAAAAAAGCTCAAATACTGGGATTGCTTGCCTTTTCCCCCCCTGCCCCTTATATTTTTTGTTTTTTTTTTTTTTTTTTTTTTTGGGAGAGAAAGATATTTAGCATCTTTTATTTAATAAGTCTTCAGTACAGCCCTGTTGAAGGCTGCCCAGCCAGCAGATGCCCAGGGTGCAGCCGGTCCCTCTGCTCTGTAGCTGCTCTTTTTGTCACGTCACACAAGCAGACGAAGGTCCCTTATTGAATGCTCTGTGCCAGAGTGAGGAAGACGCCTCTGGGGAAGGAGAGCTGCACAACCCCCAAGCTCAATTAAACCACCCTTTGTTTTGTGGGTCGTGGAGCGTGTCTCTGGAGGGCACGGCAGTGAGCTCAGCTCGTGGTCGTCTGATCGATGCTGTGCAACAAGGTCAAGGTGCCGGGGGTGTGTGATCCCGTGTTAAACCAGCCGGTGCGAGGGTGGTGATCGCTCAAGCACCTGCCCTCTTCAGGGATCAGAGCTAACCCCCCCGCGCCTATCCCAGCTCCTCCCGGAGTTACAGAAATCCTCTCTCTTCAATACCACCCTGTGCACCCGCTTCCAACAGTAGCAGAATGTTACAGGCACAGGAATTCTTAAAAACAGCGGAAAGATTGTTTTCCGTTTTCAGATTTTTCTCACTGTCTTACCATGTCCAGAATGTTTTACTTGAACAACACCAAAATGTTTCATTTTACATTTTCAGAGCAAATATCAGATCAAGCTTATTTTATTTTATTATACTAATTTCTGTTTTCTGAAGTGGCTTGTTTTGTATTTTCTTTAAAAAGAGGAAAGAAGGCTAACATGGGAAGAGAAGAGAAAATCACATGGAGATTGAACAAAAATTTCAAGTCGAATCAAAAACTGTTGACTGTCTAAAAAATAATGCCTTTATCCCCTTTTCTCTTTAAAATTTTTTCTTTATAAAACATTTTTCTTTTTTCTTTTTAATTTTTTTTTCTTTTTAAAATTTCACCAGGCCAAAATTTCCACTCATTCTTGGGCCCAGTCCCCACGCCAAAACAGCTCCATTACTTACTCAGCCTTCAGGCACACCAGCAATTAAATGGCTTTTCAGCAAAGGTTTCTCTCCGCACCTCTGCTGGACCTCAGTGAGGATGTGGAGTCTTCAAAACCTTTCTCAGAGCTAAGGAGAGAAACGGGAATATACCATTCCGGGGCCTTTTTTTCTCTCCTCTTTATAACTTTTCCCTGTCTCCCTGCCCCAGTCTGTGCTGCCAGCGCGGTGTTGATCAGGTGGCAGCCGGGCTTTGCCGTGGCCTGAGCACCCTCCTGGTGGGATGGAGAAGCCCCTCGTGTGCTAAGCGGAGAGCTCGTTACAGTGGGATCAGTTATAATAAAGATGTTAAGGTAGTTCCTTTCGGATTCGGCACAGCATGTCTTTTTGTAGAAAACAGCTCCAGTCTAAATAATCACTGAAGGCTGGCAGGCAGAGACTGTGCCGAACTGGATACCAGTTCATGTAATCCATTAAACTTGCACTGAACTGGTGTTGGCCTTTTTAAATCCCAAACTTCATTTTGCTGTTGTGGCCACGGGCAGGCACCGGAGCTGTGTACACGCTTTTCATCTTCTGAAATATTAAAGTAGTTCATCCCATGGTCAGGATGCTGCTAGGTCTGCTGGAATTGTCCTTTGTTGTTGTAGCTCAAAAATTACAACTGAAGGAGAAATTAATTTCCCTAAAGGTTTTTTTTAATGCGGTTCTTGCTAGCAAGGAATTCTTGTATTATGTCATGTGTTTCTCCATCACTGTTCTCACTGTTCTTATACTCTATCTCCTTATAACAAGTACTTTGTTTTTCCAGAACTAAGAATACTTAAGAAATGCCACTAAAAACTTTTTGCAGCAAGAATGTCACCGTCCCTGCACCTTTGGAACAGTGATATCCCACTCCCCCAAGAAAAAGTGGTTTAAATGCAGTTTCCAAACATACCTTTGGCCCCCAAAATGGAAAATGTAAGTCCTCCTGAAGGCTCAGAGGCTTAATCTGCACCATGCAGCTTCAAAGAAAAAATTCTCTGACATTACTAAAACAAGCGGTTCTATAAAAGTCCAAGATTGATCTCTAAAAAGAAATTAAAAAGTAATTTTAGGTTCTGCAGTGAGTCCTCGAGTACTTGCGGAGGCTTTTACAGCCGTGTTGCTCATCAGACAGCAGAATCTCAGCTTTCATTTCAGAAAACCATAGTCTAGAAAACTCAGCCATTGTTGAGATGAATTCAAGTCCTAAATATTCTGAAAATCAGGGGTGAGCAAGGAGAGCCCCGAGGATGAGGATTCACAGCGGTGATGCTCCCTTATGGGGCCGTGCAGTTTTGCGTGGCTCAGTGGGGCTGTGTAGCCATCCCATGGCCAAAGCGTGAACGCTAAAAGCACGTATGTTTTCTGTCTCTGAGGCTTTGCTCTCCTCCGACTACTGATTTCCAGCAATTTTGATCCCACTGTTGAGTTTTTAGGAGAGATGAGCCGTTACCCAGATGGGCTTCACAGTAGCGTGTGAGGCAGCGGGTTGGTGTCGGCAAGCGTGTGGTCAGTCAACCATGGGTATGTGAGTGTGTCGGGTCAAACCCTGCAGCCCCGGGAGAAGTGGTTAATAACAGCTGCAGAGATACAGCTCCTGCAGAAAACGGGCCTCCTGCCTGCTCCTTATCTCGCTGCGGATCTCATTTTAATGGTGTTTCTGTGGGTTTGCTGCTCTTGCATCCACGTGTCGCCTGGAGCCTTGTTCCTGGACGTCATCTGTACAAACAGATGCGCTGGTGTGAGCCAGAGCTTTTCTTCTCAGTGCCTGGGTGGGATGTGGGGCGCAGGCTGCGCAGGCTTCGGGCAGCGGGTATGTTGGGGTAGGGGATGGTCTGGGTGGAGCGGCTGGGTCAGGGTGTACGCGTGCCCTCGCCGTCGCCAGCCGCAGCGGGCAGCCCCAGGTCAGCGCAGCGATGCTCCACGCGCCGGGAAGTGCCGGGCTGCAGCCGCCCTCGCGGGAGCTGGCTGACATCACTCCCGGGAAAGGGGGAAGCAGATGGGATATTGCCATGGCACTGCCCACTGCCAAGTTAAATATAAAACATCTAGCAGAAGGCAGCGGGGTACTCACTGCTTAGGAAGTCTGCCACGGGGGCATGGCAAAGTAAACACAATTTTCAGAGTGCTTCCCGCTCCTGCCCACTGCTTCGGCATCCTTGGGGATGAGGCAAAGGGCTGGCAGGGCAGTGTGTGTGGCAACACTGGAAACCCTCCCTGTGCCCTTTGGTGTTGGTGCTGTGGCTGAGCAGGGCATTAGGAGCGAGGACTTGGTCTGTGGCAGATGCAGTTCCTCTTGGGTCTTTTGGCTGCTGGGGGAATTTGACTGTAGACTATCCCAGCAGGCAAGAAATACACGTAAAGCGGAGCAGACTAAACAGTTGATGCCTGTGTAAACAGTTGCATAGTGAAGTCTCAAGGTCTGTATAAAACCCAGCATTGCGGGCGCTCAGGAAGGGCTATGCGGGCGCTCAGGAAGGGCTATGCGGCACACAGCTCAACCAGCGTGTTCATTAGCTGCAGCCCAGGACACTGCTGGTATTGTGGCACTTAACCTCTGCTGCTCCAAGGAGATGTTCCCTAAAAAACCCTGAGAAGTGGGAAGAATCTGGGCCATCTCATTTCCATATAAATCACTGTTTTCCTTACGCTGGCAACAGGACTGTCTTGAGGTTTGTGTGCAGAGCTGAGCTTCAAAAACAGGAACCTGATGAGATTCTCTCCATATCTGATACCACATGCAATGCCACAAGAGAAAATATATTCCAAAGTTGGGGAGAATAAAGAAGAAAAAGGGGGGAGGAGGCAGGGGGGATATAATGGGCGGCTGCTTTGGAGATTGTAACGCGGGGCCAGTGCTGCGTTGTGGGATGCCTGGGCGCGCAGGCTCCTGCCACAGGGCTTGGGGTGGCTCTGCCCCCAGGGCACCCCACTCTGCCCCCAGGGCACCCCGCTCTGCCCGCTGGCGGGGGCACTGCTGGGGGCAGCGGCCGTGCCGCCGGGGTAGCTGCAGAGGTGCGCAGCAACGGTTTCCATTGCATGCCATAGCCTGGTATGAGGCCAGATGTGCTTCACAGCTGGGTGAGGTCCAGGGAGCATCAGGCAGGCAAAATCCCTTCCGAGAACCTATCAGCGAAGGTGTCCGTGGGGCTGCGGTACCATTGCAGCTCGTTGCAGGCTCTCACCGCGGCACCGGGCTGCCCGCGCCACCGGCACAGTTGTTACAGAAATGGGCATTTTCATAGCAGCAACGCTTGCGGTTTGCTCCTCAGGAGAGCCCTGCTGCATAGGCTGGGCCTGGGAATGGCCTTTGGGTGGGACACCTTACAGGAAAAAAGGGGAAAGAGAAATGCCCTTGGCATTTTTTTTTTCCACTGGTGGTAAATACTTCTGCCTGACTCGCTAGTGCCAGAACTGGAGACTCACCTGCAAGGAACTGAGCAGTGCCAGCTATTCCAGGTTGTAATTCTGAGCCTTCTGGCTTGTTTTCCTCCAGCCCTGCCTGCCGCAGGGATGTTGCTCTATGTGGATATTAGCAATATTTAAATATTTTAGTTCTTAAGGCAAAAGTGTCTAGGGTGAACTGTGTACACTCAGAGTATCATCAGCAAATGGGAAGAACCTTTGTTTGTTTGTTTTGATCATGAATTGTAAAGTAACCTCATGGTTTGGGGGGAATTGGCTTGTGGCTTTATCGTGCCTGGGGTGGTTGGCACCTGGGTTCAGATCGCAGGATCGGGGTGATGCTTGCAGCAGTGTAAGGAAGCCTCTAGACCACAGTTTCTCAGCCTAAGCCAAGAACCACTTACACTTTTGGGGAAAAAATACTCTAGAACCATCCTGTTGCTACAGATACTTTATTTAATTTTTTTTTAGTCAAATCAAATTTAGGCTTAACATTTGGTTATTCACTTGTTATCTTTATTTTCCCATGATTTCCTTGATTATGTGCATCAGAATGTGGGTGTGAGGTTTTTTCTTTTTTCTTTTCTTTTTTTTTTTTTTTTTTTTTAATCTTGTCATTATTTCATGGAGCATTTTCTGATGTCTTGTGAATCACCCACGGCTCATGGATCACAAATTGAAAAATACTCCTATGGCATGTTTGAACCAGGGAGAGAAACATGCTGGGTGGATGTGGGCGGGAGGGGGGAAGTCTGCAAATGGGAGCTTGTTGTTTGCTGGTGTCGTTCTCATCATTCATTCTGCAAGTGATCTATTAAATGTAAATGGAGGTGAAAACGGAGGGAAATTTTAATCAGAAGTGGTGTTTTCGGTGGTAATACACTAGGACCCCTAGCACATAGCCATAGGATGCCCAGCCTGGGCGACGGTAGCTGGTGCCCCGCTGGATCTGGCTGCCCGCCGCGGGGAGGGTGGTGCTGGTGCTGTGCATGGCTGCAGCCGGGGCACCAGCGCGGTGCTGGTGGTGGTGGCAGCACCTTACCTGGGCTCTGGTGCAGGGTGAAACCTGGCGCGAGTTGTTTGCAGAAGGAGTTTAACCGCTGCCAGCTGTCAGACTCACTCCGCGCTCTCTTCTCCTTTCCAATGCAGGAGGGAAGCCTGTGGCCTTCGGAAAGCACCGTCTCGGGAAACGGAATAACAGAGGTGAGGGCGACGCGGGTGCGGGCGCTGCTGCCTTCCCAGCTGTCCCAGCCTGCGGTGTCTCACGCTTCTTGCCCTTTCTCTCATTTCTTTCTTCCCTTCCAGCAGCAAATCTACACCCCGAGACCCAGCGACCGCCTGGCAGTGCCATCCTTTTTGCAGAGGGACCGCTTTAACAGATTCCAGCCAACCTACCCCTACATGCAGCACGAGATCGACCTGCCACCCACCATCTCGCTGTCGGACGGCGAGGAGCCCCCCCCGTACCAGGGACCCTGCACGCTGCAGCTGCGAGACCCCGAGCAGCAAATGGAGCTCAACAGAGAATCGGTCCGGGCCCCCCCCAACAGAACCATCTTTGACAGTGACTTGATAGATAACTCCGTGTACGGGGGGCCGTGCCCCCCCAGCAGTAACTCTGGCATCAGTGCGACCTGCTATGGGAGCAATGGTAGGATGGAGGGACCGCCGCCGACGTACAGCGAGGTGATAGGGCACTACCCCGGCTCGACGTTTTACCAGCACCAGCAGAACAACAACGGGATGCCCTCCATCCTGGAGGGCAGCAGACTCCATCATTCACAAATCAATGGCCTTGAGAGCACAACCGCGTGGAACAAAGAGAAAGAGAAACAAAAAGGGCACCCCTTTTAAAAAAAAAAAAAAAAAGGAAAAAAAAAGAAAAAAGCAGGAAAGTAAATGAAACACTCTGCACTTCTGGGTAAAAGAAAAAGGAGAGAGGGAGTTGAGGAAGATGAGCAAAGAAAAAAAAAAGCCCTTCCCCATCTCTCCATGTATAAATATTTACTTGTTATGTCTGGTCTGAATGCACAAGCCTACCAAGCTTGCAAAAACATTTCTTTATTGAGCTGTGTCTAGACGTTTAAAAAGGAAAAAAAAAAAAAAATCAACTGTAGTCCATTTTATTTTTTTTTGTTTCTAGTTGAGCTGTGTGAATGCCTTTTTTTTTTTGTTTGATTATTTCACTTATCTTTAAAGACAAAATATTTGCACAAAAAACATTTTGTTTAAAGATCTGCAATATAAATATATAAATATATATTAAAAATAAGAGAAAGTGTATGTGTAAGGAGCAGGAGTATTTTTGTATTAGAAGAGGCCTATTCAAAAAAAAAATTGTTTTCTGAACTAGAAGAAAAATGGCAATTTTTTGAGTGCCAACTCAAAAAGCGTGTATTACATTGTAAAAAAACAAAAAACAAAAAAAAATCAAAAGCAGGGGTTTAGAGTTATTTATATAAATGTTGAAATTTTGCACTATTTTTTAATATAAATATGTCAGTGCTTGTGTTGGTCAAAGCCTCTATCATGTCTACCATGAACCTGTTAAGGGATATATGTCGAAGTGAAGAACAAAGTAGCTGGAGGGGGTGGAAAAACGCTGAAGTGGAGATGCCAGCCCTGGGAGGAGCGGTGAGCGAGACTGCATCTTATGCAAATCCTTAATTTCCAGAGTCCCTGCGCGTGGCCGCTGACAGTCACGGCTTTATACATTCCCTACAAAGCAAGAGGAGTTGGTGTGTGTCTGTATGTCATCCGGTAGGATTATTGGAGTAAAAAGGTAAAATAAAAACTCCCTGCTTCTGAGAGTCAGTAATGGCTGAAGCAGAAAAAAATTACTTGATTTTTTTTTTTTTTTTTTTTTTTTTTACAACGTCTAACTTTTTGGAGGGGGGGTGGTGGGGATGAGAATAAACTTCTGTGTCTGAAGGAACAAAGTGTTTTTTGGTTTATTTCTTTCAATGTTCAACTGAAGGGCCCTATTTGGAGCTAAAACGGTGATTATGGAAGTTAATGGTAATGTACCCACTGGCTGCCTTTCAGCAGGGGTTTAAATATCTCATGGAAAGTGTGGTGGTGGTGGTGAAAGTCATTTTCATTTTGTATTAACCTCCCAAACCTCTATTTGGGGTCATTGGGCACAGCCGTGTCTCACAGCTCGCTGCCTCTGGCCAGCGCTATTTTTTATTTTATTATCCTAGCTAAAGAGGCATCAGATACAGTAGATGGAAATTAATCTGCTCCTGTGATATATTAATTAAAGGCTAAAGAAATACGCTTAATGCTTTAGAAGCAAACCCCCTTTACCTCTTCTGAAGGTGTCCTCATCCACAGCAGCATGGTCCCACCTGCCCTCCGGCCCGCCAGGTGTTGTGCGTCTTTTAATTTATCATGGTTTTGGAAGCATTTTGTCTTACTATGCTATTGTTTACATTTTTATATTGTCTGGTAGGTGTTTTACCCTCATGGTGAATTTGTACGTGATGAAATGAGAGAGTGAGAAACCTGAGAGTGCAAGAGAGAGAAAGCAAAAGGGAAAAAACCTGTTCCCAGTCCCATCTCCCCGGCCGGGAGAGCATCGCTCCGAGTGTCAGGAAGGGTCGGTAGGGGAACCACAGAGAGCGAAGATTTTACAAGGGGGTGTGATTTCATTTTCTGCAGGATGCTATCTAGTAGAGTGACATAAATGAAAGATATAAAGGCAATAACTATTGTTTTTAAGCAACTTTTCTATTACTTGAAAAAAAGAAAAAAACAAACCATGAGAACGGTTTTGAAGTTCTGACCATTTGAACAATATTTATATATATTTTAAAGAAGATGATGAATAGCTGAACTTGAAGTTTGATCATGATTTTTTGCTTTTTTTAATTTTTGCCTAGAAATAGTCGTGTACCTTCGCAATATTTCAAACTGCTTTTCCACAGCTCTTGAAATCTTCTTAGCTTTACAGTCATGTACCCTAAATTTTGATGACCTAAAAAAAAAGAAAAAAAAAAATCATGCAAAGGAATAAATCTAGTTTGTGACGAAAGGTACAAAACTGATGAGTTTATACGAGTTTTTAAAATGTATCTTTCCTTTATGTAACATGTCTATTTAGTGCCTTATTAAAGAAACAGTAACCTTCCCTTTTTAGGGAGGGGGAAACAAAATCATCCTTAGCGTCACAAGTAACCAGCGTCTGGTCTCTTGCTCCTTTGGACCTTGCATTCGATTTTCCAGTCCCTTCTGTCCCGGCAGCGCTGGCTGCTCCCCGGAGCAGCTCCATGTGCCTGGCCAGGCAGGCTGCTCCCGCCGCCGCTGCGCTCCCCCTCTCCCGAAGGGAACCTGAACACGTTTATGCACATTATCCTACCTGCGGAGGTAGGAAGCTGTGGTGGATATTATAAGTGAGATACCAACCAAAAGAAAAACAAATATAATATCTACTGCCCTCTTGAGCCAAAATGCGTGAATAGTGTTGTTGGGGTCGGGGTGTTTGTTGTGGGTTTTTGGGGGTGGGGGGGTGGGGGGTGTTGTTCCGTGAGCTGAACTAGTTTGTTTGCAACAAAAAAAAAAACTGGTTACCTCATCAGGTTTTGGGTGGAATATGCATCACACATTTAAAGCCGAGCAGTGAATACGGAGGTGTGGGTGTCGTGGGGACCGGAGGTGGTTGAGTAACGGGATTGTCTTTGTCGCGTGGCGTCGCCTGGCTGCCAAACCCCACGGAGAGCTCCGGGAGGTGGGGGGGTGGGAAAGGTGCCGAGGGGTAGTGGGAGAGGACCTAAAAATGTAGTGCAATTAAACCCAGCTCTCGTGTCCTCAAAATTTCAACCGATTCTCTGGGGTTTTTTTCCCTATTTTTTTTCTCTCTCCCCAGTCCGCTCCCAGTGTGAGCTTTTGTTTCTCAAGCATCACCCCAAGCATCTGCAGTTGAGTGTTCAGCTTGTTGAGTTCCTGGGTCCAGTTTCATTTACCTCTTTCTCAAGTTTGGTGAATTTAATGAGTATGAAACGAGGTGGCTCATCTACACCAAATTTCTGTTGCAAAGGATGCCTTTCCGTCCCTGCCATGCACAAACGAAAGCCAAGCTGCCACCTTTCCCACTGCCGGTGCAGGGCCCTGGGGGGGGAGCCGGGGTCCCAGGCAGCGGGTGCAACTCGAGTCCACCTCGACGGAGCCAAGTTGTCGCCTTTTGTCTTTCTTCTGTCCATCCCTCTGCTTTGCAGTCCCGAGAACTGTGTATTTCCAGTGCAGATACCAGATCTGGGGCCCAGATCAACTCCAAGTTCTGAATGGGTGTTTAGAAATAACGGTGTGTTCTTTTTTGTTATTGTTGTTGTTGTGATTGTTATTATTATTATTATTACTATTTAATGTTACTTTTTGGCCTCGGGGTCCATTTCTTCCCAATCCCCACGTCCCGTATTGCCAGCAAGGCAGAGGATTTGCGTTGCACACCCTTGCTGATGCCTCTGCTCGTTTCCTTCTGGCCTTCGTGCAGCTCCTGAGAGGGCTGTGCTGGAAGCTGGACTGTGGTCCTGCTCCGCAGGAGTCTCTAGCATCTTGCAGCTGCCAGCAGGGACATTCAGGCCCCTTAGAACCGATTTATTTTTAAATAAATACAGAAGAAACAAGGCATTGCTAATGCTTAGCAACCTCTTGTTCTAGCCTGCCTTTTTGCTCAAAATTTTAAGAGTCACGTTAGCTTTAAAAGGGGTTGTTAATCTTAGAGAGTTTCTTGGCTTACAGTACGGCAAACAGCATCCTTATAGTGCCCCCAAATATTAGCGGCCTGGGATGGGAACGTGGCTTTGTTGGTCAGGATGGTGAGGAGGGATGGATTTCCTTCGGGGCTGACACTGGTAAAACTCGTGTTCCCTTCACAACCCTTGATTTCACCAGTTTGAAGATTCAGCTTTACTAATCTAGTGCGTTGTTTCCACAAGTGTTACAAAATCCATTCTGTCATAAGTGGGGGTATAAGGAAATCCCATTGCTTTCTGGAGAATCACCCTTTTTTATCTGTATTGAACTATAAAATTGCACTAAAACTGCTATATTAAAAACCAGAAAAATAAAAGCCCAACATTTTTACTAAGGATCGGGAAAAGACGGAATCCAGATGTATAGCATTAACAGTGCTAGGCGATAACAGAATGAAATTTTAATCTCTTCTGTCTCTGTATCGCTCAGATTTTCTATGTACAACACAAAGCTATAAAAAACAAAAAGTTTTCCAGAAATTGCGCTTCAAATTTTTGCTGTACTATAGAAGCTCATGAAGGACAACATTAAAGTCCTAATTTGCCTGCCTTATAGACACATTTCATTGTATTAATATTTTCTTAAAATTCCAGTTGCATTGAGTTGGCTTTGGAGTTTGTTATAGGCAGTCCTGTATCCTGACTTCTGTTCAAGTTTAAACTTATGTAAACTATTGACAGCACATGCAATGCAGTACTTACCTATATTTTGCTGTTTTAGTATGAATATGTACTCTGATGCCAATTTACAAAAATCTGTTGTAAACGCTTATTGTGTAACAGTAACCGATAGTGGCAATTATATGTCATTCTAAAAGCTGCAATACTTATACAATAAATTTTACAATACTTTGGAAAATTTGCCTTCACCTTTTGCTTTGTTACCCAAAAAAATCAAAGTTTGCCAGCACAATGTAATTTCAAGAGCTCTTCCTATTTTTTTTTAATATTGGAAAATTAATATTCTCAGTTTTTGATATTTGTGTGGGTTTCCCCCTTCCTTGTTAAGTAGCCTTCTGAATAACAGGCCAACCTCTATATTGCCACAACATGTTTTTTCCCATGAAGCTGTAGCTGATTCCTGGTGTATTTGCATGCTCGGTTCGCGTGTGTGTGTACGATTCTGTTTTCTTTTGAGTAGATCAGGTGTCGCAGCTTTAATCCCAGAAGAAGCATTCCTGGTTTGCACCAATATGTCCAACACTTGTGCTCTTGCCTTTCAGCCAAGAACATCACTGATGGTCAGAAGGTCTTAACTTGAATAACCATCAATCAACAAGACCTGCGTAGATTGACTCAAATCCTAAGCACAGATAATTTGTGTGACTTTTTTCTTTCTGAGACTGTGGTCAAATTGCAGTGATCACATTAAAAGGATTGAAAACTTAACTGCTTACAGGGGGTTTTCTTTTTGTGTTTCTGAAGGATGTCCCATAGATTCACCCAGACCTTGGGTTCCCTCTTGGGACTAAGAAGTGAGCAGTAATTAATCCCTGGGCTTCGCCTGAAGGCTGTCGGCTCTGCCTAAGCCCTCGGTCTCCCCAGCCCTCCTCTCTGGCTGATAGCAAACCTCTGTTTAAGGTGGCAGCATTTTTGAAAGTGGCCCCTGGCTTTTACAAGCAGCCCCTCCGGTTGATTTGGATGGGCAAGTGGTGGACACTTGGCTTTAATTTGGAGGAACCGTAGCACAAGGAGCTCCTCTGGACTTCGGTGGGATGCTTGGATGCTCTGCCCGGCCAGTTACTTAGAACACAACCCCAAGCTGATGTCCAGTTGGGAAAATATCACTAGTAATGACTGAAAACAGCTTAATTGCAGCCCAGGAAGGGCAACGCCAAATCCAGCTCTCTGGCTGTGATCCTGGAACTGTGCCTCTCACCTCCCAGTTGCAGTTTGTTTTCTGGGATGCCTGGTGGCCTCTGTGCATTGCTGCTGGAAAGACAACCCAGGGCAACACAGCACTGGGAAGCAGCTGTCCTGGGCTGGAACACTGATTTCTCCCCATGGTAAGCAATCAGCTGCTTTTAATGCCATGCCGTTGCCTGGCTCGTCGGAAGGGCTCTCCTGGCTTCAGGGAATGCTCGCCAGTAACTGACCACAGGCTCTGATGGGGCAAATACCCAACCCAGTGGTTTGGAGCCCTTCTACCTTTAGACCCAAATTAGCCAACATACCCCGGTACCAGCAGCTGTCACATGGCTGGGGGTGTTTGGCAGGGGGCTGTCCCCACCTGCGCTCAGGGCCCCGGGGAGCGGTGGGGCTTCAAGCCTGGTGCCATCCCCACATCCCGAGGGAGCCAGGGGTTCCTGAAGAGCTGAGGTCCTGCTTGGAGGAAGAGCGCATTGCCATGCAGGTGAGGTTCATGAGCAGCACTATGGGTTAAGTTGCTCTCATTGCCACTTCACACCCTCGGACGGTGGCCCCAGCACTCAGCTTGGGATGACTCGGTGAGTGATGACCGGGAGGTGCAAGCGGGCTTCTCGAGGCACCGCAGGGCTGGTGTGTCGGAGGCACTGGTACACGGAACTGCTCCGTGCCGCCAGCGTTCCCTGCCTTCCAGCCCACTTACAAACCACCAGCTGTTAGCCAGGAGCCTTTATTCCTTAAATCGTGGTTTTAATGAGCAGAACCCTGCTCACTTCATTGTAGCGACGGAGCAACTTCTACGTGAGTGTTCGGAGCTGACGGTTTTAACCCATTTGCAATCAAGAGCGATGCTTTGTCCCGAAGCCAGGCTCTCCAGGGCTGGATTTGTTTCCTTGTGGGACGGTACCTTAGCAGCTCCAGCGGACTTGCGAGGAGGCCAGCGGCAGCTCTGGCGGGGGCTGTGCTATGGGATAGCTTTTGGGAAGCAAAAGCTGCATTTCAGCCTGAGTGCATGGATCAAAACAAGCAACTCCCCCTGCTGCGTGTGTTCAAGCAGGTAATGAAGATGTGGGTTTTGCCTTTATTGCAATTTTCCTTAGCGCTGCTCCTGCCTCAGCTGCCACGCATGTGCGAGCATGGCCAGGATTAACCCTCGGTACGGCGGGAGCTCCGCAGGAGCTGACAGGGCTCTTGGAAACCGAGGCCCCCATCCTGAACAGACACAGATGTCTCATTTTATGCACTGTGAACAACACAGATAAAAATTCCAATGGCTTCCTTGGTGTATAGCACTGAGCACGGGAGTTTTGTGGGATCAGGGCCGGCAGGAAGAAGCAAGGTGGAAGCCCCCATCAGGGGTGAGGGGATGTGCTGTGCCAGCGCTGCGGCTGACCGAGGCGATGCTGCGGCTGCGAGGGGCAGCACGGCCCCGCTGGGCGAGGAGCTGGGTGACTGTGGCGGGATGCCGATGGTCCCAGCATTGGCTCGAGTGGCTCCAAACTGCTTTTCTGCCCCACGTGCAAAGAAACGCCAAAATGCTACATTCCTGAGAGGGGGCAATGCCCCTGCCCCAACCTCAGGATCACAAGTGTCCCAGTGGGAAACATCCACCTTGCTCCAGGCGCGGTAAGGCAGGGGAAAGGGCAGGCTTTGGTTTGAATCACTGTTTCGAAATGACATTTTTCATCTTCAGATTCATGGCTGAAACCAACATCTTCCCACAGAAAATGGGAACTCAGCTGAAACCACATTTTCCAAAGGGGAATTTTTTTTGAATGGAAAAAAATAAGCCAAGTTCAACCAGTGCAGTGCGTGGGAATGGGCAGAGAAATATTGTTACTAAGTTACCTTTCCGCAGCTAATGAGGCGATCTGAGGACACTGCAGCAGGGCTGATTGGCAAAAGATTATTTTTAACCCTTTTACTTTTTCTTTTTTTTTTTTTTCTTTTTTTTTTTTTTTTTTGTGTGTGTGTGTGTGACTTTTGGAAACCACAAGTGGCAAAGCCTTTGATTTTGAACAGATTTCTGTGCTGCAAATTGAATAGGACTTCAGAAATCAGATTCAGCTCTCCCCTGCACTTCCAGAATCGAAACCCTTTTTGCAGTGCTTCTGGCCCTCCCTGGCTGCACTCACTGGAAGGTGTAAATTCAAACTTCAAAGTATCTGAACTTCACAGCAGCTTTTTTTCTTTTCTTCGCTTTTTGTCTCCATATTTTATCTGCTTGTCCTAACCCAAACTCTTTCCCTCTGTCTCTCTGGCATCACCCTCCTCGGGAGCTGTGCTAATCCCCGCTCCTGCTCCCCCCAGCAGATGATTCATTTCTCGTGCGCTCCGGGCAGCAGCTCGTGCCAGTGCCACGTCGCTGCCTGCGCTTGATCTGGTTTGCACCTGGAGGGCATGAATGAATCCCCCAAAGCTTGTTCATCTCCAGTGCCGGTGCTCGGGGATGGTCCCTGCCAGTGATTCCCTCCCAGTAAAGACGGAAGAAGTGGCTTGGGGTGCTCTCAGGTAGGGAAGGTGTGAAACCTGGAGTCAGCCTCTTGCTTTTCAACCTGCTCAGGCTGCTTTTCCCTCGGGTTGATTTATCGGAGGTTGTTTTTCTCCGTGCTGCTGGCCCGAAGCCCCTGCGCAGGCTGAGACCTGCCTCACCATGGAGGGTGGGGAAGCCCTGGCCAGGGACAGAAACTGCCAAGTAAGGTGGCTGGGAACACAAATTCTCCCTCATGGTGAGTGTCACAGTGATGGGTTACACTGAGATTTATTAAGAAAACAACGTGCTCTCACAGGAATCTTTGCAGTCAACTATCCTGACTGTAATGGGAATTTACTCCAAACGCTGCTATCCTTTTTTTTTTCCTCTTTAAAAAAGAGTCTAGAAATTCCCACTACTTTGGCGTGAAACAGGACTGCGTAATGGTGTTAGGAGCAAAAGCAAAAGACTGGACAGGAGAAAAGAGGAAATAATTCCTACCTTTCCTCCTAGACATGATCAGGCTGGAAAAACACTGCTCAAGATTCACTTCATTTAAGGTCTGACAGGGTCAAAACTGCTTCCCCCTCCCTCTTTGCCCTTCTCAGAAGCCTTGAAGACAGCTCACCCCTCTCCTTTGAACCCAGTGCAAGGAAGACTCCGGGGTTTTGCTTGGTGAGTGGGCAGGCAGGGCAGCTGGCCCAGCTGGGGGCTTTGAGCCAGGTGGGCACAATCCTGCCATGGCCCAGGGGGCAAATTTAAGCAGCTCCAGGGAGGGTGGTGGTTGCTGGGGTGGGGGCGTGTGTCCCTGCTCTTTTTTGAGGTAGGAGCTAAAGGAGGATTTGAAGAGGGTGTTTCTGACTGCTTTTTGCAGCTCTGTGAGGTGGGACTGGGTTTTGGTTCTGTGATGCCCCAGGTTTCGGAAGCTGCCTGGGTGATGAGAAGGAAAGACAAATCCCCTGAAACAGTGAAACAGCAGCTGCTTCAGTGCTTATTCTTTTTGAGTTGAGATTTAGGGCACCCAAAACTGGGCTTTGGGGTGTTCTGGAGCCACGTGTTTGCAGGAGCTGTGGGTGTGCTTTTTCTTCCTATGTGTCTGAAAGTGTGTTGGTCACTGCAGCTCTGGGGTCTCCTCCCTGGCTGCCCCCACCCTGGGGGGAGCACGACCTGCTGTTCCCCATGTGTGAGTGGGGCTTGCTGCCTGCTGGGGAGCATCCCTTGGCTGTGGGGTGGTGCTGCTTTGCAGGTGGGGACAGTGGCTGCACCACTCCCCAGCTTCCTCCATGGCTCTGCATATGGACAGCCTCTTGTCAGGGAAGATTAAAAGGTGTATAAATGAAATTCAGAGCTCTGGCTGACCAGACTGATGGCTCTGGATGAGGCAGAGGACAGGTGATGTGAAGCACTCTACAGAGTGTACTTGGAGCGGGTTTTGCAATGCAGAAATGTGGGAAAGCGTTGACTGCTGGTCAGGAGTCATTAGTTGTCAGCTCTTGGTGGGTGTTCGTTCCCTCCTTGCGCAGTCCTGACTCAGTTCAAATGCACACAGTTGCCTTGAGATTGATTGTTAGCAACAGCAATAAATCACAATCACAGCAGCCAGTGGCGAGTTTTGGATGCCAGTCAAAATGCAGCTCCTTGGATTTATCTCTGGCAAAGGCAGGGAACCTGGACGTGGAACAATTAGATCAGCGTGGCTCTGTGAAGTTGCATTTGATTAAGAGAGTAACTCTGAAGTACAAAGCTACTGCTCTGGTGTTGATGTGCAATGCTAATAAGCAGCCTGGCTTTAAAAAGAGAGGCTGGAGACTGAAGTCTAAAGCATCTCCACCGCATTGCTCACCGAGCAGCGTGCTGCACCCAGGCAGGTGGCTTCGCACCAGGCTCCCACCTTCTCCTGGCTGCTGTGGCTATTGTCAAGGCATAAATTGGAGATTAAAAAGTGGGGGTTGCTGCATTGGAAGCTTGTCATAGATGTTGTATCTTGTTTCCCAATGCCATAGAAGCTGCTGGGTTCCTTCAAAACACCTCTAAAATGGATGTACTTGACCCAGGGAGCGGCATGGCTGTGCTGTCCTGGGGACGTCACTCAGCAGGACGTGGCCGTGGCTCTAAGTCCCAGGCAGTCGCTGTAGTGTCACCGGTGGGTTTTCTCAGTTTGCCATGCTGTGTCCCCTTTGTGTTACCAGCAGAGGATGGGCTGTGGCCACAGCTTCTGCTCCAGTATCGTAGTGTTAATATCTTCAGTACCAAGTGCAGGCAGCTACCTTTTTGCAAGAGGTGTTTACAGCGTTTTAGTACTTGGGGCCATTAAGATAAGAATTGCTCCAAAATGCTTTAGGAGCTCTAAAACAGTCATGCAAGACAAACCCCTCTGTGGTGTTTTGAGGAGAGTCTGTGTAGGTCTGGGGTAGTCAGTAGAGCTGGTGTGACTGCAAGGAGGCAGCTGGGTTGGGTTTGAACTCAGGGTGAGTGCACACTGGTATCTTTATCAGGGAAGAGGATGAGCTGTAAGCGTGTGTTCACTCCAGACAACTTACTAATGTACTTGCCCATCACAGTGCACACAGCCAGACTTCCCCCCCTTGAATCTCAATCCAAGGCTCTGCAAGGTTCAGGTGAGCAGAATCAGGTTAAAAACTAAATGACGCATGACACTGATGGGCCCCACTGCTTTCTTTTTCCCATCTCTATTTTTCTCTTGTGAGAGCTGCTGTTGCTCTCTGCTTTGCTGAGCAAGTCTGTTGATTTTCCTGTTTTAAGGAAGAGAGCTTGAGGTTCCCCAAGAGCCTGGTCCTGGTGCCCTGCCTCCCTGCTCCCAGGGCAGCCCTCGCATGGGCATGGAGGAGACAGAGCTAAATATAAGCTGGGGAGGGGAAAAAAAGGGGAGCGGGGGAGGGTGAGCAAGAGGATCTGTTTATTTTCCCTCTGATCTCTGAGCCCTGTTATGTTTTATTGCTTTGCAAACAGGAGGTCTGGAAAGCTTCCTTTCCTCCTGTGCCAGTGCAAGGTCAGCTGGGTGTATAATTCCTGCACTTGAAGGAAAAAAACCTAAATATGACTAGATTTACAGTAATGTTGTAAGAGTGGCATGAAACTGAAACTCTATTTACCCTCTCCAGGCCAGATTTTACTGTAAATGCCCAAATAAACTATTTATATAAACAATTTCTGCAAATTTGCACAGTGCCTGGATGTGCTTGCACCCTGCTGCTGAGAATTTAGATCTGATGAGTAACATGTGGCAGAAGAGCAACTTTTATTGCAGAAAACCCCTACGGAAGGGGATGCAGGCAGGTGCTTTACGTGCAGCAGATCTTGAGGAAGGCGAGGCACCTTCACACACTTGCTATTTCTGTACGCATAAGGATGTGGTCGCTGTTGCCTATAGCCTGGCGATGCTTCAAAGGAAACCCTTCCGTTGTGGGGTGCGTGGTGTTTGAGTAGCTGTGTCAGAACAAAGGGACACTATCAAGGAATGTAACCAAGACACTTTGTGATGTAGAAAAGCACATTATGAAGCAAAGCCATAAGGAAGCAGACTAACTTTAAAAAAAAGTTGTTCAAGTTTACTCAGCTCTTCTGATTTGGTGAGGTTTCTGCCCCGAATCGAGGTCTTCTCAGACTGAGTCATGAGCAAACGTAACTAGTTGTGAGTAATTGCTGGAGCCAAATGTGAGTTTGGAAAACAGATTTTGTCTTTTCTCTTAAAGTTTTGGTTTATAGGAAAAGGCATTGGTTTTGCTTTGCTGCTCGAGCTTTCAGTGCCATGTGTGGGTAAAAGCGCAGCCATGACTCGCTGCTCCTGTGTGCGCTGCCTGTGCATGGGGGTTTCTGACACTGCAGGGCACTACGCCCATTGCTCGCTCTGTCTTGGCCTTCAGCTTTTGGACTGACTTTAGGACTTGGGCAAACAGCAGAAATGTCATCCAGCACAGGTACATGTTGCTTTTAAAGAAATTCTGCATTATCAGTCCTACACAGAAATAAACTCCAAATCCTCAGGGACTGCATCATGCTGTCGCCCATCCCTGTGTGCTGTCTGTGTGTGCTGTCTTTCTCTCTGCTTCTGGGTTCCTGTTAACCCAGAACTTGCTCATGGCTTGAGGAACAAGGTTCAGCTGCAGAAAGAGCCCAGTTCCCCATCTCAGTCTCCCAGCAGCAAACTGATGGGCAGCACTTCCCACCACTGCGACCCCTGATCTGCCTTTCCTGAATACTCCTGTTTCTTCTCCAAATTTGGCTGAGCTACAGGGTGGCAGTATAGGACTTCAGTGGAATCAAAATTGCATTTTAATTGTAAACATTTGTCCAGAAATTAATGTTTCTGAACTAATGTTTCTCTCCAACCAATGTGTTCAGAAACAAATGGCTCTCACTAATTGATTTTCCCTGTATAACGGGAGAAGTACATGTAGAAAATCAACCACGTGTAATTGAAAAGCCCCCTCTTTCAGCAGGTATCCACATAATCACTCAACCGATGCATTTGCTTGTCCTCTGGCAGTTATCACCTAGGAGTTGTGTGGCTATCTGGAGGGGGTTAATTTTTCTAATTTTTTTTATTTGTTTTTTTCTTGAGCCAAATGTTGAAAAATCATTATAAACAGGTTTCCATGTCTAATAAGTTTGGTTATAGTCCCAAAAAAGTGTACCTATAGAGGTACATTGTATTGATGTATAGGTGTTGATGGCTTCCTCCTTTAGTTGGAAAGGTGTATTTGATGTCTTTGCACCTCTGAGATCAGTAATTCCACCATTTGTCCCAATATGTAAAGCAATTTTGAGCAACATCCAAGGACCTTTTAGCAACTGGCCAATGGCTCCTCCACAGTGAAGGTACTTGGCTCCAAAGCCCTTGTTTCTGCAGTGCCAAACCAACTGCCTCAAAACTCCCAAACCCTAACTGGCAGCCTGAGTGGGTGGGAGAGGAGTACAAAAATAAGTGTAAAATGAGTTGTAAAACGGAAAAGTGTGATTCATTGTTTCTCTCATAAGGCAGGTAAGATCTTGCCCTGCTGCAAACCGTGTCTCAAAGGTGACAACAGATTTCAGTTGCTTTAGGAGGGTAAAAGCAAGTCCTGCACCTAGCTGGTGTGTAGATCAGTGTGTTAAAGGAGAGCTGCAGGGTCAGTGGCGTGCCCAGGAGCATCCCTCGCTGCCCTTTGCTGTTTTGGGTGCCTTAGCCAAGCAGTGGGCTCTCCTGCCAGTGAAGAGTGGTTTCCTCTAGGACGTGTAGGAAAATGGTCAAAATGCAACAACTATGCTTCATTTTGCAGTCTGTAGCTGCTGAGGGGAAAGCAGGAAAGCCTGACTGGGGAGGGAGCCGAATCAAAAGGAGCAAACTGGCTTTGACATGTCCCTGCAGGAGGGGGAGCGGCAGCTCCTGGGGAGCCGAGCGGGTGGCCTGGCCCTTCCAAAGGGCCTGGAGGCAAAAAAGACCCCACCAGAATGGCACCTGGCCAGTGCAATTCGGAAAGCAGGGTTTGCACATGGGGAAGCTGGCTCTTTGCATGAGCTGTTTACATTTCTTGTGTGATGGAAAAGGTTACAAGATGTCTAGGGCTTTCTGTGAAAGGTGCTGTGAAATCCAGGAATTAAGAGGTTGCTGAAAGCATACTTAGATGGCGTGGAGCATTGGATGACATGGTTATATTTAGTGGCTGCTTGAGGGCCAAATTCTACCCACATGAGATTTGTGAGTGGCCATGAGATTACAGGACTCAGCTTGCACCAGCAGTGACTCACATACACACACAGTTTTTTGGCCTGTTTGAAAGCTGGGGATCACATGGAGCAACTTCCCAGCCATTGACCGATCACTGAGGTCTGAGCCTTGGAGATGCTGAAATACAGGAGTGCGGAGGAAAGTGAGACCACAGGCAGGGGCAGCTCAGGACAAGTGTCCCAGCTACCTGGTGGCTGCAGGGAGGGTTTGCAAAATGGGCTGCACACCATGTTGACAACTGTCCCAGGCTGTGCATGGGATGGATATACCTCTTGCAAGTGTGTGGCAACATCCTATCATGTCCATGATGGTACTAGTCAATGTTGTTTCGTACAACTTTCTCACTACACACCTTCAATAACAACCCATGATGGGTTCTAGCAGTCATTTAGTATTTTACAGCAGTTTCCCTGTGTCGCTTTGACCTCTCTTACTATCAGCCTGAACAGACAAAAGTAATCAAGGTTTGTTCAAAAGTAATTTTGCGTTAGAGCTTCTCTTGAGAAGCAGATAATCTGTGCTGAGGTGTTTTTTTTTGGTTGTTAATAAAGCTGCATAACAAAGGATTTCATCATTCCAGCGATACTGAATGTAATGTGCTTGCAATAATTAATGCCACTACTAATGGCAGATTGGAATTTTGCCTTAATTATATCATTAAGATACATTTCATGCATTTAATTGTTTTTGTAAAATGACAGCTAAGCTCTCCTGCCTCACATTTCCCATTTCCTGATTCAATTACTTCACATGCAAGGGCAACCTGCTAGCAATGGCCTTTCACAGCTTTTGCTTTCCAGGGGAAATCAAGTGGGTTTTGGTTAGATATGCCAATACATTTCAGGTTAGCAAAGCTTTTCTGTGCTGTTTGTCAATGTTAGTGGTGAACAGATGCACTGAACCCTCTCCTCCTCCTCACTGGCCTGGATTTCATGAAAAATAGGAGAGGAAAAAAAAGTGTCAAGACAGGCCTGGGAAGAACAAGAAGGTTAAAAATCAATCTGCGGGCCTTACCGCACGCCCTGCTGCTCCGGTGGGAGGTTAAGTTTGGGTAAAACATGCCGTGTCTGGCCTAAAGGCAGGAATCTTGGGATCAGGGACGCCAGCCTCAGAGGGGAGATGTATTGATCCAGGGATTCACTAGCAAAAGTTCCTAGGTGTTGATCACATGAAATCCAGCTGTTGGAGCTGGAGAAGAGCTGGCAGCTCCAAGCAGGTCCATCTCCTGCCACAGGGGACAGACAGAGCTCAGTTGTGAGAAACAAGGTAGGATCTTCTGTGTGTGCCCAGCTTTGAAGCTGATGTAACTTGCACAAGATAGTGTGACCACCCAGGACGTCATGTTCTGCCACGTTTTTGTGGGAAGACCTGGGAGACCTGCTCCTTTCCTGGTTTGTTTTTGTGTGGCAGTGCCAATTCGTTAGCTGTGATGGTGCTGACCTGTGGGAGGAGGTCGCTGATGAGAGATGGAGATGCAGCTCTGCGCCTTCTCGTGGGGTGGCACCAGCCAGAGGCTCGGGGCTTCCCTCCTGGGCATGTGAAAAGTTTTCTGTTTGATCTTTGAAATTGTCAGCTTGTGTCTTTGCAAGGCCAGAGCCAGTCACCCACAGCAAGGCCAGTTTTCTGGCAAGGCATCTAGGAGGCATGTGAATCAGTGTGGTCCATTGTGGTCCAAACCGGGACCTAGACCCCTTGGCAATGGTGACATATGTGGTTTTGTTTTGGATGAGTAAATACAGTTTTCACTGGACAGGAATTTGTAGTTATGTTTGCAATTCCCAGCTGCTCAGAGGGATGGGAGTGGTGTGTACTCTCCACTTTGTGCTTTTTCTGACTGCAGCTCCCTCCCAAATCTGTAATCGTTGTTATATGACTACACAAAGGCAAAATTCAGGATGAGCGTGGTTAGGAAACGGGCATCTCTGGCTGAAATGGTCACTACAGGAAATGTAAAGTTACCATGGGTGTAGATAGCTTTTTGATTGTCTTTAACATCACTGCTGGATTTTGGACCATCAGAGAATAGTCAGAACTGCCCCAATGGCCATCCAGATTGCTGCTGTTTGCATTGCAAAGCCAGAAACCCAGGGTGTTATATGTCTCTGTAATGAGAAGCAGGTAAAGCAAGCAGCGAAAAGTGAGTGGATTTGTGCAGACGGCAGAGTGGGACCTTCCATGCCAGGCAACAGATACAGCAACTGGCAAACAGTTTGAAAACCTTTCCAAGTTGTTACTGCAACATTGACCGTGGGAAGCATTTGGGGGCAGGCTTTTGTTCTCAAGACTGTAACTGTGCTGCTGACTCGATGAGTCCTTGACCTCAATTACTTGCATTCATTATTTGAAGTCTAGTGGAGATGAAGTCAATTGCCTTTTTCTTTCTCTTCTTTCTCCCCATCCTTTCTCGCTTGGTGTGTGACAGAGCTGAAACTTGGCTAAGGCACAAATCCCATTCAGCATTTGACGCATTTTGCCCTAACAGTGTCCTGGGGGATCTGCAGAAGAGTCAGGGGAACCTCTGGGCTCTGTAGAGCTACAGCCAGTGGAGGGGAGTCCTACATTAGAAATGTCCTGCTGGATAGGCTGCACATCTGCTTTGCTACTGGCCTGCTAGAATCCTTGAGCAAGAAACCTCACGGGTCTCTTTCTCATATTTTGAAAGTGATGGAAGACATTCACATACTACATCCTAGTCACGTGAAGCTAATCAGGGATAACAACTCAGTTACCATCTACAAAAAGTGTTGTCAACCCTGAATGGTTTCAAGCCACTAGAACACTAGTACACCATGACCTGTATCTCTGGAACAGGGTCTATGCTGCATTGTCAAGCTCCGGCAGTCAATAACCTTGATGTTTCTCAGGTAAAATAGTTGCCTGTGTTTCTATATCAAAACAGACCTCAGAGGGTCTGTTTAGGGGCTGCTTGTTGGAAAGACAATGCAGAAGGATTGCAATCCGTGTTATACAAACTGCAGAGAAAGTCTTGAATTCTGATGGAACACAAAGCAGTCACCTAATGACTGTGCAGCAGGTATTGTTCTGAGATTTTTGTTTTGTTGTTGTTCTTATATCAGGTGTTGGGTAACACTTAAAGGAACTTTGTCTTTTTTGATTATTGCTACTTTCAAATAACCAACAAAAAGTTCCCTCCCAGTTCTCTTTGGGTTAGAGACCACTGACTACTCTTCAATTTTCTGATGTTTTACTGGTCAGGAGTGGGGGGGTTGGGTCTGAGCTGCCTGTGCTGTGGCAGGGAAGAGGGCAGCAGGTGAAAGGACATGGCAAACCCACCGAGCTTCTCCTCCCTTCCACCCTTGGTAAAACAGGGCGAAGTCTGAGGCACTATGCATTTTTGGCTCTTATGTAGGGATGAGACATTGTGAAAATACAGATTTACGTCAGAAAAAGGAATCCAAAATTAACTAAAACTTCCTTCTGTTATCAGATAAATTGCACTTGCTTTCAGCTCCTTCCTACTGATGCATGAGCAAGCGGCACCCCGAGACACTAGAGAAACACTAGACACCAAAAAGAGCTAAACAAGAGGTGTGAGGAGCACTGATTTCCACAATATCAAGTAGTGCAATACCATCTCACACCTTTCTACTAGGAAGCTGAATTTCCAGTTCAGTTTTGCTTATAGATTCTGTGTTTAGAGTGTTTTGCCAATAAATACCTTCCCCTTCCTTGCTGTGGTTGTTAATAACAAATTTATGTTGTATTTTATTTCAGGTTGTCCAACAAATTTGGGACAAAACTGAGCACCATTAATTGTTTTTCTCGGAATAAACCAGCAACATAATTTATCAATGTGACAATAACAATAATGTTAATATTTCCCAGTCTTGAAGTACTTGGGTTGGAAATGACATTATAATTGAAAATAATGGTAATTATCTATCTGCAAACGTGTTTTGTTGCTACACTCAATACCTTCTTCAAAACCAGCCATGAACAGAAGTCACCAAAAGCAACAATAAACTAAAAATTCATTTTCCTAGAGATGGTTGTACTGCATCTGTTGTGTGGGAAATAACAACTCTGATTTTTGCTTTGTTTGGGATTTCAAAATGGTTTGTGGATGGGAAATTTCAAACCAGTACCATCAGGAAAAATCAACTGCTTCTATTTAACTAAATTTGAAATGTTATATGATAATATGAGTGTTTTTAATGCAGTGTGCATGTATATATATGTATGTACACCTTGAGATCAATATTAATATGGAAACAAGGCACTTACTGTATCAAAATGAGAAGGAAACATCAACATAATTCTTAACACTTTCCTACTGAAAAATGACAAATGTGTGTTGTCAAATTGTGGGCAACGTATTGAGTTGGGTATGATTGAGCTGAGCACTGCCTGAGCCCAAGGGAACAGTGGTTCCTGCTGGAACCAGGACCCTCAGCATCCCTCGCAGCTGCCTTGTGCTCAGGGACCACGGGCAGGGGGTTGGTAAGGTCTCTCACGCAGCCCCAGCAAATTTTGGTTGGTTGGGCCAGAGCAGATTTAAACTTCAACTACTAAAATGTATTCACAGTCCTTCCCTGGAAAATAATGTACCATTGCAGGAGAGGGAAAGGATGTTTTAGATCATAATCAGGATCATTTTCTTCATCTGCTTCTTCTTCCTCCTCC
Source organism: Ibycter americanus (assembly GCA_035590275.1). Lineage (NCBI taxonomy): Eukaryota > Metazoa > Chordata > Aves > Falconiformes > Falconidae > Ibycter > Ibycter americanus. The sequence continues at coordinate 10,644,858 of JAVJGI010000002.1, read as the reverse complement.
TCATCATCTGCCTCTTCACCTTCTTCATCATAATCATCATCATCATCATCTTCAATAGCTTCTCCTGTGAAGTACAATACTGATAGGGGGACTATAGGTTCACACAAGAAATGACCTATTTCAAAGTCTGCAGCAAGGATTGCCTCAGCATCATCATCCAGGTCTCTGCTTTCAGGAACTTCAGGAGGACTAGATTGCATTTTGTACTTATTTCTGCTTTTTTATTGCTTCTTTCAAGTAGCACCACCCTTTTGCATTGCTGCAGTGTCAGCAGGTGAGACACCTGCCCCAGCTCCTCCTTTTCAGCAGGGACAGGGACCTGCTGGGGAGAAGCCATCGAGCAGTAGCTCTGGAGAGCATCACTGGTGGAAGTAAGAAACAAATGAGCATTTTTGATGGTTTCCAACCTGGATCTGGGGCTGGAGGAGGCAGGCAAGAGCTTTGAAAATGAGGTGGCACCCCACAGCTGGGACGCAGGGAGGGACACCTGGTCTTGGGGTGAGGTCCAGCACAAGCTCTATGCAGACATTTAACACCTTTTCCTTAGATCTTTATTTCACCTTAATCTATTGAAATGATTCCCTTATGAACTAGTTCTTGATGTCCTTATTAACCAAGGATTAATTAATTATTAAGCAGCCCAGGCTACTTATTCATTTGACTTGTTAATTAAGTATAGGATGTTAATGAGCTTGTTAATTGAGTTGTTGGGGGGGAGGTGAGGATGGGGAGGAGGATCTCTGCCTTGTTCCTGTGCCAGAGCCAGGAACATGGCTCCTTGTGGGGCCATTGGCCATGGGAGCTTCCTGATGTGGGTCATGTAGTCGCAGCTTGGGAGAAGCTTTATTCGTGTTTATTCCTGCTGTCAGCCCAAAGCAACCTGTCAAGAAGAGATTCCAGGACTTGCAGGCCAGTATTTCAATGCTTGACACAAGTCTAAGCTGTATAAGTGCTGGGACAGGACCGGTGTGACCATTGGATGAATGTAAGGAGGATGACTTGGAGGTGTGGGAGGCGACAGGCAGCCGTGGCCTCCTGCTTTTGTCAGCCTTAATGAGATTCACAAATGGGAATTATGCTGCTTGAAATTACTTCTGTCCAAGATGCAAATGATCTGCAATTTACAGACAATATTTAGAGCAAGAGACAAACAGGAGTCCTCTGCTTTGCCGGAGCCTTTGCAGCGAGTAAGAGCCAGGTATCTCTTTCTGTGAAGGTAGAGCTACCTGTGGTCTGCCCCACTGCCCCAGCTCTGCCACTTCTTCCATGTGCAGGATCGGGCTGGGATCCATCAGAGATTGGAGCCGCTGTGCCGTGCTCCTCTGTCTCCCCAGAGCCGAGAGGGCAAGATCCTTCGCTGTTAGAGCTGTGCGAGATAACCCCACCCATGCCAGCATCTTACTGCACGTTAGCATCAGGTAGGCAGGACCGATACAGTAATTTCAGGATGTTTTCTCTGGAAAGTTTGCTGATGGGCTATATCTTCTCACCAGCAAGGCTCTAACGTCATTGGTTTGTTCCAGTGCTAATGCTGTTCCCCAGGCGAGCTGAAAATGAAACCATTTCTAATCACTTTTGAAAGTTTCTGAAAAGAACCGGAGGAGGGAGAGAGCTAATGAGGAAAACACACAGCTTTAGAAACAGAAGTGCATTCCCTGAAGTCAACAGTCTAAAAAAAATTTTTTTTGAATATTCATTTCTACTGAGATTTTCTATCGCTATAATTAATTTGTCACAAATACACTGACAAAGCATTTCTGGTGGAGTGATGAAGGCTACAGGCAGAGGTTTACTTAGTCCCTTTTGAAGAAAAATAACTAGCTATCAAATAACTTTAAACTCTTAAAGCTTTACTGGCCTGGTTCTGCTTTCATTAAAGAATGCTACTTGGCTTTGAAGACAGCTAAAGCTATTGAAAAATTGTTATATGGATTTATTTTTTGTTAATTCAGTCCCCTTCTGGTGTATTGCTGTATTATCCATGGACACTTTGACAGGCACTAGGTTTTTGTTTTCTCTTAATTGAGAGGGGGAAGAGAACAAAACCTTTAAATCACCCACAGAGTCATTCAGGGCTCAGTTCTGCTGGTTTTCCCCTTCCTTTTTGCAGTAACATCAGGGTCCTTGGGACACTTACCCAAAGTAGAAGATTTCTGACAGCAGCCAAATAGCAAATTGATGCCGAATGTCTCAAATGACTGACATGTAACGACATCTGCCTCGTTAGATCAGATCACTTCTCCCTGCCAGGCGGGCTTGCACCGCTAGCGGCCATCAGTTTGGGGAATTAAAGTCTTCAAGGTTTCCTCCTTTGTCTTTCTACCTCCAAAGTAATTGCCGCATGAGTCATGCACAGGACATCCTTGCAGGACCCAGCAACTGACTCAAATCAGCAGGAATATTTTTTTGATGGGAGAAGGATCAGACCTGATACTGTAACCATTACTCACCCCGAGTAGCACTAGTTCAATAAGTCTATTCATGTAAGTAAGCCTTCACTGATGTGAGTAATGGTGGCAGATTCTGGCCCTGAGTTATTACATGAAACCATCTCAAGCTCAGGAGAAAGCTGCATGACTCAGATCTAGCTTTAAAAATAAAAGTTTTAAATCCCAAGTTATGATGTGCCATTTGGCTCCTGCTGAAGTTGGTCTAAAAAGGCTGCGCTGAATAATAAAAAAGATCAAGCTTTTGATGTTAAGTTGCATGTTCAAGCATAAAATCCAGCCTTGATGATGAAGCTTATCCTGGCTTATTTCACTCAGGCAAAAGACACTAAACAAGAACCTTACACTATTTCTCACTTAGAGGAAATGTCTGTGCATTTTAGAAAAAGAAAAAAGTTTTGACAGATAAGTAATTAGGAAACATCTGGCCAAACCGAAGGCAACAGAAGTGATTCCAATCAAAGGTGGTTCATTGAAAGCTTTTCATCTCTACTCCAACAGAAACAACAAACTTAGCACTTAAAAAAAAAACAAAAATCCCAGCTTTCTGATGAAGTGTTAAAAAGTCAGACAGCAAAAAGGGCATATACATCCACCCAGCACAAGAGGCTAGATGGAGGAGGAGAGAAAATACTGGGCTGTGCGTCCGCGGAGGTGTGTGCCAAGGGCCCAGACGCAGGGCCAGCATTTTGACACCGTCACGGTGTTTTTGATCGAATTCCCAGCAGCCGCGTGGCTCCAAGACCGACATGTTATTGCAAAGGTGGGTTACCAAGCGGTGCTGTGGCTGCCTTGCAGGTCCCTGGTACCCGCTTCCAGCGGTACCTCCTGCACCGGCTGCTCCACGTACCACTTCCCATGGGCACCATAGGAGAGGTGAGGCTTGTGTGGGCGGTTTGTGGCTGGTCTGCGTGAGCCAGCTGGGAGGTCACTGCTGTCCTGACAGCCCTTGTCTTATTCCTCCTTTTCAAAAGCTTCATTGGAGCTGTGCGCAGAGTAATGGAATATCCTTATCAAGGATTTGGGGTGAGTGGTGCTCCCTCTCAGTAGGCTGTGTTTCGCTTGGCATGGTGTTTTGACGATCTTTTCCCACATTTAGTGAATGCTGGTGGTTTGGAGGCTCCGTTAAAAGAAATACCGGAATCATGTGGATGCTTCCCACAGCTAATTGCATTGGAAGGACTTTGATGTGCTCCTCAAGAGGTAACGTTTTCTCATGGTGTTCTGGCTGTTGCAGTGCCTGCTAGAAATGGTCCTCTAGGCTTTTTAAAATTTCACACAAGTTTCATTTTGAGTTTTTTGGCAAAGTTTTAGATATACTTTTTTTTCTTCCAACTGGCAGGTTTACATATGTCCAGCCTCTTCAGCCTCCATAGCCCTTCCTTCACAGCATTCACACATGGTACCTTGGCAGGGGTGGCCAGATCAGCTACCTCCACGCTTTGCATTCAGAATTGAACCCCAGCGCTGGTGGTGGCTATTGCTTCTTTAAACTTCCCATTTTTATATTTTTCACACACCAGACTGAAAGCCCAGAGCAAAACTCACTGCATGTTGATGCTCAGCATCCAGCTGCAGCCCTGAGCTCTGCCAAGCAGGGCAGGAGGGGCTGCAGGGCCCCGGAGAAGGGATGGGAGCGGCCGAGTGCTGGCCGTGCATCCCCTTGCCTCCCTGCCCAGAAGAGGAGGAGAGGGAAGGAGAGGATCAGGGCTCCAGCACAGCAGCCATTTTAAGCTGCTCCTTGCACAGCTGGAAATCATTGCAATAGCATCAGCTGCCAAGGAGAGTTACGAGATTTGGCAGGATTCAGAGGGAAAGAGGTAGCAGCTAAATCATTTGTGAATACTAAGTGCTTCAAAGACATAGCGAGAGGCCCTGGCTCACCGGCGGGTGCCAGCGTGGGTCCCGCTGCCCCGTGCTTTGCTGCTCAGCCCCACAGCGGGATGGAGCAGGAGCCAGCACCAGCCCCAGGATGGCACCCAGCAGGGCACAAGGCTCCGTGCGGGGTGAAGGCACCTGCAGGTCTTGAATTGCTTCTGCAGTTTGTTGCCCCACCAGTGTGTCCCCAGGTGCAGACAGCTGGAATACCTTAAAACTGAGATGGATTTATTATTGAGTAAGGAAATACGTGCTCTCTAACCCCACCACAAAAAACCTCCATAAAGCAAGAACAGGAAGCGTACGATATATTCCTTTCCAAATTAATTGCTATTATTTTGATTAAAACACATTATCATATAAATATTTGATTAAGAATGCGATTAAATCTTTCTTGCTCATGAACTGTGACAACTTTAAAGTCTAACGTTTTATAGCTTGGCACCACATCATTATTTTGCTCATTAGCCACGTTTAATAATTCGATCTCATAATATGCTTTGCCATTTGGAAACCTGCCTTTGTGTGCCAAGTTCAAATCGATGCTGTTAGTTATTTGTGCCACTGCAGATAATTAAACAAAAATTAAAAGCAATTTAACCTTGCAGTCTGGCTTTGAGTAGATGAGCATTGGAGAAAGGGAGCTGATCAGAGAGTACCAGTCAACAGGGGTTCTTCTGCCGTTGGCTGCGTTGGTGCAAAGCCGGCCAAGAGCGGTGTGGGAGAGCGGAGGTGTCTCCTGGGGCGGGCAGGGAGGCTCCAGTAATTCAGAAAGTCCCTTTCCACCATGTAAAGCTGCTGAGCATTGCAATCAGAATGGGCAAACTTGCTGTGGACACTTAAAAATGACGTGATAGGGTAAAATGGTGAGCGGCTGGGTCTTTGGCGTGCGGGGAGGAGAAGCAGAGCAGCTCCAGCTGGGGCTGCCATGGGGTCACCTCTGAGGGGAGCGGTCTCCCATTCCCCTGGGACACATCTCCCCAGGGTGGGGTGCTGCCTTGCTGCCCTGGCTCCTTCTGCTGGCTCCAGGCTGTTCCTTTTGGATAGCACGGTGCCCTGTGGGCTCCTCCTGTCCCTCAGCAGGATCAGGCCCTCGCAGGCTGTCTAGAGGCAGAAGGATGCCTCCGTCTCTCCCAGTTCACTCCAAACAGCCAGAGCCCACTTTCCTAATTTAAACTGCACACAAAAGCTTGCCTTACATGGTCACAGATGCTATTTTTAGGTTTGCCAATTAATCCAGCTCCGTTTGAGCTGGATTAGAAATCACATACCCCCTTAATTATAGGTGTATAAACTCCAGACTGGCAGCTGTTTTGACATTCTCAGCTGGGAAATTTGCCCTAAACAGCCGCCCCCCTCCCTGAGCCGCGGCAGGATTGCGGGCTCGGGGCTGCCTGCCTTCGTGCCCATCTGCTGCGATGGCACCGCGCCTGCTCTCGGCGCGCTTGGACGCCTGCCCTGGGACACAGGTGCCAGGCAGCAATGAGCTGAGCTGGGCAGCTTCCCTCTTTCTTCTTTCTCCTTTTTTTCTTCCCCCCCACCCCGCAAGAAAATCTCCCCTGTGTCCCTCTGGCCTTTTCTTTCCGCTGAAGACATCTGCCAGGAACGAGAAGGTGCCTGTGCTGACGCTTCCATGGCAGGGGCTGAGTTGGGGGCTGAGATGAGCAATGGGGTGGGCTCTTGGCACCGCCGGGCATCGAGCCCCTGTGCAGGGCTGCCAGCCTGGCACGGCTCGAGCTCCCCACACCCAGCAGTGCCAGCCCGTGCGGGGCTGCCCTCAGCACCACTCTGCGTGCCCACAGCAGCTCTGTGCGCTCCCCAGCCGTGCAGAGGCACGCAGGCAGTGCTGGGAGTGGGGGTGACTCCCCCAGCCGCTGCTCTGGGTGCTCGAAGGGCAGTGTGCTGCCCCTCTCCTGGTGAGGGTTCCTTTCTGGGGAAAGGGAAAACTGAGTGAGGAGCTGCCTTATTTATTTTAATGTGGGTGGGGGGAGATTTTAAAAATGGATGTCCTTACTATTGCCCATTTCTAACACTGCCAGTGCTGCTGAATGGTGGGTTTCGGGTGAGAGCCTGCTGTGACTTAAAGCAAAGAGGAAAAAGTAAATTTCAGAGTAAGTTCTGTGAGGGCTTTCCCTGGGACCCGGCTGTATCCAGCCCGGAGGCAGGAGCTGTGCTCAGTCACCAAGGACCACCCTGTGTCACCTCCAAAGGCCCTGCGTGCCAGGGCTGAAGCAGGGCTGGGTGGCCAGACCCTGCAGTACTGAGTCCCTCATCCCACCCTGGGGAGACGCGCCCAGCACAGCTGCTGGAGCATCGCTGCTAATTGTGGCTCCCAGCCCACGGCAGCCGGGGGAAGGTTTGTGGCTGAGCCATACCTGAGCAGTGAGCTAATTCCCCAGCAGCACTGGGTCAGCGTCCTTCCCCTGCCAGAAGGTCCCTGCCTGTCCTGCTCTGGCTCTCCATGGCTTTAAGCCTGGTGGTCATCTTGTTTCTTTTCTTCTTTCCTAGTAGCTGGAGGTTTGACATAGCTGGCATGAACACTGTTTTATCTAGCAAATGCTTTCATTTTTTGTTTCAGTGTAATATTAAATGCTTTTGAGTCTAGTGAACCAAGTGCCCTGCTCACTTGAGCTCCATGACACTTCCCTCCTCTCATTTTATGGCAGTGTCCACAGCGTTAGCACATGACAGTCCTGTGTCCTTTTCCTGAAAACTTCACTGCACCTCTTGGATCACTTTTAATTTCATGCTCCCTGAATCTGTTCTCCAGGCTACCCCTGACTGGAGCCCCTCTCTGCTGAAAACTGCGCCCCAGGATGATCTCTACCAGGAGCCTGGCATCCTGCCCCCAGCAGAGGTGCTGATTCCCATGCTGCAGGCAGCAGCTGTGCACTGCAGGTGCTGATACCAGCCCCTGACTTGCCTCCCTGCCACCCTCGTAAGCCCACGCACCCACAGTCATGCACTCTGCCTGGCAGGCAGCTAAAACATACCCTCACAGGGGAAAAATTACCCCTTTTTTTTACGGTCTGCTTGAGTCACTCCACATCCTCCTTGTTTATGTTAAAGTCTGGCACACTGCATCTCGTGGGACAGCTCGCTGACCAGGCACAGGCACCCAAAGTAGTTTTCCATTGAGGCTCCAGCCATATACATTTACTCATCATATTTTCCACTACCTATTGGAAAAAAAGAGGTTAGCGTTACAACTGCCAGCGCCGCCCTCGGAGAGGGAGAGATTTAATGCTGCGTCGGTGCGTCCAACTGTTGCCTTCAAGCAAAGGTCTTCCTGGGTGCAAGCAAGGTGGAGGGTGCTGCGGGGAGCTCCTCCTGATCCAGGGCTCTCCCAAGGGATGGTTTATGAAGCCGTGGTCCTCGGTGAGCGATGAGGAAGGGAATGAGCTCATTTCTCAGGTCAGCTTTTCAGCTGTGTAAGACAGAGAGGCCAGCTCTTCCAGTTGACAGTGGCACCCTGGGGGTGCCAGAGGAGCCCTGGGCCACCCTGAAGTGCTGGCAGGAGGCACAGCACCAGGCGCACACCACTGCCACAGCTCCTGCTTCTCAGCTGAGAGCTGAAAGGGAAATACGTGAGGATTTCCCATGCTCTGCTGCTGCTGGTCAGACCGGCAATGCCCTGGCAGAGCATCAATCCCACCTGTGACTTTACAGAGCTATTTGGAAAGAAACACGTGTGTCTGGCAGGGGTCGAGAAGGGGAAAGTGGAGGTACCTGCTTTTATGGGCTTTGGAAACTCGTAAAAGCTTTGGTGGAGTTAGGGAGAAGGCTTTGAGGCTGTCCTGATCCGACCTGCTGGCTCTGGAGTGTGGGGCTGCCTCCTCCCCCTGCCTTGCTGCAGCTCTTTTTGGTGGGTGCGATGCTTTATTTGCCCTTGATGTCCACCAAAACAAATAGGAGGCAATTGCCGGAGCCTGTGACACCGGTGCAACAAACCCCGAGCCCCTGCTGTCTGCTGTGAGTCACACCACTGACACAAGCCCCTGTTCCACTGGGCAGCAGAGCAAGAAACCAGGAAGGTTTCGTGTCTGACAGTGGTTATCGCAGAGTGAGTCACAGGGCAGCAATTCTGCCCATCCTTGCCCCGCTGCTGCCACTCGAGGACATACCTGTGGTGGATTCCTGAGGCTTTGCATGCCACGCCCCCAGTGACCCCCCCAGCGTGACACCCAGAGATGGTTGTCAGATACCACTGTGAATCAGCCCAGGGCATGAGAGGTTGTCACAGTGTCCCATGTCCTCACGCCCAGGGCTGGACCAACTGCAGAATAGCTCTGCCAGCCGCTGCGTGCAGAGAGCTGAGCAATGCGGTGACAAACCAGAGGCTCAAATCTTCCTGCCCTGTGCTCCCCGAGCCTCCCAGTAGCTGCCCTCCAACGTGCTGCCGGTGTCACCTGCAGTGTGGTTATGGCACCAGGTTCCTGCCTGGTTTGAGTGGTACCGTGATGCTCTAAGGCCACAGCCCAAGACAAGGCAGGTCTCCTGGCCCCTGGTGAGCAGCAGCAGCGAGGCCAGTCCTGCAAAGGGTTATACAGCTGAGCCATGATATTTAAGCCAAAAGAGGACCAAATTTGAATGTTGCTGAACTCAGAACTAATTAGCAAAATGAAGACATTTTGTCAAGCCAGTAGATCCCCAGATATCTGTGCACCTTACAGCCGCATTTTTGAGCAAGACCCCCATCTCCCTGCCATGAGCAACCAAGCTTCTGCCACCGCAAGCCCACCGCTGCAGCCAGAGGTCTGCGCTGCTGGGGTGTCCCTCACTGCAGTGCTGCCAGCCCTGGGGCAGCTCTTGCTGTGGCAGATCTAGCTCAGGGCCTTGACATCCCTAAATGCACAACACAGAGATGGAGAATAAACTTTTGAAAATCCTTTTTGCCTCCCCTCCAGGCTCTGAATTGATTAGCTGCTGTGAGGCCAGACGTGGACCAAGAGCTGTGAGCCTCAGCCCCGCTCCTCCATGGTGCCTCCCTGCGGTGTGTGTGCTGCCTGGGAAGGGGACAGGGAGGAGGGGACATGGGGACCTCCTTCCCACATGCATTGCATGGCTGCTCTCTGCTAAGACTAATGAGAAAACCAAGCAGGGGAAGCAAGTTTATAAATCCCTGTAGTGGGAACTGAACAGAGACCTGCCAACTTCACCCCAGCATGCTGACCAACAGCAGCCAGTCCCGATCGGGGCTGGCCACTGGGAGAGGAGGGCTTGGAAGCTGCTCACCGCACCCAGAGCCATCCAGACACCTCTTGTCTGCTGCCAACACAGTGGAGAAACCCCCCGTGAGATGAGAGAGGCCCTGACAGCCCACTCCGACGCCTTCGAGTTCTCGCAATAGCCAGCGGGAACTGCAATTAATGTCTGCTGCAATTTCTTCATTATCATAATGACAGTGCTCAGCAAAATATACGGGAGACATTGACGGTGACGCCCAGATGCTGGAACCATATGATGCCACATGGAAAATCATGGCGTGGTATAAAACCTAGGCTTTTATATGGTACAGCTGCCTCTGCATAATGCCCTTGTAATTTATCAGTGTACAGCATCTGGTTCTCTGCTGTCATTCTTTGACTTTCAGACAACCATAATCTCAAGTGTCTTAATAATAATACAGACCTGCCAGACAGGGGAGGAGGGAGGACGGGAAGAGGGTGGGGAGCAAAATTGCTCCTTTTGTGCTGTTCATCCCAAATTAGAGGGGAAAACCAGAAAAAGGGTAAGTCTGGTGGGGGACTGGGAGTGCTGGAGGGGTGGGAAGGGTGAAGGACGCTGCAGGAGGGGCTGGGGCTGCACAGCAGGTCCTGGAGGACCCGGCCTGAGGGGGCACATTGCAGAAGCCATCACTTTGATATCCAGGCCTGGAAGAGCTTTCAAGCATCTGCTCTTTCTGGGGCGAATTTCTCTTTGTAGGTTTAATGAAAACCATTTGGCCGAGCCTGCAATTCGAGTGTGCGCACAGCGGTGGTGCATGGCCCAGCCCTGCAGCCTGGCACAGGGTGGCACCATGGCAGAGCTCACTGGGGCTCGGCCGCCAGCCCAGGGGCTGCGCAGGCTGAAGGGACGATGCTGGGTCCTGTGTTGGCTGCCTGGAAGAAAACGTGCTAAAAGGGTTTGAGGTAGGAGCTTTGCTTTTGGAGCTTTGCAACCACACTGGTGCAAAGCTGTGCCAGTGCAAAGCTGCCCACCTGCTGCCTTGGCGGTCCCCCTGTCACGGAGGGGTTGTTGTGGCATGTCCCTTCCCACTGTGGGCACTTGCAAGGGTGCCCAGCCCAGGACACCTACAGCAGTTTTGGGCTACCCGAAGGTGGGTGCCCCAGACCTGGTGCGCCGGGGACATGAAGAGCCAAACTTCTAAAATCCATTGCAGGACTGGGAGCATGAAATCTCTGCATGGCCAACACGTCGTCACGCCTGTCGTATTAATCTCCTGGGGCGTCTCCTATGGAAGTCGAGGGAAATTTCTGGGCTATGACTGAGCCCTGGGGTGAGCAACTCCCCAGAGAGGACCTGCGGGCACGGGGCTGAATCCCTGCCCCGGTTACATGGGTGTGAACCCACTGACACTGCTGGGGTTGGGTCGCACTTGCTTCGGGACGAGTAAAGGGGGACCTGAACAGTGCCCAGTGCAGACGGTGCTGTGGGTCCCCAGCACCCCCTGGCACAGGGGTCCCCAGCCCCTGCCCCACCCCCAGTGTGCTGTGGGCCCTGGCCAGGGGATGCGGGGCTGTGGGTAGTGGGGATGCGGGATGCGGTGCTGTGAATGGTGGGGACATGGGATGTGGGGATGTGGGTGGTGGGGATGTGGGATGGGGGGCTGTGGGTGGTGGGAATGCAGGATGCGGGGCTGTGGGTGGTGGGGACGTGGGATGCGGGGCTGTGGGTGGTGGGGACGTGGGATGCGGGGCTGTGGGTCGTGGGGACGCGGGATGCGGGGCTGTGGGTGGTGGGAGT
>JAVJGI010000002.1:10598896-10633467 GCA_035590275.1 Ibycter americanus | reverse complement strand
GGGATGCGGGGCTGTGGGTGGTGGGGATGGGATGCGGGGCTGTGGGTGGTGGGGACGGGATGCGGGGCTGTGGGTGGCGGGGATGGGATGCGGGGCTGTGGGTGGCGGGGACGCGGGACGTGGCAGGCTGCCGGCTGCCACCACGAGATGGCGAGCGAAGGAGCCTCTTTGCAGGCTGTCCTGGGGAAAGGTGCTGGGCTCTCGGCTGCGCGGGGGGCCTATCTCAGCGTGATCCTCCCTAGCAAGGGATGAGAGGAGGGTGAGGATCGAGTATGGGGACACCTACGGCCAGGCTGGGTAAGGATAAGGATGCCTGAAGTTATCTGAACAGGATTTGGGGGTGCATGGCAGGGTGGCCAATCATACACCCTGACTACCCCCCTTTTCTGACACGCTGAGCCTCCAAGGGAGGGGGCTGCCTCCCTGCTTCCCCTCGCCGCCCCACCGCTGCCGGGATAACCCATTGCTTCCCCAGCAGCTGTGGCGAGCGGGAGCAGAGCCAGCCCGGGCGGGGTTAAGGGCAGCCCCTTACTCTGATGAGGGGCAGCTGGAGCGGGGAGGCCCCATAAGAAGGAGCGGAGGGGCAGGAGCTGCTCAGAGGTGCTGCCTGAGGAGCAGTGGGAAGGCCCTTTCCCGGCATGGAGGATGAGTGTGGCTGCACAAAGGCGAGTGGTGGGTGTTGGGGCTGGAGGCTCTGGGAGAGCCCTGCTGTAGGGTGGCCATGAGCAGCTGGGTTGAGGTCTTGCTCACCTGGCTCTTTCCTCTGAAGCAATGAGATCTCTGTGGCTGTCCCCTGCTCTCTGGGTGCTCTGCTCCTGGGCATGCACAGGATTCCATCCTTTGCTTGGCTGCGGCTCTTCTCCTGGTGCTTGCCTGGGGGGGGTTGACCTGGCAGGGGGGCTTGGGCCATCCCCAAGGCAGCCTGTCCCCTGTGACACAGGGTGCGAGTGGTTCCTCCCTGCCCCAGTTTGCACGAGGGAAAGCCAAGCTACTCTCCCCTGGATATTTCTGCTGGAGAAGCTTCCTGTGGAAACCAGCTCATGCCTCTACTGGAAAAGATGTCTACAGGAGCAAAAAGGTTTTTTTGTGAAATGTGTGCATGCACAGAATTTGTACATGAACTGTCTAAACACTTCCCCAGTGCTGCTGGTGGGCGTTTGCATGGCTGCCATTTAGAACTGGGACGTGGTCTGGCTGCTGTGAAGGGGCCGGGAGCGAGTTCAGCACCGTAAACCTCCAGGACTGAATCCTGGTACAGCACTGAATGGGCATCCGAGTACCTTTATCTTGCAATATCACAGCAATTATTTTACTACCATATTGAGACAAATGAGGGTGGTTGACAGCCATTTTGTAATGGGAATTAGTAATCTAATATACACACAGCCAGCACTCCTCCAGTAGTGCTTTGACCTGCAGACCTGTTTGAGTAGTTACAATTTGTGGCAGTCCAGAGTATCCTGATTTTTTATTTTTTGCTAGTGCACAGAAACATCTGGCTACTTTGTCTTTTTAAGATAGGAGGTGAATAGAGAGACAGGGGTTATTTTGCCTTGCTCTCTCTGTTTGGATATTAAGAGATAAGCACTGTGTTATGTTAGCAATTGGACAGTATGTGATAAAGTGGAGCTATTGGTCCTAGTTGAGACCAAAGCTTTATCTTGGGAGGGTGCCTGGGTAGGGGGAGATCCCTGGCTGGAACAAATACAGATGTTGCCAGCTTCACCTTGCCATTGGAGGTGAAGTTTATTCAGGCTTGCTCTAAATTCTGTGGCAGGTATCCAGATGTGAGGCACCTCTCTGCTGGGTCATTTTAGGTTACTGGGGTTAAACATTGATTGTAGTGAAGGGCTCCAGTGCATGGGCAAGGCACTGTAGCTTAGCAGCTTAGCTGAGCCACAGAAACTGACCTGCTGGTCCTCAGCGTATGTGCTGGGGTAGTTTAGCCTCCTGTGAAAGAGGTTTGTGCTAAAAGCATGTTTGTGGCCTGGGGCTGCAGTTCAGCTGAGAGGGGGCAACCTAAGTCCTGGCAGCATGCTCCCTCCTAAACTGGTGCACACTTGAGTATTCATTGGGGCACTTTTTCCACCATTAATGTTGAACTTCCCTTCAGTGGTTACCTGAAGCACTCTGACACAAGATGTACTTTTAAAACAAACAAAATATCCAGTTACAGAAACCCCAAATCCCGCTTTCTTTCATGCAGTGCTGAGATTAAGTGACCCAAGACAGCCTGCACTCTGGTCGCTCAACAGCCGGTCCTGGCTGGATGGGCACCCAGCCTCGTGTGAAGGGACTTTGTGCTGCTTCGTGCAGGATGGGGTCTGTCACACACACCTCATGGCTGGAGTTAATGGAGTCTTGTGTAGGGGGGAGCAGCCTGGATTTCAAGGGCTGATTTCCTTCGCACCAGAGAGCAGAGAAGGTGTCGTGTGGGCAATGCAGTGTACGGTAACTGGGAGACATGAATCTGCCAGCGAGGCAGCTGGTGCATTAATCTTGCTGTCCTGATCCCAGCCCTGAGCTGCTGCCCTGGAGCATGGGGTGGTTTTGGTCTCTGCTGGAGGCACGCATCTCCTTGCAGCCTTCCTGAAATCCTGCATGCTCTTGTGTGCCACCAAACGCATCCGTGGCGGTGGTGTGCAGGTATTTGGGTTGTGTCTCCTCTGGGGATGCCCTCGCCAAGGTCTGTACCGCCCCTCTGCCCACAGGCAGCAACCCTGGGAAGGATGCCCTCGCCAAGGTCTGTACCGCCCCTCTGCCCACAGGCAGCAACCCTGGGAAGGATGCCATGGACTAGAAACTATTTCCCAATGTGTCTTAAGTGTATAGACTAATGAGTGCTTGCAGGCTCTGGTTAGATTTATTTCTTCCCAAGAACCAAACTGTGCTTACAGCCAGGGCTGCCTGCCCCTGCTAACCACAGCCTGAGCCCCCTGGCAGCCCTGCCTCTTCCCTTCTCCCTTGTCCCCTTCAAATCCAGACTGCTACAAAAAAATCAGCTGATTTTGCTTCTGTGGGAGTGGGTGGGTGTGAGCCCAGTGGCCTTGGCTGCTGCGATGCTTTGGACATCCAGCCTCCCCATAACGGCTCAGCCAGCCCCCTCCTTGCACAGCGAAGCCCTCCAGGCCAGCGTGATTCCTGTGATTTCTGTAAAACTGCTGCAGTCTGCCCTGGTAATTTGCCAGCAAGGCTGAATGCAAATAAAGTCGGTCTGTCCATCAGCTTGCTTAGTGGCGTGTGTGTTGCCCTCTCAAAATACAATGTTTACCCTGGTGGCTGTAGTGCTGGGTTCATACATGCAGGTGAAATGTTCCTGGGCCAAAGTACAGCCAATCCAGCCGGCTGCAAGCAGGAATCTAACACGTCGGAGAACAAACACGTTACGCCAGCGGGTGAGCTGGAGCTGCATTCCTGAGTGTTTTTGCCTGGCGTGGGTGTCCCTGGGATAGAGAAGCTGATGGGGGAGCTGCCCAGTGGCCCCTTCTCTTAATTAAAACAAAAGTATAGCTAGTCTTTATCAGGTTCAGTGTTAATTAACGTACAGGGATAAATCCACTTATTTTAAAGCTGCCTCTTTTCTGTACCTGCTGGCCATATTTGCATGGTTGATCTTGTATTCACCTCCTTTTGCACTGATTCACTTCATGCTCATGGAAGTGTTGGGTGAGGGGGACCTCAAGAGGACTCTAGTTTGGTCTCTGAGCTGGTGCCAGGGCTGATTTGGGTCGGCTGTGTCTTGGCCTGGAGACATCCAAGGACAGACTCCTCAGCCTCACTGCATTGCAACAACCCTCCAGGAGAAACTATCCTGATGTTCAACCTGAACGTCCCCAGGTGCAACCCATGGCCCCTCAGTGTGTCCCCAGCACTGCAGGACATGGGTCTCTGCTCTTCCAGCCTTGCTGGCTCCCTCTGCCTGGTTTCCACCTTTGGAGTAGCTGGAGTGAGGCAGCCTGGTAGGTCTGGGGGTTGCCAGTGAAAGATACCCTTTTTTCGCCCCAAAGAAATAAGTCTTTTTCAATAAAAACAAACACTGTGTGCTCTTGCTCTTGCTGCTGGCCTAGGTCAGTCCTGTGGTCTGCTCAGTCCCTTCCTCATGGTAGGAGACTGCAGATATCCTACGGCTTGGAAATGAAACCTGCCCTGGGAGGAAATGCCTTCCTGATGCCCAGCTGGGAAGCCTGAATTTTTTCTGTCTTTTTTTTTTTAAACATTTGTCTTTTAAAATGTGACTTATCCACCATTTCAGCTGAAGCCAGAGTGGTGAACACTGCTGGGAAATGGGGTTTGGATCTGAACGCTTCCTCTGTGAGCTCCAGAGGGGTGGTGGAGTCTTATCTCTCTTCAGTCTCCCTTGGCAACATCTATTTACATGGCTGCACAAGCTGCTGAAATAGTTACTTCATCCTAGCCTTTTGTTTGGTTTCATTGGAAACCAGTATTTAGGCCATGTCAAGGCTTGAATTCTTTTGTGGCATGTTTAATCCAGGTTTGATGGTTTGCTCAGGTCCCAGAGGTAGAAAACTGAGCAGAAATAAATATAGGGGAGGAATTGTTGGGATGTAAAAGAAACTGGGGGGGGGGGGGGGGCTGAGGGGATGGGGAGACCCCTGAAGTCTCAGCAATTTGGCAGAAAGCCTCTATCAAATTTTTGTAATACAGCTCATGAGACTTTATGAATCTTTGTTGAGAAAGGAGGAAGATGGTTTCAAAGCCTCTGGTGGCATGCCCAGATCATTAAGCAAGTTCTCACTGAGTGAAGGATTTTGGGTTTCTGTGCACAGCTGATGGGGGTTAGTCCATCCCATGGGTTGGAGATGCTCCTTCCTCCTGTACTTTTCCTCCTGGCTGGTGGCATCAGCACGGGATGGTTTCAATGGGTGTTCTCTCCTTCAACCTGCAGCGATGGGGACCTTACTGATGGTGCTGGCCTGTGAGCTGGCTTCTGGTGCCTGCATTTGTCTTGCCTCTGTATTTTGTAAGCTAACAGCATCCTCACCCTTA
Organism: Ibycter americanus; assembly: GCA_035590275.1. Classification (NCBI taxonomy): domain Eukaryota; kingdom Metazoa; phylum Chordata; class Aves; order Falconiformes; family Falconidae; genus Ibycter; species Ibycter americanus. Next base: position 10,628,460 of record JAVJGI010000002.1, on the reverse strand, counting down.
CACAGAACTAGCCTGGCAGGAGGCTGCTTCTGCAGCGGTGATAGCATTGGATTGTGTCTAAAGATCCGCCTCCTGCTGGGTCTCCCACCCGTCCCTGTGCCTCCAAGGGGGTCTCTTGGTGCCTCTTCGTCCTCCCAGCTGCTCTGTCTTGCCTGTTTTGACCATAAGTTCTCTGGATAAGGAGCTTTTGACGGAGATGGGAGGTTATTGTCCTGTTTGTGCCTGGGGGTGCTGTTATTTCAAATTACCAAAGCAGTATTTCTGCTGTAGCTGAGCAGCCTTTGCCCAAGTACGTATTTGCATGGGAGTCTGGAGGAGAATTTCACTTACTGCCTTATCAGCCTTATCTCCTTCTCCCCTGAAGCCAGAGCAGTGAGGAGTGTTTTCTTCTCATTTATCTGTGTACCTGCCTTAGTGATTGGCCAGAAGATATGGGGAATACTGTAGATATCTAAACAAATCACTTTCTTCTGATATGCATATGTTACTCCAGGAATCAATTTTACCGCATTGCTTATCAGCCTGGATAGGGCACTGCTGCTCCCACTGCAAAGCTCAAACCCAGATCTAAGAAAAATCTCTTGGAAAGCTTTTATCTAGGTTTGATTTCTAGCAAAGATAAGCATTATCTGCACAAAATAAACTTTTCTGCCCTGTAACCCCTAGCGATGTTACAGATGGGAGGTTGTGACAGTACTGCCAAAACAGAGTCAGCCAAAGGGCCAGTTTGCATTTGCTTCTCGGGGTTGGGCAGTGCTGGCAGCAGCATCTGGCTCTGCTCGCCACACTGCAGGCTGGTCCCACTGGGCTGCTCAAACCTGCCTTCGGCCGCACTTCATTCCTCATCACTGCTCTGCTGTCTCCCTTGAGCTCCATGTGTGCTCCCAGCACTCATCCCATCCCGCAAGTGGTTGTTGCCTTATCCTTCCTTGCCCCAAAGCCATATGGATGCAGCCCCTGGCAGCACCACACGCTACTATGTAGCACAGGACAGTGTCTTCCTACTCCTTCCTCATATTCCTCTTCCTCCACCCTTCCCACTGGTGCTAAGGGGCTGGGGGACTCTAACCCTCACCCCAAGGGGAACCACATCGCACCTTTGTGATCGCTGCCTTGTGTTTGGCAGCACATCGTTGGTGGTGACGCAGAATAACTTGGCCTAAATAATACATTACAAGAGCTGATCTCACCGTGCAGATCACTTTGCTGGCTTTGTAAAGTTAATCAGTTTACATGTTGCCATTAAGTCAGGAAAGGTCCATTTACCTTAAATAATTAATCAAGATCGATTAAACACGGGGTAATTGTGAAGAACAGAGAAGGCAGAATGACCCTTGTTTCTTCCAGTTCTTTATCCTGCCTTGACAGCCCAGTGCAATAGCACATCTTCCAGAGCATGGGCAGTGGAAGGGTAACTTACATTTACGTTTCGTGGTGACAGCTCTATCCCAAAGGTTTGACCTAATTACTGTGTCTTGTCTCGACTTCTGTCTGGGAGTTATTGTTGCTGTCATAGTGGCAAATGTAGCTAATGAAAACATCCAGTGGTTCCATTAAAATATTAGCGCGGTGAGTCGACTCTGTTGTGCAAGTGTGAATGAATGTTTCTGTTTCTGATTTTTTTTTTTGTGACTGTCTTATCAAGTCTATCATCAAAACAAATACTTGTTAGAACTTGTTAGGAGGATATTTTTCCAAAGAAGAAACTTCTTGAGAAGAATTCTATAATGTATTTGATAATCATTAAAAAGCTGATAGAAACTACAGAGGACTAAGTTTCTGTCAAAGTTGGATGAGGGAGCAGCAACACGGCAGACCAGAAAGCAGTGTAAAACATCTCCCCTGACAGGGAATTGAAACGCCTCTTATCTAGGAGAACTCTACAGGGGTGAGATCTTTGGCCATTTTAGCTGACCTTGGAGCTGCTTGGGGGTAACTTGCAGTAGTTTACGTGGACTGTTTCTTGGGCTCTTTATTGCATAAATAAGTTGGTTTAACATAGCAGCTCTCCCAGTGACACAGCTTTACACAAGCCCTTTGGAGGTGGGGGCTGGCGAGATGATGCAGGATGTTCCTGGAAGGAGCCTGTTTCCTTTACTCCCACTGAGTTACAAAACTTGTTTTCCCATTCTGAGAATCGTCAGTGCAGAAGGACCATAAAGAGTTTCAAGAGAACTTTCTTTGGCTCACTTGCAGTGAACTGGCAAATGCCTGCTGCTTGCTGGCTGGCCTCCTCCCTGAGCAGGGGAAGGATTAGCTGAGGTGGCTGTGTTTGCCGTCCTCTTAACTAGCGTAAGAATTACTTTAGTAGGATAATCTCTCTGGCCCTAACTTCCAGAAAGAGGAAAAGCAAGTCCCTGAGCCATGGCAGACTTCGAAAGTAACGCAGACTTGCAAGATACTGTAACATGGGCGCTTTTTTCAAAATGGGAGACTCTTACCCCAAAGAAGCAATAGGCTTCTGTCAGAAGCAAGGCATATAGAAGGCAAATAGTTTCTTGCTCAAATGGGTGTGCTCAGAGAGATGAACAGACTAGACATGAATTACTGCTCTGAAACACTCTCCTGCTACCTATCCTTCACCCTCGTGGAGTCTGCTTGTGGTCTGTTGCGATAGCTTTGCTTATTCTTTGTCCTCAGACATGGTATTTTTATATGGATACATCTATAGATAGTACATTATAAAAACATTCTACACAGTGATAACTCGCTGATCTTTTTGCTTCTGATAGGGAAGTTGAAGAGATTTTGTTTGGCTGTAATTCCTAGAGGTGAGCATGTTAATGAAGTAGTCAATGAACTTTGAGTTGGGTGTTGCAATGTCCTGCGAGCTGCAGGATTTATCTGGATTACTTTTCAGAGGATCCGTGTCCTGTCTGCTCCACAGGGAGGTTCACAGAGCAGTCCATAAATCCTCAGCAGTATACACAGTGGATTTTGTTTTAATTTATAATCTACCCCAAGTCACAGTACACTGCTAACTAGTTGTTGATCTGGCTGGGGCGCCTGCTGGACTGACATAACCTATGTGCAGTGTACACTGAGTATCTCTCCAGGCAAACGTGGTTCTCCTTCAGTGTAAATCCCCTTACCTGGCAGCAAAGCACAATGGTCTAATATGCCCAAAGAAATATGGCCTGGAAATATGTATGCTACAAGGACTTCTGGGTTAATGTGTGGCTGGTAATATGTATTCCTGTGTTGTCTGCGCTGTGCAACAGCAACTGTCAGTTACCTGATTTCAGTAGTGTTAATATTGAGAGGTATCCGATTCTGTACACAAGCAGGCTGCAAACCTTCTGATAACAACAGAACCTCCAGCCACTGAAACCATTGACCTGCTTTGTTCAGAGGGGTTGTGTTCCTTCTCTTAGATGCTTTCGAGGTTTAGTGATATGGGAGTACTTAGCACTATAGCCAGAAGTTCTGGGGAAGAAAACTGGAAGCTGTGGGAGCCTTGGATGCCTACAAAGAGTTAACTTGCACCACTGGTTGCATGACAGCCCCCAGCTGTCTGTGCCTTCCCCTCCAGCGTTTCTCTCCATTATTTCATCAAAGCAACAGGCATGGTTTTAATTTTCCATGACTTGCTTATGAAATATGATCCTTGCTGTAATAAAGAAATGATTTGGTTTGTAATGGATACATAAGAAATCAATTTCCTATTTTTAAATTAGGTGGGATTAACAATGAAGCAAACAATAAGCAGAGTGATGGGGAGAGAAGGACGGGAGAAAGACCCAGCAGCCCCCAGACAGGGCTGACTGCACTTGAACGTGTTACACTGCGTTTGTTAATGGCTTCACTGAGGCAGTCACAGCTGTAGTGTTTCTTCCAATGTATATTCATTTTCTGCTTGAAATCAAGATGTTGGGAAGATTGCTGAAGATTCATGACTTTCCTTCTGCCTAGCAGTGACATTTAAGGTGCAACATGGTTTCTGTTGAAATTTATGGTTCAAAAAAACCAGCACCATCATAAATGTCTTGGGAACAGATGCCTTCCCTGGGCTTCCCGCTGCATCTGCAGCAGGGACAGCATCCAGCAAACACATTCACCTGGACCGGGAGGTTGGGAGCTGCTCTCCAGCAACTGGAACAGAAGCAGCTTCCAGCTTCTAGTTTCTAAGGGTGTAGCTATAGGGGAGAGAGATGCTTGTTTGGAGATACTGCAGTAGCGTGACACAGTCTGTGGGGAGTTTTCTAGCTGTCGTCGTTAGAAAGAGTCTGGTGCCTGAGTATTGGGGCCCCCCTCCCTTACCTTTCTCCTACAGCACTGAACAGTGCTGCTTGGGGACCCCCAGGCCAGGCAGCTGTCAGCAGTCCCACAGTCCTGCACAAAACTAATCAGTACAGTCACCTTCCTGGCAGCGCTAGGTACTGTATCCCTGCAAAAACATCTTCCAGTCCCTGCTGTAGTAAATATTCCCAGCACCTGGTAATCCTGTGCTGGTGTCCCACATACTCTGCCTGTGCTGGCAGAGCAGTCCCTCTGGTGAGGTCCGCTGGGGGGGTCTGAGAGGCACAAGGATTAGCCTTTAGTCTCTCAAGATGCTCTGCATGCTTTTTTTCCCCCTAGCTCCCCTGGGTAATTCACCTCCTGCGTGGCACAAAGTGGGTACAGCGCTCACTCGGCATGTGTCAGGGACCCAGTACGAGCTGTGCACTGCAGAGGCACCAGTTTCACTCCAGGACACGGTTCCTTGAAGTTGCAGGCGTCTCTGAAGGCAGATTGCCCTTTAGACCTTGGACTGCAGACAGTTGATATAGGTTCCTCTGCCAAGCCGCACCGAGCATTGCCAGCATGTTTTTGTGTCGTTAACAGATGTGCTGTTACTCCGTTTTGCTATGCACGCACACGGTGCACGCTCTGCTGTACAGGGAGCTCAGGGATCACAGTGTCCCTGGAGCTATCTGACTTGGAGGGTTTTGGAGGTGGGGTGCTGTGCGTTCACAGTATGGGGGGTAACAAGCCTGTCTGAGTCTGTCCCCATCAACAACTCACCAAATTGCAGTCTGGACCTGCTAGAGCTGCTCTTCTGGTGCCAGCATCTCCTCCTGGCCCAGCTCCACACTTGTGCTAAGTGGCTTTGGAGCTGCCCCAGGGGTCTGTCACGGGTTGGAATTAGAGTTGCATTTGGCTGGCTGGTCTGTCTTTCCTTCCTGGATGCTATTGCTTTTTTTAGCTTATCTCAGTTCTGCATGGGTTTGTGAGTTCCTGCTGAAGTCTCTAACAAGATTTGTATGGTGGCTTCTTTTTCCTCCAAGCAATCATAATTTGGCCAGAAATAAATGTCTGCAAAAATCTTTTTAAAGTCTCTCCTTCATGTAGCTTTCAGCAGCCTTCTTGAGAGACAAGCCATAAAAACTGATGGGACTTTTGGAAAGGGTTGGTGGGACTTCTAGGACTGGGCAGAAGTCCAAACAATTTATTGTAATCTTCTCCACATAGATCTGTTATTGCTGGGGCAGGTACCAGATGTATTATCACTGCTAATCTCCTGCAAGGGTGGAGGGGTGCCTGAGTGTAGATAACTACGATGAAATGAAGCCAGATTTCTGTCTTATTAGAATAAAGACCAAGTAAACTCCACAGAATCTGAAGCCTGCTTCTACTTACAAGTGTCAGAAGGATATTGGTTTTTTTACTCTAAGACCACCAGCCAACCCACGGTTCTCAGACAGCCTCCCCTCCCCTTTCCCAACTGCTGTCCTAGTTAAATTTATAGAAGTTTTTTTTTTCCCCTACTGGCTACCTCTGGAGCTTCAAGTAACTGTTGGTAGCATCCCAAACTGAAAGGCAAAACCAGACCAAATGTACAAAAACAAACCTCAGCAAAGAACCCACAGATTCATCTTGTCACCGCTGAAGCCAGCGGGAGCTCTGCCATCCAGCTCCACTGTCAATGCCGTGTGGCTCTTCGTGAACTTGCTATTCAGCATTAAGGCAATCCAGTGATTGAGGTGGAACAAAAGTTCAGATGCACCTTAACCTGGTCATACTTGAACAAGCTACAGGAAAAGGAACATAGGAGTCAAATTGCTCAATGAAAGTCAGTGCAATGCACTGTCACCTCCAGAAGGTTTGCTTGGATCTCACCATGCTTCTGGCTTTTGCCAGCCGGAATAACTCCTGGGAGAGTTGTACCACTCTAGGCTTAGTGGTGCATAAGTCATGCAAAGTCATACCACTTCTGCAGTGTTACTGGATACTGATGGTGACGTTGTTTGCCCTGTGGGCTGGAATTTATCTCCATGCCACTTGCAAGCAAGGCTCTGTTGGCTTCTGAGCCAGCTGAACTGGCATCATCTTGTAGCATTTAGGTTTCACTCTCTTTCCAACCTTGGTTAAATTTAAAGCTGCTATTCATAGCTGCTCTCAGGATCTGGAGCTCCAGAATGCCATAGGAAGTTTCTTATCCATTCAGGAAGACACAGATAAATATAGTGATGGTTTCTGGTGAGTAAAAGGAGGTTTTGTTGTGCTCTTCACATTTATAGCTGAGATGGCATTTGTGCGCACGTGCTGTTGCTGTGCCAGCCTTTCAGCGTGGTGGCAGGGCCTTCCTAGGATTTCACTGATGAGGTGATGAGGAAGAGTTCAGACTGGTAGTTTAAAGCCCCCAAAACTATACAAAGCAGGGGTAAGATCTGTTAACTGTGAGCCTAGAAGCTATTTCCCATGGAAGTTGAACTTGGTTTGTTCTGGAGAATAGCCATTTGTCAGGATCAAATTCCTGGGAGGGATTGTTCCCATCTCAACCTGGGAAATGGTGCTGTGATGTTTTACAAGAAAAAGAATAAACTAGTAGCTTGGTTTACAAAAGGAACAACCACCAATCCCCCACCCTCTGCAACAATAAAAACAGGAGAAAAAACCAAACCCCCCAAAACCCCAACACCCTTCCCCAAACCACAGCAGTTTTACAAAGGGATTTTTTTAGCTGCACAAAAGCCTTGAGGCTGCACAGAAATGGCTCAAAAACTTTGATATGTTCCTTTCAGAGGATGAAAACAGATGTTTTCTCTTTTCCAGTGGGCCAGTATCTGAAATTTTAGAGAAGACACAAAGAACTTTTCCGAGATGTGTGTTAGAAAAAGTTCTGCTAGCAGCTTATCAGCTTGAATGAAAGCTGAAGTTAGATAATCTCAGAACCTACATCTGGTCACACTTACACTGGACAAAAGCCACAGCAAGTCCAATGTTGCCAGTGTAAGGAGGAGCAAAATGAATTGCAAGGTGACCAATTTCGCTGACGGTAAGGAAGGCAGGATAAAGGCCTTCGTCCTGCTTAGGGACAGCTCAGAAATCTTCTGCACAGCCTTTTACAACAAAGGCACCGTAGCGATGTTTGTGTTTGCAAGGATCGGATACAGCCTGAATTTTGCATATTAACATATGTGGATTTCCGCAATTTGCTCACAAAATCCTTCTCTGTTAAAGTTTTGCAGCCAAAAGTTATATCCGTGATGGCTGTAGAATGCAGTAAAGGCATACAATTTCTTTCTCTTTTTTTTTTTTTATTTCCCATCTAGCTGATTTGCATACAGATTCACAGATGTGGCAGGATGTGTTTTGGAATCTTGGCGACTGGCGTTTGCCAGCACCCATTTGACAAATGCACCCTTTTGCATCGCTGAGGTTAAACCACTGCCAGAAATGTCCTCCATGATCAACAACAAGGATTACTAACTTGGAATTTAGAGTGCTCTGCTTTGCCATTCATAAGCAGCATTTCAGTGGTCTTCCAACCAGGTAAATCTCTAGTTACAATAATTGTCTTTCAGTTAGGGAGCTAATTGACTATACTGCAGCAAGTATGGAATAAATCATGTTACTATGGTAGCCAAGGTTTGTGGAAAACAGTTATTTCCCAGAGCACAAATGCTATTTCTCTGAATTTTACTTCTTTCCCTGAAAATAGCCCTATCATCACACAACTGTGAGAGATCTGAAGTTGGGTTTCACCTTTTTCTAATAAGAGCTCTGCAGCAAGCTGGATGTTGCTTTTTAGTTTTATTTATTTATTTGGTTTAACCTTCATCATGTTGACAGAATACAGGTGTGTGGATATCTTATATACTCAAGATAATTACTACTGAGACTGATATCTGAGAAAGGGATTTGAAGGAACAAGACAAAATACAGTCTAAATGTGACCTTGAAACATTAGAAATGAGTCCAAAGGATGGCATCAGGCTTGGAGACTTCCTCAACCTGTGCAAAGATTGGACCAAGGTCTATGCCTGAGCTCTATGGCTTTATCTGTGCCAATAGGAGGACTTGGCACTGAAGTTGGTCTTTTAGCCCAAGTAGATAAAGGTCACTTAGAGGGACTTTTCTTCAGTGAATCACGGCACAAACGAGGTACCAGAGACCGTATCTTCAATAGCATTAATGGTTAAACTGTGATTTTCATTTTGTCTCTCTTCATCCACCGGTACATCCACAAGTGTTTTAACAAAGTATTTTGTTTCTCACTTCCCAGAATACCAAGTGCATTTCATAACACAGCTGTTGCAAATGTTATGGCTCTGTGCGCTTCATGTGTTAGTCTTCCCTGTGCTTCCCTTCTCTGAATCACATTTAATAGGCCAAGCTTTATATTTCTCTCTAATTTGTTGAAATTTATTGCATTTGTTGCTGTCCCCTCTTTCTTTTGAAAATCAGGGGAACTTCCAAATTTCAATTTAAAAGCATTTTGTTCTAATTCATTTTGTTTTTATGGAGCATAGTATTTGTTGGAGGGAGAGAAGTTGAGATCATAATCTGGCACGGTTGACTAAGTTTCTAAATTTTAAACCACCGCCTTCTATCTTTTTAAACATTTTCTCTGCCAATACTAAACATTTTGATCATTCAAAATGTAAATTGTACTCCCCATAGATGCTGATGGTTTGCGGATATATTTACATACAAAGGAGCTGTTGAGTGACTCATGCAAAAAGTTATTTTCTTGTTCTCAGCCTTAACAGTACAGCAGTATTTTTCCTCCATTTTCTGTAGTTTCCGGAATAATTTGCGTGCTCGTTGGTCTCTGAGAATGTTTGAAAAGGTGCACGTGGTTAAAATGTGTGGAGTGGAAGAACCGCAAATGGTTTAAGTATTTTTGCCAGAAGTGCTTGCGATAGCTGCTCTCCATGAGTTGCGTTATGTTGCGTGGAAAGAATACCCAGAGGAGAGTGGCGGTCAAGGGAAGGAAAGGCTGCCAGCCTCTTGGGGTAAGGAGGAGAAAGCGAGGGTTTGTCAGAATACAAAATCTAGTGTTTTGGGCTGGGGTATGATATGCTCAAGGCAGTTAGCACCTTATAACACCAATCTCACTAGTTGGGTGTGTGTTGTAAGGTCACAGTTACGTTGGCCCACAGTGGTGGTGCCTATCTCCTCATTAAGCAGCATTTTATGGGACAAGGGTCCCTTGGTTCTGCTGTGGCCATATGCCTGTTGGGCTTGGGCATTTGGCACAGGTTCTTCTGGCATTGAGGTACAAATTGTTTCTTTTGTAATATTCAGAATATTGAGCCTGATTGTGTTTGAGAAGGCAGAACAGCATACTGGAGCTACTCAGAGAGCCCTGGAAAGTCCCAAGCTTCCGTACATCTCCTAGGCGGCATTTCAAAATGTGCTTGGAACATGTTTGCACTGCTCGGCACTGGTATCCTCTCATAAGGCCCCTAAGAAATTCTGAGACTGTAACTGGCCATAACTCTCTGATATTAGCGTGATGAATTTTCTTTGATCTCTTTGTTCTTCCTTAGACTTATCCAAATACCAAGTCCAATATAGTCATATCAGTTTGGGAATGGCCCATGCCTTTCATCAACAATTTATAGAAATAGTTTATAAACAACTTTATTTTATACAGGTGATAGTAGTCCTTGAATCTGAGGAGTGCATATACCAGTCTCTTGGCTCACTTCCTCTGACTTATTTACTGTCTTCCACCTTGATTTTTCTTTTAATTTGAAGCCCACTTGAGTACACAGGCTAAGAATGGTCCTATAGGAGACCTGCATCTGTGCAGATGTGGTTTTTGCCCAGCAAGCAGATGAACTGATGATCATCTCTACAGAGGCTGCACTGCTCTCCTCTGCTTTTGTCACAGCTTTCTATTGTCTGCTTTTTTATGTGATCTATCTATTGACTTATGCAGTATTATTCGCTTCAGAATTGATAATGTTTGTGTTAAGTCCTAAACATGGAGTCAGGAGGTAGAGGTTTTCAGGCTATGTGATCTCTCCTAGCAAACTTGGAAGGGCATCTGTTGACCAGCCCTGGTACTGTTTGTTTTGCAAAGAAGCGGGGTCTATAAAAAGGCTTATTACACAATGTAAGTGATTTTCTTTTTGCTAAGCAAATATTTGCAATATATTTTGGGAGATCAAGCATCCAAAGTGAAAAAGCAGGATACCTGCCACTGACGTAGGAAGCATGTAAAGGACACTTTTAATTGAGAGAACATGGGATGGTTTCGGTGTCTCAGATTAACAAGGAAGCCAACACAGTCTCTTACCCTTGTTTTCATTGAGCTCTAAGGCATTAGGTATCTCAACAAATCCAGAAAACTCTTCCCAAACTGCCTTTACTTCAACAGCTCCACTAGTTATTCTTGCAAAAGCCAAGGTACTATGGAACAAGAGACAAAACCTATGACTTTTGCAAACGAGCAAGGTCCTAATATGGGGCTTTCCTAGAGGGTAGTTTATTTTATAAATGCCTGAAGTAACTAACAATACCCAGTTATGGAGAGCACATCACTAACTGGATGACTGCTCGCAGCTGGTATCGTAATTTCTGGATCATTCCTTTGGCTTGAATAGAAGTTGCAAAGACAGTATAGGGCTTAAACTAGTTGGCTTAGGAGTGGCAGATCAATGCTAGTCAACATCTAGCTTTCACATGTGAATTTCTTCCTGTGCTGTGGTATTGACAGGAGACCCAAATTATATGCATATAGTTTATAAACAGTGAGAATACTGGAAATTAGGTCATATTTTGTATAAACATTTATTTCAATAGTTTAAAGAACAAGCCATTCAAAACATCTGGAAATCACAAGAACATGAGCCATATAATAGCAATATCTTAAATACACATTAGTAATACAAAGTCATCTTTCACTCTGATAAAAGTTATGACTTCATTTTTCTAAAAAATATTTAAGCCATGAAATGTGTTTAGGTAATACATATATACAGCATCTAATTTTCTTCTGTCCTGTAGAGTCTGAGACGCTAGAGGTTTGCGTGATAGAAACAATGTGCTACACCTTGAAGGCTGGATTGGTTTGTATTGTATATGTAGAACTAGGCAAATAATTTACATCATGGCTATATGTGCATGTAAGTGACAGATCAGGGTTTGAAGACCATGTGCACATACATTCCCGCAGCTGCTCACCTATTCTCAACTGCTGATGTAGTCATAAATCATCAGGTCTGGAGTTACTTCTAGAATGCCCATAACTATATTCTAACTAAACAAAGACCTGCTTTCATTATAACCCCCTGCCCATCAGTGTGCTGTTATGCTTCCAGTAGTGATTTGGTAAAATGTGTTTGTCCTGTCTTAGTATGTGTGGATTGATAAATAATTGTGGTTTTGATCAGCTACAACTGTTTTATCCTCATCTCTAAGGCAAGTGTTTCCCTTTCTATCTCATAGGGAAGGTCAGCATTAACTTGCACTTCAAAGTATTGTTTGATTTCTTCTACCTCCTTTTCCCAGAACTCTTTGGAGATATCAAATAATTCAGTCAAGTTGACATCTTCTAAACCCTTCAAGTTCAAAGCAGTTTCAGCAGGGATGTAACCTATTGCAGTTGGTTTGGCTGAGGCTTTCCCTTCAATTCTGTTGAACATCCACTCCAGCACACGGGAATTCTCTCCATAGCCAGGCCACAGGAATTTCCCTTGGCTGTCTTTCCGGAACCAGTTAACATGAAAGATCCTTGGTAGTTTTGCAGCTGGACGATGTGCCATGCTGAGCCAGTGGGCTAAGTATTTGCCAAAGTTGTACCCAAAGAAGGGTCTCATGGCAAATGGATCGTGCATAATGATTTTGCCTGTTCAAAACAAATGGAGAATGTAAGGTAATAAATAGTACATTTATTCTAAAGCACAAAGATTCAGATCCTCCCAGGATTTAGCACCCATAGTTCCTTAGCCACTCTTCTGTATCTGAACCTGAGAGCTTTAAAAAAGAATACAGGCATTATTCTTGATGTACAAAAAAAGTACAAATTAAATTAATTTTTAGAATCAGTGGAAACTAGATTTCTTAAATCTTGGGTCAAGCAGCTTAAATGAAGATCCTTAAGTGCCGGATTTGATCATTCATGTATTTATGTAGAGCTCTAGCAGAAAAGAAAATTTAAGTTTATCACAGACTGTAACAAGAACTCCATATCAAGGTTTCTGGAAACCCCATGCCTGCATCCTGTTCTGTATGCTTGCCACCTAGGGGATTATTTTGCTTAATTTGACTTTTATAGAGAATTTGGCTTTTAATTCCAGTACAAATATTTTCTATTGTGAAAATGCATAGGTTGCAAAATTAGCTGCCAAGACTGAAACGTGAAAGAGTAGGGGGGGAGGACAGAGCAGGCACTCCAGAAAGGATTGCTTCTAATACAGGTAGGCAGATTAAATTTTGATTTACCTTTGTGCTCAGCAGCTGCTGTTGCTTCAGATCTCATAGCTGCTCCTATAAATACTCCATGCTGCCAGTTAAAGGCCTCATATACAAGAGGCACACCTGTAAAGAACAGTAATTAGAGGTCCAGAAACATTTTTATAACAAGTTTTGTTACCTGAGATACTGCCAAATGCATGTTACTATATAATGTATTCTAATTTTTCCCATTTTTTAAATCAGTTCATTTCCTACCCTCTTACAGCAAGGAAGTTTATATTAATGTTTTCAAAATTGGCTACTGATTACTGAACAAATCCATGTTGAGTTGCTCAGTAGGAGATATCTGGGACTTCAAATCCCCAGCAGATTTTATTTGAAATTAATATCATGACCACAGAACCAGATTCTGACTCAGACCTAGCCTTACATCTATTTCTTTTCCAACTTTAGGTGACCTTTAACGGATCAATATATTTTACTTCCTTTTCTGTAAACTGTCTACAACTGGTTCATTTCTCTAATCACTTCTTATCTGAACTAGTTAAACTGCAAGCACATAGAGATAAGTATAGCAGTTTGCTATGTGTCTCCAGGTTAGTGGGTCCTGATCTCCCTTCAGCGCTTTTTTTTTTATTATTACTGGGTTTTTGTTAATATCTAACAGTTCAGACTTTGAAATATCAGTGGCTGTTAAGCATGTGTGTCAAAGGCTAACATGGAGAAGTTAGACTAACATGGCTATTTCCTTGCTTTTGCAGCTGTAAAAGCAAAACCTGTGTCTACGCCCAGTTGTTTCAACCCTTCTGTGGTCAGCACTTCAGCCTTGATATGTGGCTGCTGCATCTCTTACCAGCAGGTCTGCGGCCTCCAAATATTATCCCTTCAATGGGCACACCTTGGGGTGATTCCCATGCAGGGTCAATGATGGGGCACTGGCTGGCTGGAGTGCAGAATCGTGAGTTGGGATGAGCACAAGGTTCTCCTGTACAGAATACAATTAAAAGGTCATAATGGCAGAATTAACTTGAATTCAGCAGAGAAAGGCAAGAGAGACTGTGGTGTGGGCCAGATTACCATTGTCAGGGGTCCAATCCTTGTTCTTCCATGAAGTCAGTGTTACTCCTGGTGGTAATGTCTCATCAATGCCTTCCCAATAGACACCTCCATCACTGGTTTCTGCTACATTGGTAAAGATGGTGTTCTTGAATATGGTTTTAATAGCATTGGGGTTTGTTTTGACTGAGGTTCCAGGGGCAACACCAAAAAAGCCGTTTTCTGGATTGATTGCCATTAAGTTGCCTGGAAGTTAAATAACAAAATATAAAATATAAATATAACAAAAAAACCAAACTGGTTTAATTCTATCCAGAATTTTGTAGCATGTCTTGCTGCACCTAAAAGCAACCTATCCTGGCCTGTAAAACAATCCAAATTCATTTCTATACCTTGTTCATCAAACTTCATCCAGGCAATATCATCCCCCACACACTCAATTTTCCATCCTGGCAGGCTTGGATTCATCATGGCCAAGTTAGTTTTTCCACATGCACTAGGGAATGCAGCAGCAAAATACTTCTTTTTACCTTCTGGATTGGTAATGCCCAGGATCTATTGAAAAATTAATGCAACTGTTAAACACGGTCTTTTTTCTTGCAGTTCTTATTTTGAAGATTGTCTCCCAGCAAGTGGTAATGATAAAATATTTAATTATGCAAATTTGTTCCTACAGAAGAAGCACCACATAATACAGTTGAGAAATAACCCAAACTGTACTTTACTAATCAAAAAGTCACTCTTCTTGCCCTTAGAATATCTGTAAGGAGTTATTATATTTTTGAAAAATGTCAGGTATGTATACAACTCAAACATTTATTTTATTTTGCTAACTAAAGATACGTAGACTGTATATAGCTGTGTTTCTCAGCTGAGACAGAAGACGACCAGGCAATATTTTTTTGGCTGCATAACTAGAATGAAGTGAAAACATTTCATGTATGGATACTTCTACGCTTCTCAGGGTCCATAAATATTTCTTCTGATACTGTTCTTTTACACACTTGGAAGATATTTTTTTTTCAGTAGTATTTTATGGTAGTAGAGTGTTTAAATGACAGCAGACCGTAAAGGCAGAAAGAGTACAAAGCAGAACTCATTTAGAAAATCTAATATTTTCAGATTTTTGAGTGCATAGACCTCTTTATAATATGAAAGACAATTTTAAAAATTTGCATTCATTTTTTGCTATTAAACTTGCAGAAGCAATGTGGATGCCCAGTGATGTTGATTAGGCTCTGCTCAAATACATGGGTCTAACTACAAGTAGCCACTGTCAGCAGTTCCAAATCTTTCCTGGTTTCTGATTTTACAGGTATTATTTTAAAATGTTTGGTATTTAACCTTGCAGGCAGTTTCCTATTTTTCATAAGCCTGACGTAATAAATTCAGATCTAATGTTACAGGACTATTCATGTGAGACTAATTTCATTAATAGCAAGATGTGATGTATTTATGTTGAGCTAACTTAAGGCTTAATGGCTGTTCAAACACACATGATTTAATAGCTCTTACCAGCATGTGCTCAGCTAGCCAGCCCTCCTCTTTGGCGATTCTGCTGGCAATTCTGAGTGCAAAGCATTTTTTCCCCAGTAAGGAGTTTCCTCCATAACCACTGCCAAATGAAATGATCTCTCTGCGATCTGGGAGATGAGCAATCAACGTTAACTCCGGGTTGCATGGCCAGTTGTTGATTAATGGTTCTGCAGAACAGAATGTTGTACTCATGAATGCAGCAATTTCCATGCTGGATCACACTGTTTCATCAGCACTGAGCCTCTGACAGCAACCCATACCAGATGCTTCAAAGGAAATCCCCTGGTAAGTACTAGGGATAATAATCTCCTTTCCATGAAACTCTCATTGAGCTTTGATGCCTTTAATTAAGTTCTGAACATAGTCCTCTTACACAAACCACCTTGGTTCTATAGTGAGTGTCTCCCATGTGCTGAGAACACACAGTTGGCTCCAAAACATGCCTCTGGGAATTTCCAGGGTGAGAGTTTTTAGTGTCTCTTACCTTTTAGTGGTAGAGGACGTCCAACCGAGTGAAGGCATTTTACAAACTCCCCATTGCTCAGGGCTTTCAAAGCAGCTGTTCCCATCCGTGTCATGATCCTCATGCTGGCCACTACATACGGTGAATCTGTCAGCTCAATCCCAATCTTGGACAAAGGAGACCCAATGGGCCCCATGCTGAAGGGGATGACGTACATTGTACGTCCTGGAAAACAGGGAGTAGCAAGATGTGACAAAGAGCAAAACAAGAAACTTTTGAAATAATCTGTATTAACATAGAGGTTGTTTCTCACTCCTTTAAAAGCTGTTTGTCTTGTGGGTGTTTCTAATGATGTTTAAAGAGCTGTAGCTTTCTGTTTGTCTAATTGTGTAGCAAGAAGTTTTATCTTAAATGCTGAAAGCAGCTATTCAGACAAATTGTCTAGTCAGTCATAATGGTGTGTGGTGGCCAAGTTCTCTGTTGGTGTAAATCACTGAACCTGAAATTATTGCTGGGAATGGGGGTCCTCCATTCTCACCTCACTTCTTAGCTGCTACATGACTTCCTTACAGAAGTCACGCACATTTTCCTACCTTACTTTGCCCCTCTTTATGAAGAGAAGAATGCTGGAAAGAGACCGAGGACTATCCTTGCATTTGGATCTATGGTAAAAATCTGGATTAAACCAATAAAGTGGCTAATGTCAGGAGTATAAACCTAAATCTTCAGCTAAAATCTTTCTTTAAAGATTACAGTAACTAGTAGTAGTGTCTGTGTAATCCTGGAAGTTCAATGTCAACAGTCCTTTTCTTGCCCACCTTGCATGCAGCCTGGGAACCTGGTATTGAAGGCTTTCTCAAAATCTTCTTCAGACATCCAGCGGCCCAGCTGGCTAGTTCCGGTTTTAGGGATTGGGGTGGTATCTCTCTGTTCTTGAGTGATGATGACAGTTTTGCTCTCAATTCTTGCCACATCTCTTGGATCAGTGAGAGCCAACCAGCTGCATTTCATCAAAAATCAGGAAATTAGACTTTAATAATCAATATAGCACTTTTTGCCCTTCTGTGGGACTTGTTTAGTGCGAAAGGGGACAATACTTTGTAAGGCCAAAACTATGGTGACAGAGCAAGTATAATGGACAATCTCAAAAATCAGTCAGATACATTCTTATACAAATTGTTTCAAGACTTTCCCGTACAAATAAAAAATTATAAGGCCTAGGAAATTCTGGTTACATGTTAATACTTCTCTGGCTCTTATCTCAGTCTTATTTTCTGTTGCTAACTTCCAGGGAAAAGTTAATCTCATTTAATTCTCATTCTCATCAGTGTGAAATTGTTTTGCATAGGGACCACAAAATGATGCCTCAAGCGAAGTGGGTGCCAAGCAAGTACTTTAAGTGTTGGTATAAGCGCCTGTGGGATCAGAATCCAGCTTAGTGAATTGGCATAGTCCTTTAAGTTAGAGGCATTGCAAAAGGAATACTGAGTATAAGCATGATCATAAAAAGTGAAGTCTATTAAAGGGCATTCTTTTTCCCCTCTAAAGAATTTTTACCATCAATTTACGATATAGAGAGGATTGTTTTACATTTTCACCTCTGTGCATAGAAATTTTGCACAAGTATAAAAATGTTCTAGTTGGGCTGTCATAACCATCATCGCTACAGCTAAGCATATAATTAACAATGAATAATTTATCTGGTGAATCTTGCCCTTTTCTCTCCCAAATAGTCTGCAAACAGATTGCCAAATTCCTGCACTTAGTTATTCAAAAGTCTTTGCAGATTTCTTCCATGAAGATCTCTTGGTCGGCACGTAATTCCTGAGTATGTACTTGTCGTTAATATTCTCCTTTCATGTTGGATTAGCTGGGAGAGATGATGAAATATTTGAAAAAAGTATTTGCTGAATACATTACAGTCAAAGCTCATCGGCACGATATGAATAATGCCTGTACTGAATAATATTTGAACACCCACAGAGCTATTTGAATGCCACAAAAAAGTATTTGATGAATAAACTAATTGACTAAAATAGTAGAATTCTTCAAAGAATGTATTTGCTAAATAATATTTAGCCATTGCTAATGATTAGTTACGTAAGTCTCATGACATTATTTCAGTTCCCTGATGTAACTAATCAATAGAGACAATGTACAGTTGATAGTCCAATTGAATAATATGCTTTATGTTAATTTTTAGAAAAAAGTTTCCTTTTCCTGAGCATTTCACCTATGTAAGCAACAGTGCCAAAACATTCATGGAAAGCAAATATTACAAGGTTATAAGCAGTTTTAAAAGTAAACAGGATAGAAAACGCATATTGCAATTCTGAGATGATACTTGGCTTCTTTCAGGCTACTCACCAGTTTTCATACTTGCTCAGCTTCTTGACCATGCCTTGTTCTACCATGATATCCAGAATTTTTTTGTTTTCTTCTTCTGAGCCATCACAGATATGAATGCTCTCAGGCTGGCACAGCTTGGCATTACTTTCAATGAAATCCCTCGCTTCTGGAGGCAGGCTCTGCAAATCCCCCTGGACAACCTTGGGCATGACGTTTACCTCTGCTTTCAACTGTGGGGGCATTACCGAACCTGTAGTGGATGTTGTTGATGGCTTTGAAATACTGATCACAATCTAAAATCAAATATATTGGGTGTGTTAGCATACTATGACATTCTACCCAGTGTCAATAAGCCTTTCTAACAATATATAATGCAAAGGTAGAATCTGTAATAGACTTGATCATGTACTTCTGCTTTAAAATCAATATAGAGAACTTAGATCACTGGTAATTTCAAGCTGGAAAAAATAGAGGCCATTCTACTTACTGTCTTTATAAGATTGAGCTGGATGTCAGAGAGGATTTTGCTGTCGCTTTCAGTTGATCCTGTTTCACTTGCTTTGGAGTGCTCTTGCGATCAGTGCTTTTCAAGCAAGCATCCTTCTTGCTTAAATATTCTTCATGGTAGTGTCCATCCCACTAGGTGAGGTGAGGGAGGCTTGTCCTTTACGTCAACACTGGATGTCAGTGCCACTGACATTGTCATCATGCAGAGTTGTCAACAAAGCAGCCCTGACAAGGTAATCATTTAACAGGTTTGATTAATGAATGCTGAAAGCGGTGATTCTTAGCCCCCAGTTTGCTGTTTTGAAGTGGTTACAAAGTTTAGCAGTTTAACCAAACTTTGATCCAGTTTGGCTTTGAAACCAAAAGCGTCACAACTTCTCAGTGTGTGGGAAAGGTTGAGTACAAAGAGTATCTGGAACTGGGAACACAGAGGTCATCCAGGCAAAGCGCATTTGCCTGCATTTTGTAGGCAGATGCTTGCTAGTTGGCTGTGAAGTGGAGGCTCGTCCAAGGTGTGTTTACTCACCTTCGGAACATTGCCTGATCCAGGGATAAAGTTCAACAGTGAACACTGACAGGCCTGAATAACCACTATATAACTAAGACACATATGCACCTGCCTGGAGGCCTTATTTTAGTCTGCACAATTCGAAAAAAAACAAGCAATGTAAATCTAAACTTTAGGTTTCCTTCAGTGCAGGAGGGAAAGTTTTTGCTTATGGCTTGCTTTAGGATCTTGCAAACTGAACAATTATTTTCCATTGCTACAGCTCAGAAGAGGCAGATCAGCAAGTGTGTCTCAGTAATTAACCCCCTCCTTCAAACGTTATGTTTTATTTTACTGGGAATCCTACAGGGACCATAAAATATTAACCCATGTTTAAATCATACTCAAAGAAAAGGCACAAAACTGCTCAGGAATATACCTGTACACTGTTATATGTGTGAAGTGCACTGTATGCATATGTACATATACAGACGTGTACTTATCTGTATCTGTTGTGGCAGTATATGATACCAACAGGCACTACTAGTCTTAGAATTTTGAGGGTTAGAAAGTGACCTCAGACATTTCTCAAGACAGACTTCAGTCTTGCCTCTAACTGTTCATGCCGGCCTGTCTGTCTTTCAGCTCTTTACCTTCCCCTAATCAGTTTTAGACCATCATGACCATAAAGCAAGACTGGTCTTCATTTGTCCATGCAGTCTGTGGGTGTGAAGACTGAAGTATTTCAGTCAAATAAAACTGTAGGAATAACCCTGCTGCCATTTCATTTCACTCTGCTATATCTAGTCCCAGCAAAGCATCTGGGGCTGGATTGAGGCAATGTTTTCACATCAACCTGTCTTTTTTTTTTTTACATATATTGATGGGGCTTCAACCATGTATGTAAAACATTTGCAGAACAGAAAATACGGGAATCCCAGCTAAGTTTCAGGGAGTTCTTTAAAGCAACAAAATTGATGTGAGTATCCCAGATAAAGGATGCTCATAACCCACCCCCTGCTCGTGTTCGTACAGTGAGATGTTTCCAGCAAGGCTTTCTCAGAGGCAGCCGGCAGTGACTTGCAAGCCCTGAGAAACCAGGTCTGGCAGAGCAGCACGGATCAGGATTGCAGCTTGCCTTCCTACCCCACAAGTCTGTGGAGCTGAATCTCATCGCAGGAATGCTTCCCCTGGGACTGTATCCTCTATCACTCCTGCAAAGCTTTTTATTATGTTTTGTAAACGTGAAGGGAAGAAAATAGTGAAGTAAGAGGGGCTGTCCTTGATGCACTGCAAGGCCAAACATTCCTGAAATGGAAAACAGAAATCTAGTAGGATAAGAGGTAATAAAGACTGCTTCGGATGGGGCTCTGCTGTAAGCAAAGGTAAAATCAAAGACAATTTAATAATGACAGCAGTGGTGCTTGTCTTTGGAGTCCGTGTACTGTGCTGCTGGTGGAGCTGATAGGAGATATTTTGGCTAGCTGTTTTTCTTTTAAAGCATATTAAGTACCTCATTAAAAATAAAATGAGGCATAATCTTTGGTAATACTAAGCAGACCCCTTTTTCAGTGAAGTACAAAACCACTGAGTCCTTCTTGCTGGCCATATAAGTCATTATACATAGAAATAACAACTGAGAGTAAACCAGCAATGGTTCAATTGTTAGAAAAAAAGAGTGGACCAGAAAACTATCACATTGCAGCACAAGTAAAGCCAGAATAAAAGCTTAAAATTGACAGTGTAAGACAGCAGGATTAGTCCTAGTGTCTCTTCAGTTTTGAGTGGAGGAAAAAATTCCCAAACCCAGAGCATTAGTTTCTGCCAATTAAATTATAGTCAGGCAGGTGTTGTGCAAATTTTCTCACACTGCAATCCTAACCTCCCACAATCTTGCTATACAAACTGTGGGCTTCTCTTGAGAAGACACTAAATATGCCAAATCGGTGGCACTGTGTTATGAACATATGTCCATTAAAAATCACATTAAGGATTCCAAATGTTTTTCATTTGTGATGGCAGCAGGGCTCGAGTGCAGATGTCCACTGGGAATTCTAGACACTTAAGCATCAAATTACTTGTATTTAGGTAACACCTCCCATCAGAGGATCTCAAAGCATATCACAAACACACAGTAAGCCTCAAGCCCCTATATAAAACACGCATACTATTTGGTGCAATGAAATAACTGGAGCATATGCAAACCGAGGCCAAGATTTTTTTTCAAATATCTTCTCAGTTAGAGATTCAGCTTTTAGATACCCGACAGAAAGCATTAAAGGTTTAATCTGAAGATACTGAATTCTCATTACTCCCGGTGTCTCCCACAGAAAAACCCCAGAACTAGCATCTTCAGTGGCTCAGTTACTGTAGTCTTGAGGTGTTTACTCAATACCCCTGTGTACCACTGTTTGCCATGTATGTGTCTGCCTTCTGGATTCAGTTTGCTGGAAGATCTCACTAGTGAGAAACATTGGACATGGTATGGGGGCAATGTAAGGTCTTTTCTATATAAAACAAAAACACTCCCAAACCCTTGAATGTAAAGTTTATTTTCCATTTAAATGAGAAATATTTTTTAGTAGCAACTGTATTATAATACTGATCTAATAGCTGATACAATTGCTTCAAATTGAACTTTTTTTGGTACTTTTTCTCTGTACTTTTTGACATTTGAATGTGATGCTCATCAGGTGTCGTCTTGGAAGCTGTCAAATTATTTAAATGAGCGTGAATCTGACATTTTGAGATGATAGTGTTCAACAAGTGCCTTGAAAGGAGTGTTTTCAGGATGTTTTCTTTGATGGACAGTATTCAGGCTGTTCAAAATAGAGGTTTTGAGCTCTTTGACTTTTACTGACTTACTGGAACTCAATGCAATAAATGTAAAGTTCTCTTAGATTCTCAGAAAAAGTGTCATAAGAAAATTTAACTCATCACTACAAACCAAGGTGCAATAAAGCACTCTCAATGAGATCTGAAAGTTTTTAATGGCATATAATAATACTCAGAAATTCTACTCCCCTCCCATTGCTAATTATCCTACATGTTGTCATCTCCAAAGAGTTTGTCACTTGGGTTTTTTGTTATAATCTTTTAAAAAGCTACAATTTTATCTGAGCTATTCTACTAGTAGAAAAACATTGCTTCTTGATTGTTATTTTTGCTGTGAAGTTGTGCTCAGCTGACACTGAGCATACTGCAGTTGCTGCTGGACTGGATGCCACATGGGCCCACATCCAAGGGCAGCCCTTGCAAGTGTACAGCTCACAGAGACCAGAGCAGGGACTGCTTCCTCAATTTCCAGAAGAAATTGTGAACTACGCAAATTGCCTGCAGTTGCAAAAGAGTCTGTGACTGAGCTAAGCTTTTATTTCAGACCCTGCACAGCCCTGTGTGGTATTTCTTCCTCAGAGCCCCTTTTCTTACCGGCAGTTCTTCGACACTGACCCAGCTGCAGGAGGTCTGGGGGCTCTGGCCACGTGTGCCGCACACTCCTCTCCTCACGCATCGTGTGAGCTGTGAGACTGAGCCTCTGGGACTGGGCAGAACAGGTAGCAGCAAACTGGGAGCACAGTGCTTGCCTTCTTACCTCCTTTCCAACCCAAAATACAGTAGTTGTCTTGGGCAGATTGTAAGATATAATGTTTGTGCATCACTAAGGTGATGTCACTTTTTTTGCCTGTCTTCAAAGTTAAGCAACTTGTTTTGATGGCAGAGGAATGAGAAAGGGGAGAAAAAATTAGCCAGATTTATCGTGATTAGATTGCACTTTCATTAGCCTGTCCAGCATTTTCATCTTGACAACAGACATGATAAAATTTCTCAAAACAAATGGAAGTAAATCTCAGGAGATGGTAACGTGCATTAGTGCATGTTTATGATCTCTGAAGAAAGTCACCAACCTTTGATGCTTGGTTTAGTATCAGCTCGAGAGCCCAATCCTGAGCTGTATTTTAGGGAAAGTCCTTGTTGTGCCACAGTACGTGCCAAGGCTGATGTTATACTACGAGCACACTGGTTTCTTGCTTGTTATTCTTCTGCTCTGCCAGATAAACTAATTATTATTTTATTACTATTATTTTATTTTTAAGCTCACTTTTGCAGGCTCTGAGACACTGTTATAGTCAGTAGGGGAGGTGAGAGTCTGTCTTCCATTTTCTCTGGTAAGGAATGAAACCTGGAATCTTGGCTAGGGAGGTACCTTGACACCTCCACACATTGCCAGTGAAGGATACTAAGGGTTTAATTCCCTCCTGCCACGCTGGCAACCTTTGTTAGAAACACAAGACGCTTAGTTTGGATTCTGAGTTTGCACCTGAATCTTAGGTGGGAGACAGCACCCTGCATGCAGAGCAGCAGCCGGCTCCCCTTTGATGGTGTTTGCTCACTTAGTGCCTCTGAGCAGCACGTTATCCACTGTTCATCATTTTCTTGCACCAGCTCGTTAGCTCTGGAGATGGGATTGATTAATGTAATCTTAACCTTGATAAGGAGTTGCTCTTTCGGAACCATTTATTGAGCTGTGACTAATCTGGGGACTCTTCCCCTGTCCTCTCTTTCGTAAAACCTGTATCAGGGATCAGTGTGAATATGGGCTGTGTAGCCACCGCTACCTGACCAGAGGCAGGGTATGTGTAATCCTGTCAAGTGTAAACTCAGGAGCATTTCTCTTCTACCACAGAAGGTCAATAGGCACATTGAGAGTTTGGGCACACCAAGACTTTGACTGACTTTAGCTTAGCCAGCACCAGGCTGATAACTACATGACTAGGATTTTTGCATGGTTACTGCATTTTTTTTGGCTGGATGAACAGCAGAACCACAGCCAGAAGAGAAGGGGACAAGCTGTACTAAACAGAGTAGAAAACAATCAGCATAAGGTTGTGTGTTTCCCTTCACCTATGCAGCGTCTGCTCTGCTCAGTCATACAAAGCCCATATGGCACTGAGATTCAGCTTTACAAATAAAAATGGTAACCCTTGCTGGAGCGAAATCAGTTTACCACAGAGGTGTGTGTTTGCAGCTGTCAAGGGCTCCCTGCTTCCTACCTGTGGAGGAGGTAAATGACAAATGCTTGCACACAGGTTCAGGCAGCAGATGTTTCAACCTCTTGTTCAAGAACAGTCTTCTGGCTTCCTGCTGATAACTAGGGTCCCGCTAACTGTGCTCTTTTACAGAAACTTCTCCTCAGGCCTTAAGAAATGACATGGCAGCACTTTTAAAAATTTAAACTTGTTTATTCTTTTGTAGGATGAGGTAACCATGGCTCCTCTTGCTCTTTCCTTTTGCATGCCGTTCACTATTTCTCTGCAATCCTTTCCTTGCTAGCAGCACTCTGCTGTCAGTTGTCATTTCAGGGTTACATAGCTCTGTCCACCTGACCAGCAATGGGTTTTTTTCCTCATTTATTTAAATGCTTCCATTTACCTTCTGTCTCTCTTGTCATTTTTATCCCCCTTTACATGCAATCTGACCCACTGGATACAGTTCTATATATCCTTCATGAGCCAACTCCTTTAAAGAAGGATGGCTTTAACCAGTAAGAGTGGGTGCAGATTCAGAAGGTTTAGGTTCTGTTTATTCCTCTGTTATGGATTTGTCAGGTGACTTTGGACATGTAACTTTACATCCCTAAGCCATGATCGTCTCCATAGGAAGGGGGTTAGGAGGTGATAATGCCAATTTCTCTCTGTTCTTGTGCATTCTTCCTAGTTTGGTTGATAGTTCCTGGACAGAGGATTTTAAAATCTAATTAGACAAGATTATTATCTTTTCCAATCTTTGTATCTGTGCCACAGCTAGTCCCTGCTGGGTCCTCTCTAGATTACTGTAATGCAAGTAGTATGTTCTTATTTGAAATGAAAAACATTTACTACAACCTGTTTTCTCCTTTGATCACAATACAAAAGCACCAGCTTGGTCTGAACCATATTTTCTGTTTGAAGTGAGATTTGTTCTATATTTTTTTTTCCAGGAAAATAGCTTTGATGAATATTTCAAGCATTTTGTAACACTGGAAGCAACAACAGGATAGAGAAGCTGATTGTGCAGAAATAAAAGCCAGGCTACATCTAAAGGTGAGAAGGCAAACCTGTGTTGAGCACTATGTATCTTTTGGTTCTTGAATCTGACAGCTGTAGGAAAATAAACATTACAAAAAACCAATTACCTCTGTAACAGATCTTGTGTTTACTGGAAAACCCTATGTAAGTGGTAACAGGTCAGGTGAAATCCTACGTACTATACATTTATGCTTAGCACATTTCTAATAGGAAGAAGGCAACAGGTGTGGACCATAATGGGATTTTTTCAATGTAAAAGCATTTTTGTTTTGCCGGTGTAAATGGTTCCTACTGGACAGGTGCCACAAGTATTATTACTGCTACAAACTACACTCAGCAAAGAGGTCAAGGGTTCAACTGGGCCCCAGAGATCATACTTTTTTCTTACGCTTTTAGAAAGGCAGAATTCTGACTCTGCTGTACATGCTTCTGCTGTCTGACCATCTGTACCTGTCTCCAGATTTACTGATTCAGGATGATTCATATGCATATGAATACTGTTTACTTAAAGAGGAACCTTTTATATATGAGCTTAAACTAATATGTACACATGAATAGCAACCAACTTGCCTTCTGCAAATAAAATATAACAAGTAACCCACTTGTTAACCTTGTATAGTTTAGGTATTTGCATTGCAGTAGCACTAAGGCAGTACCTTGTCATTTTGGGTGAAGCATAAATGTCCTCTGCCCAGGAGATCTTGCTGTTCAAACTTACAGAACAAAAGAAGAGTATGAATGGCAGATGAAGACACTGTAAGTTTGTAGAAGCAGCTCTGAACAGAGTAATAACCATTATTCACACAACAAGTCACTTAGCTATTCTCATTTGCTTTCCAGGCACTTCCTTACTTATCTTGCTCTTTAAAAAGACTGAGAACTATAATGCAGACTTTGTTTATTCTTATAGGAGCATAAAAGACACACAACTATGTCTGCTATACCATATTTCTCTTACCAGTTCCTGACGGAGAGGCATGGGGCTGTCTGGGTTTGGTCTTTAAGTGATGATTCGTCACTGCAGCAGGGAGGAAGACTAAGATCTAAGGTATGTCTGCTGATAAATATCAAGGACTAAATCACCTGCTGTCAGTGAAGTCACACTAATCTACATGTCTTTAAATATGCCCTTAAATTTTGTAGCCCGTTCTTGATTTCTTTGGATTCTTGAATTCAGAAACTTGTTTCAGGCCCCTCAGAAACTTTAGCACCCAGGTGGATTTGTGATCTGAGCTGGAACAAAATTGCAGAAGGAAGCCACTGCTCTTCTGAACCTACTGACCAACTCCTCACTGCTGATTTTGCAAGGTCTAATGTGCACTTGCTGCATATCCACGTGGAAGCAGAATTTGAACTCCTTTGGGTTGTACATCTCTCATTGATTTATTAGGACAATGATTTAATAGTCCCATTTTCTGGTGATCCTATTAACTTCCAAGCAATGGTGCCTGTTTAGCTGTGCACGAAGAGCTGTTCTCAGAACTGTTTTCCTGATTAAAGATTAACAATGCTATAAAAGCAAGGAAACATGGGCATCCTTGGAGTTTGTTTCTTACATCAGTTGGGTTAAACCTTTACTATCTTTTCTCACTGTGTATCTTCACTTTGTGTTTGGCAATCAAATTCTGCACAGCTCTAGCATGTTTCCTCCAGTTTAGTCAAAACAAGAGGAAAGGCTTTCTGCCTTTTAACTCTGACCCTTGTATGAAGCAGAAACCTTTACTAACTAAGGGGAGTTGTCTTTAAAACTTTCTTTGCTATCTCTTGGATTAAAGAGTATTCTATAAAAACAGTGGAAGTCACTGAGGTGTAGTTAACTGTATAACCATGCTAATGTCTTTTGAAATGGGAGAAGCAATGTGCTTCTCAAGTAAGCATCCTTCTTCCAAGCAGAGCCAGGCACACAGATCTGCTGTTTGCCACATGCAGCAAACAGTGCATAATTACTGGATGGCAAAATTGTTTCTAAATATATCATGATGTTAGATGAACGGGTAATGGATAATTTGCAATTATGGTTAATATTTTTTAGACCACTTCCCTGACTTGTGTCTGAGCAATCAATCATCTCTGGTACTTTCAGCTCCAATAAGCTTATGTTAAATACTTCCCCTTTTATACATCCCACATCTGTACGCTATTATGCCCTGGTTTTTTGTCATGCTATATAATTATAATCATTAACAGTATGGAGCAGGATTTTAAAGGCAATAGTTAAAAGCATTAAGTCTTTTAACTTAATAGAAGTTGCTTTGGTTCTTCTACAAGAACCACTCATATTTAAAGAGATTATTTGCCTTTTCAAAGTAAAGATGAGCTTTGGAGAGAGAGCAAAGCAAGGCTTTCCCTGTGCCTTAGGCACAGCCCACATGTAGCTGATCATGCCTAAACAGCACAGGCCAAGCAAGCACTGTACCTCTGAGACAGCTCTGCTGCTCTCCTCACCCTCATCTTTGCACTGAGAAAGAGCAGTGGTAATTTATGGCTGGGCTAGACACTAGTCAATCAATACCCTCCAGGATGACTTCCACCTGTCTTTGCTTTGCTATGCTCCCATCTTCCCTTTGCTTTGGGAATAAGTAAGGAAACAAGTGGGACTGTATGTTCTGAAGTACCTGGTTCTGAGGTCTGACTAGCTTTTATATGACTGTAGGGACAGGGACCAGAGAATTGTGTTCTTTTGGGTAGACAAGATAGCCAAGTCAGATCTGAATCCTAAATGATGTCTGCTAGAATAAACTGCAGCTCCTGTCTCAGAACCAGAGGTCTGGGGAAAAAAAACCAAACCAAAACAAAAAAGCTAAAGTATTTTAATAATATTCTTTTTTCCAAGTGATCAGTATCTTTTATGAAATTGAGATTGTGTAATTTCTCCTGAGAATCTTCCAGGACAGCACCGAAGCACTATGTTAATTCTGAATCTGCAACTTTCAGTTGCTTGGAAGAGCACCCAAAAGAGTATAATCCCTTTTTTTTTCCTTTTTTTTTTTTTTTTTTATCTCACTCATTAGCTGACATGTTTTCATATTTTTTTTTTTTTAATTAAGATTTCTGGTGGTCTCTGAAGAAGTGCTTCATCTGTGTGAAAGTGGGATGCTAAAAGAATAAGTTAACAGAACAAGAAAGTACAGCAAAAATATTTCAGCCATTTAGTGACTACAGCTTCATAAACTGAACAATATTTAAAGGAGCCATATGAATTAGAAGATTATAAAAGTATACTAGCTTTCTGTGAAACAAGTGATGGCGTGAAGGAGGTTATCTACTGCTGTCATTATTACAAGGAGCAATATCTCACTGCAAAACAGGTGATGAAGGTAGCAATTGTCCCTGGTGTTGGAGCAAAAGTAAAGGCGTGTATGTTTTCAGGCCAGTGTTAAGGCACATAGATACCGCTATGACAGGTGCAGTGTGAATACGACATATACTTGGAAACAAAAGTGAGACATTGGAGGAAAGTGAAAATGGAAAACTTTCCAGATGCCAGGTGGAAAATGATATTAAAGCTGTCAAAATAAGTCACAACAAAGACTGGGTTTTCTCATAGACTAACAGGAGTCATGTTCTGGAGAAGAATGGAGTTTTCAGCTACTAGACAGAATATCATAAATGAAACAATTATAAGCATTGGAGGTTAAATTGGGGCTTATTTGTCTGGCTTTTTTGCTTTGGTGTCTCTCTTTTTTTTTTTTTTCTTTTTTTTTCTCTCCCTCCTTCTTTCAAGTGTACTGCAACAGTCCTGATTTACTCTGAGTGTTGTGGACAGGTCAAAAATGTGTAAATAAATCACACCGTTATTGCTTCACATGGTTATCTATTCTGGGCCTAATTCCAAACCCATTTAAATCGATGGCAATCCTTCTCTTGGCATAAGAAGATCATAGTTTAAGACATATGATAGGTCCCATGATAGGAAGATGGAAGTGTAAAGCTGGTTATAGAGCCTCTGCAGTCGTCTGAGGTGATTTTCTAAAACACTGGAAGGAAATGAAACTGAAGACTTTGAACTATCTTCAAGGTCAAATATGCTTTATGTATGTAGTAATAGAGCTTTTTAAAAAACTCAGCTCTAACTAACAAGCATTAAGCATCTTAAATATTATAAAAGATATTATTCAGGTTTAAGACTGACAAATCTGAACAGATAATCCAATATTTTAGTCATCAAAAAAGTCAGCTGCGCTGTCTACAGTCAGGTGAATAAGTGCAGATTGGAACAAAGTTTGCTGTGTTTCCTTAGTGCAGCCAAGGGTAGAATTTACTCTGCTGATTTAGGATTTTAGTTGTCCATGTATTCACTTTCATGCACTGGTAGATTCTTAACAGCAATGTATCTGCAATTTTGTGGCTGAATTTTGTTTCTTGATGTAACGTTACTTTAGCACAAGAGAATGTGCCTACATTAAAATCCTTATAATCTATATAAAATACTCCTAACAAACAATAATTCATATTTAATGTGTCTATC
>JAVJGI010000002.1:10577274-10590545 GCA_035590275.1 Ibycter americanus | reverse complement strand
GGGGCGGAGTGCTAATTCTGGGATTGAAGCAATGTTTAAAATTGCAATGCATATATTTTGTAAAATTGTTTAAATTTTAATTATTTCTGTAACGGAAATGTTACTGCAGAAAATTTCTTATTTTTATACTAGGCAAGCAAAATGAAATGACATATTCGCTCACATACAGGAGAGCATCCTTATGCTCGTGACCTTTGCAGTTATGCTAGCAAAGATGCATATAAACTGAAACAGCATGTAACTCATTCAGGTAAGACTCTGATGTCATGATCAAGTCTATGTCCTTAGGCCCTTAACATTCATAGGGTTAGAGTGATCTAATTTCAGACTCTAAATTAGCACTTTTTTCATTTGTGATTTTGCGTAAAAACATGTCTGAAAAACATGTTGTCTTTAAATTTTCTGGATTTGGCTACAGCAAGTCTAGTTGTACAGTGCTAGTAGTTAGTCTTGCTGTTCTTCCTAAACTTTTTTTACATGAGAAAAATATTTCCTTTATGTGGTCTTGTTTTCTGTGGATCAAGTTGTCACTTTCATTTCTCAATTAATTTTATATGGAGATGTATCAGATGGGACAGTTTAAAATGTCTGTCCAAAACATGGACATCATTGTGGCCCCAAATTGCTAGTAAATAATTTGGTCAACAAAGAAATTATTTTAATGTTGAAAGCAATGGCTTCCAATCATGGCTCTGCAACATGCATGCCTTCTGGGAAGCCAGTTAGTATCTATCATATACTTCAGGGTTTAACTTAGCTCAATTATGTTATGTAATGTATGCTATGATTAGTGTTTTCATTTGAATCAAATTGTGAGAGTGTGGTTTGAATCAAGTCTTCCAAATATCCCCAATTCTCGTGCTTTGGTTCATATCTTGAGGCAGTTTGGTGCAATTAAACTGAATTCTTTTTTAATGAGAGTCAACCAGAAGAGTCCAGGAGTGTTACCCAGTATTGGTAGGGACTTAGTCCACAGAACCAGTCTGGAGTTGGTTTCAAATCAGTGTGCATGTTAGGTCCTCAGCACCAGCTGTTTCTGTCTTATGAGACTGTGTCAGTTGCCAGTCTCGAGGTCATTTTTGATGGTATTCACACCTGATGTGAATTTTTGGGGAAGAAAGGCAAGAAGATAATTTCACCACTTTCTCTTCCACCATTATCAATAGCTGGTGTTGAATTACTTTTCTTATGATGTTGTTACAGCTGTTAACTTTCTCTCCTTGCCCATTTGAGGATAATTCTGCATTTTTATAAATCAAATATTCAAGACAGAATAGAAGTTAGAATAATTCCTGATTAACAGTTTAGAATTATATTAATAGCTTTGTGCTTCATCAGTTTGACTCACCGATTCTGGAAGCCAAGATTTTGCGTTGTAATCAGCTGTGAAAACGTAGGTAAACTTGTTTAGCCTTTTGTACATTGTCAACTAATAGTAACATTTTGGTTGATGTGGAGACTGTTGCTGCTAAGATATGGATTTTGAGATCTGTAGGAATTTTGCAGTTGTATCAAATAAGTAGAGTTTCTAAGTGTATGTTATTTTAATATGTTTTTATAGGTGACAAAACCTATGAATGTTATGTTTGCCAGAACAAATTCACTCAAAGTGGTACCATGAGAATCCATATGTTACAGAAGCATGGCAAAAATATGCCAAAATACCAGTGTCCACATTTTAGTACTTTCATTGCACAAAAAAGTGAGCAGGGTGAGTTTAAAGAAAAAATTGAAAATTAAAAGTAGAGGTAATTAGAGGTGAAATCTCTAATTCTCACTGCTTACAGTGATACAAAAAATGTTACATATGACTTTATATAATATATCATATGTCTATGGAAAATGCATTCATTGTTTTACAGGTAAGCTCCTCCTGCAAGGAGATGTGGTGACATCTTGTGGTTGATGTTTTGATTTGTTTAAAATGCAAAGTAGCAAATATTTAGCTTTTTTTTTTTTGCTTGTTACCTGTGGCATTGTGACCTTCTGTTGTTCAGTTGAGAAGATACCTCACAAAAATATTTGTCCAGGTTGTACTGAAAAGGGTTTTCTTCTCAAAGCCCCGGAAATTAGTCAGATCTGTATAAAGCCATTTCAGTTCTTGCATTGTTTCTTTTTCAGCTCTACTTAAAATCTGTATATACATCCAGCTATAAGAGAAACTAAAATAGATTGAATGCTTTAGTATATATGTTTTTTGCATATACCAAATCAGCTTTTACCTCTTAATCTGAAATTGTACTGTGTGTTTAGTTGCTGAACACATTGTCCTTGTAATTTAAAGAAATCCATGTAATTGCATTAGTAAAGTGCAAGTTAACTTTTAAGTTTGACTTCATTGGTCCAGCAGACAATGGTTTTACTGTGCTTCAAGCATTGAAAGCTTTTGGAATTCTGGATTCTATTACATCAATATCAAAGATTATTTCCAGGCTATAAAGCACTCATGAAGCATTGAAGGTGATACAATAAACTCAAATGTCCCTTAGCTAGTTTTGGTCTTTTCCCAGAATGCAAAGAACAAACCACTGCACACGTTTCATCTTCATTCGATATGCAGATAATGGATTTTTTTCCTTTGCCATCAGTATCAAACAGTACTGATACAGGTTGATACTGAAATTATAAATTAAAATTAAAATTGTAACTGAAAATACAACTTAAAATATTTCTTTGTACAAACCACAGTTCTTGAAATACAAGCCATCATGATTTTCTAGGAATTTTACATATTAAATTTTTTAACTACTCTTGTTCAGAACAGTACTTCTTGAAGTACCAGTAAAGTTGTCCATATTCATACATTTCATATCTAATTCATCTTTTCTAGGAAGAAAATGTTTTTGTACCGATGACAGTTTTATTATTAAATCAGTGTATTAGAAATGTAGCATATTTACTGTGTTTGAGGCCGTATAGCTGACCAATACTAACAAAACCTATATAAAATTTTAAGTTTCCAGAAATACATTAAAAAGCTGTATTAAAAAATATTTAGACATACAAAGATACCTTTAGTATCTATTTATATTTTCAAATAAAGATCCCATTGAAGTCTACAAAGTATTTGAAGGTAGAAGTAGATTGTTATTTACATAAATACAATTTCTTTGTTCATGTATTTTTGCACTTTTGAATTTTGTAAATACTACTACTTTGGGTAATATTTTCAAATGAATTTTTGTGTATAGGCAAAAACAAGCAGTTACTGGAATTTTTGAAAGGATTTGATCTGTTAAATGATCTCCATTGAAATCAGTAAGATTTAGGCCTATAACTGCTTAATTTCTCTGGAAAGTTACTACATCTTGCTGCAACTTTATTTATCTTAAATTAATTTGAAAAATTGCCTGTGTGGCAATTTTACCCCTACTGAAGAGAACACAGAAGGTTCATTTTTGTGTTTTCCTCTACAAATTATGCATTAGTCAGGGATATGCATGGTCTAACTCTTGTTCAAAATTGCTGAAATCAAAAATTGACCATTAAATTTAACTGCTTTTAATAAATGTTCGGGTGTCCACTTGCAAAATCTGCATTCCTACATGGCAGTGGTGATTAAATGCAGTTACTGTGAAGCTGTTTTTCATGAGCGTTATGCTCTTATTCAGCACAAGAAGACTCATAGAAATGAAAAAAGATTCAAATGTGATCAGTGTGGCTACACATGTAAGCAGGTATTTAAATTCACTGAAAAATTATTGCTTATTTGATTGGTGGTTTGGCAAGGTAGGGTAGCCTTGTGGTTATATTTGCCATAAGAAGATAAAAACTTTTGTGACTGCAATCTAACTAAAATAGTGTAGTTATATTTATTTGCAAGATAAATGGTTCACAAAAAAAATAAAATTGAAATGCTGGAAAGTCTGAGGCTATCTTCTGGATAAATCTTTTGTACATAAACTGCTTAGAACTATAAAGTAAGAGCAATCACTTTCCGGTGACATTGTGATGAGAACAGAATATAATATTTAAGCCTTAACTGTGATTTTCAGCAGCATCACAGAATATAAATTCAGGCTGAACTGAAAATTTTATTATAAAGAATACATTTAGGATAACATTGCTTTGGCTTGATACGTAGGAATGTACCTCAGCTCCATTCTGATTATTTTTTCTGCTAACC
Organism: Ibycter americanus; assembly: GCA_035590275.1. Taxonomy (NCBI): domain Eukaryota; kingdom Metazoa; phylum Chordata; class Aves; order Falconiformes; family Falconidae; genus Ibycter; species Ibycter americanus. The sequence continues at coordinate 10,586,419 of JAVJGI010000002.1, read as the reverse complement.
TTAATAACATTAGGAGGAAACCCTCCGACCTTCTCCAAGGCAGTGGGCAGTATCCCAATGTGTTCTTCAGCACCTGCTTACAGTGGATGATAGTTAAGGAGTTTGTGCAACATCCTTGCACTTTTCTGTGTGCCTGTTTGGTTTTCTTGAACGTGTGCCACAGGGCTGGATAGTTGTGTTGCAGATATTTTCTTTGTTTCAGGAACAATGCCTAATTTTACATAAACAAACCCATACTGGTGAGAAGTCCTTCACTTGCTTGAGCTGCAGCAAAAGCTTGCGACAGAAGCAACTTCTCGCTCTTCACTGTAAGAAGCACCATGATTCTAATATTAAGCCTACAGTTTATGAATGCCCTAAATGTGGTAAGGGCTATTCACTCCGGGTAAGATGCTTCCTTTTAAGGAATCTCCGTGGAGTTATCTTTAGCTTAAGTATTGCAGATCATATTATCACAAAGGGCTGAGAGTAAAAAGCAGTGTACTGGCTGGAATATTAGCTCCTTAATGCTAAGCCAGCACAACCTGTTTGTTTTCTTTCCCAAACCTTACACTGGAGGGTTCATGAAGAACTTTATAGTATTCCCCTTTAGGTAGAAAATATCAGCCACATTATATTTTCAGGGCTGGTACTGGTTTGTACAATCCAGTATTGAAGTATAGTCATCTTAAACAAAAAGGCAGTGTGGAGGTATGAACTTCAAGAAAAACTAAAGAACTTAGCAAGATAATTGAAGTGAAAGAGTGCTAGGACCAGCTCAGCAAAGGAAGTAAGAAATTATTACTCACTTCTGCAAAACCATGTGCAGTGAGAACATACCTCTGGTTTTGGGTAAACTGTGCACACTTCTGAAGTAAACGTAACCTTTTTTCCACATACAGATTTTACATGTAAAACTTTATTGCTTATCCAAGAACCAGAAAATGATAAATTTGATTTTATACCCACCAAAAGGCAATGTTCCTTTAAAGGAGAATTTTAATATGTATTCTGGAAAATCTTCAGGAGTTTTATGGAGGTTGTTAACTAAGTCAGCCTTTCACTTTGTGTTCCAAAATTCGTCTGTCAGAACCATATTTGTTTTGCGTGTGTGTGTTAAATTGCTTACATACATTAATATTTGATTCATATATTTATACTTCATTATGCTAACAGAATAATATGCATAATCATGCTGAAAATTGTGGATTGGTGAGGGCAAAAACTGCTACACCCAGAAAAAGAAGCAAGGACAAAAATAAAACCCATGAGAACCCAAAGCGCATTAAGCAAGAAGGTAATCAGTGAATAAGTTAGAATTTAATCATGTAAATTAGAATCAAGAATAAAAGGCTAAGGCAGTGAATCTCCCCTGCTGTTTAATTACTGTTTCACAATGAAGATAATTTAAGTGCTAATAATGGAAGAATACTTCAGAATAGTTTTTATTGTGTGTTAGAAATTCTTGTCATCTCCGTTGGGCCATTGCTCAGGTACCCATTCTGGGACTCCTATTCCCCTGCTCCTGCAAATGTCGTCTTAAACTCCCTGCTTAGCAATGCTTACAAATGCATTTTTCTTTTCCCTTTTGCAAGCTGCCTTTGCCTTTATAAAGGAGGATGAAACACATCAATACTGAGTTGAGCCATAGTGAGTTTTCTTAAGATCTCATCATTTATAATATACTGCTTTAATACAGACCAGATTGAAAACTTCCATTTCAGAACTCAGATTGCATGTTAATCACAAAAGATCTGGCACATCTTAAATAAAGAAATTGTTCATCTTCTTTCTCTCAGACTGGATAGTGATCAAATAGAAATAAAAATGCTACTGATTTCAATAGCTGGAGTCATTCTTCTGTCATACTGCAGAGGTGATCAGGTCAGTTCGTAGAGCTCTTGGTTCAGCATGTCTGCAATCAGAAACTCACTTGTAATTACTTAGTGTTACTCATTGTTGATAGTTCTTGAGCACTGAGCGTTTGTTCTGTGAACTTCAATATAAACCAAAAGATGGTCCATAGTTTATCTCTTTCCTTCTCTTTCTTCTGCTTCCTCATCTTTTCTCATTAGGTTAAGATTCCCAGGAAAGTGACTAGGTTCAGGTTTTGGCAGACCAAAATGGTTGGCTGATTGGTCAGTTGAAGTCTTTTCGACAAGAACTCAACAGCAACAAGTGAAGTGCCTTTTCTGTTTGGGTTGTGCTAGTACATTCCTGATATAATCATTTATGTTTTATCTTATTTGCAACTCTGAAAAACATATGAAGTATTTATTTTTATTGTTTCACATAAACATTAGCCTGTCACCATGTACATAGGAGTATTCTAGCAGTTTCACCTTACAGTTTAAATTTGACCCGGAGGAGGTATCTGCTGATAATGTCATTTATGTGCATTTCTGTTGAATTAGACAAAGCACAATCAACATTATTCAGTTAGGTCAGGCCATGGGTAGGAGCCCTGTATCCTCATGCATCCTGCCTTCCCTTTATCTGTTTGACCTAATGCTGAATCTCTGCACTGTTGCAGGGGTAGAGCTGGTCATATGTTTCTGAGGTCACCTTCTGGGCCACCGAGGCCAAAAAATTAGCTTTGCCTGACCAGAATATCCTGTCATTTTTGGCCTCTCTGCTTCCCAGATGCTGTTTGAAATCTTGATAGGATTCTTCAGAGGATTTTTACGGAGTAAGAGACAAGAGTGGAGATACATCTAAGGCTTAGGTGCCCTAAAACTTTACGTTTTGGTATATCAGATTGTATCTATGTTGATTTGTGGCCAATGACAGAGATAAAATTTGACATAGTAAGAAGAAGAAATGTTGGAGCTTTTGTGAATCTAATGAATATATATCAGCAGCTGAGTTTACATTAGCATTGACATGCCTGTTTTCACTGGTAAGGCTGTAATGGTACGGTTAGAAAGAAACGTTACAGCTGTAATGTTTATGTTTTTGCAATAATTAGATTTGCTGTTTATTAATGCTTTGCTACATGCAAACAGTTTCTTTTCGGTATCTTGCAGATACCTTCATTGGGAAGCTTGATTTTCTAGAGCAAAGATAATGTGTCTTTAGATGTTGTTAATGCAAATACTCAGTCCATTAATTGACTCACACAAATATTAGAAATTTCTGTGCTGGTTCCAGAAGTTTTTTTCCCAAAGTTGACATTTGCAAGTATGCACTACTGTCCACTTCTTGCACAACTTTAAGGGGCCTGTGGGATCCTGTATGTGGCTTTAAAACAGATTACTGTGACTGATGCTGACAATTATTTGCTGTTACTAATAATTCAAAAAGAAAATGCATGTATATGATTATTAAATTTCCAGTTAAAGAATGCTTAGTTTTCCTCTGATAAGAATACCATGGGTACTAATTAACAGGGCTTATAATGTAATATTCAACATAAAAAATATTCATTCTCCAAATAAACTGTGAGGTAAAAAATGCTGTTATAAATTGGCAGTATTTTCTCCATTTTATTGAATTGAAATTGAAACATTTGTCTTTCTGGTTAATCACTACAGTTCGGGGGTTTTATTTGGTTTTTCATTTTCATTGTTTTGTCTTGTGGGTTTTTTTTCTTTCAAAGTTGACCTGGAATTGTTCCAAGACATCTCCACTGTGAAAAATTAATATTGTGCCAGTGAGATTGTCCCTGTTTTAGAGGGAATAGAAACAACAACTCTGAAAGAACAGAAAACAGAAGTGACTTGTGAAATGATTGTCAACATGATGGACAAATAACGCAGGAACAGGCTCTGGTGGTCTTTGTTTTCGCTGGTTCTAACTGACCAGTTCAAAGTGTGTAACTACATCCAGGTAGAGAGCTAGAAAAGGTGCTGGTAGAAAGCTGTTGAAGTCCTTCTGTGCTTGTTTTTCTTCTTGTTGCAATTTCTATGGTGTAACCTAAATAACATTGCCAAAGTGTGAAAGTTACAGGGAACCTTCACCTGTTTTATTACATGCATGTAATAACACAATGAAAAAAAATGAGCTAATATCAGAGTGATTTATGAAAAAGGAGATAGGTTTGTCTCACCTTGCATTTCACTTTTCTTCCAGATTTACTCACAGAATTGCATACTGACCTGAAGCAAATTTAATCCTCAGTAGCTATGTAGAATGAGAGCTACATGAACTTCAGTCTATTTGTACTTTCCTGAGGTGAGCACGTGACAGGCAATGATTTTTTAATGCAAGGAACATTAACTAAATCTCCATTCTGCAAACACTTTTTTTTCCTAATAAAATTCACAATGCTGAAATACAATTTTGTGCTAAAAAATCACAGGTTTTTATGCCCCATGCTTCTAGTAATTGTTTAATGTTATTAGCTCCATTTTCCTTTCCCACTGGTTTTCAATAGGTATAATGTCATTCTCTTCAGAAGAGTTCCTTTAGTTTTACATCAGCATGGAAGATAGTGGCAGAAGCAGATCCCTTACTTTTTGGCTTGATGTTAGAGTATTAAGTTCCTGCAAGCTTTGGGATATGGTTTCACAGCTGGATCACGCTGCCTGTCCTGTCTTTTTCCCCATGTCCTAGGCGTAATTTTCTTTCTTCTCTCTTGTTTCAGCTCTAGCAACCATACGGCTGTAGGGTGAGTTGGATCAGCACGCAGACCTAATTAGAAACTAATCTTTTCTCTTATCTCAGTTTTGGTTAGATCGGTTATCTGGATTGACGTAGAGCTGCATGACAAAAATGAAGCAGCAGCAGCGTGTGCTGATGTCTGAGAAGTGTGCAGTACCACCCCTCTCTGGGAGTGCATAACTTTGTCACCTTAAGCTGACTATTTTTCAAATGCAGGTGGTAGCTATTTTTTTACCCCTCCTTCCCCTTTAAATAGCCTTCTTGCAAGTGTTTCCATGTAAGATTGTGATCATACATTTAGCACTAGATCCAAAACATACCCATGACTTTGATTTTAATTAAGTTTTCAGTAAAACACACTTGCATTCTTTAGGAAATTTAATGTTTATAGTACCTTTAAGAATCAGAGAAATTTTAACTGTCAAATACAATTCTCTGACTTTTTTTAAGTTATAAGAACTACTGGTTTTACTGCTTAATTAATAATTAATTACTGTAGTTAGAGTAATTACAGTAAGTACTATTGATTTTTATGATTAGTTGCAATGATCACAATTGCCATTTATGCACTGTTTGCTCTTTTTTTTTGTCATTTGTAATTAATGCTTGGAAGCCTGTTCATAAAATCTTAAATACTTTTAAAATATTCATCTTTAATGCTGTTATTCTTATATTACGTTTCATTATAAATAAGCACCAGCATTACTAACCAATTTTAATAATATCAGGTCATGTAATAAGTAAATAATTTTCATTAAAATGCCAAAACCTTATGCTGATTTCAAGATTAACATCTGTGTTTAACTTCATTATAAATATGATACAGAATTCGACCAGTATAAAATTGTTTGGGTTTGCATGTTGAGCAAGCTATGTTTGCTAGTTATGCTGGTGTGGTCAGGGGTAGTAAATTCTGCTGTGTGCTGTGCATTCCAGACAAACTGCAGTTTGACATCTAAATACCGGAACTGTTAACTTTTGTTACTTTGAAAAGTCTGTTAAAAATGAAAGCTTATTTTTTGCCAGTTAGTATATTAAATTAATAGCTTTATCCTGTACTTGATAGCATGTCTACATGCCTGTTCCACTACAATAACCTTTCAAATTCAGCAGCTCTTCTGCAGTTAACATGACCCAAACCAATGGCGTGCTTAGGAACTTTAACTGTCATGCAATATCTTAATCATCTCCATGCTCATGGCAAGGAGATAAGGATGTCAGTATTAGCAAGAGATACTTGCTGTCTTACAGGAGTAAATGATCCAATTTTAGAAGATATAGACCATTTTACACTACACTAAAAGGCCTCATCAAGGCCTTAATCAATCAGCTCAATCAAATCTATGAACAGGAATTACCACTTTGGTAATAGAAACTTCTTTCAGTGTTGTAACATATGTTATAAATACACTGAGAAGTCAAAACATTTGAATTTATCAAAATTGCTTATTGATTTTGTCCTCCTTCCATTATAATTATGTTATTTGGGTGTTTAATAAAGATTCATAATTCTAGTTTTGAGTCTGTTTTCATAGTGGTAATATTTATGCGGTTTTAGTAAGTTAATAATTTGTTCTAGCTGCCTTATCAATCACAGGACTTAAGAATACTTTTGTCCATTATAATTGCCTAAATAATATTGTTGACTTTATTCTTGTGCTGTTTCCATTTGTGCCATAAATTCTAAGCAGCAGATTTCTTTGTTAAAATTCATTTCATAAGTTGTATAAAATTACTTGATCAGTTATCTGAATATTTGTTGTTTCTTTGAGTTAATAACAAAGCTGACTGTGCTGACATCTAAAAATCAGACTACATAAAGTGGAATATGCATGTAATAATAAAAGATCCTGTTATCTCTGAACTTGCAAAATTATTATTTAAGTATTTAGAAGCTAGAACTGTGTTCTTCTGGGAATCAAGAACGAATGCTTTGACCTCTTCAGGAGTCATTCCTAGTGGTCTTGTGCTTTTAAACTGCCATCACTGATTGTTCCTCATGATTAAGAATTTGCATCGCTATGGCGTTCAGATGTTTATTTTACAAAGATAATTTAATGATATTTTTCATGTATTTTAGACCAGTGAACATGTATTAATATCTTCTTAAACTGTAAATATTCTGAACAGATGCCAATTTTAAAATATTTTCATTTACTAAGTATGGAGGAGTTGTTAAATATACAGGAATGATTCATGTAATAAAACAGATAATACTGAAGTATTCTATAGTATTCTCTAACAGTGTTCTCAGATAATTCAGTTATTTGGAGAAGAAGATTTCTACATAAAAAGAGGCATGCTTTCTGAGTTTCCTCTGCAAGCAGAAATCGTCTAAGCTTTAAATAGTTAATGTGTGAGAAAAATTATGGTTTCTGCCGGGGCCACATGTAAGACATCGTACCCATCAGATAAAAGCAGAGAAAGAGTAAAAAGAGTACTTTAGATACATTTTTACTAATGAGGCGCCATAATATAACTGGGACCTTGAAGCACAGCAACTTCAACTATGCTAATATGTGGGATATGACGCTGCAGAGGTAAGTGCAGTTCGATGTATCGATTAGAATGAATTGTCTTTTGAAACTGTGAAGAATTGTTCTGCAAAAAATCCTAGAATCTGCCAAGGAAATGAAGAAAAGTAGCTATGGTCAGCAAGAGTGGTGCTGTAAGTTGGAAGGTGTGCTTGAATGACAGCGTTTAATTAAGCGTTGTGCTGTGAGTTGGTGACTGATAGCGGTAATTAGAGGAGCTTCCTGTAGATGGCAGCATGCGTTCACAGCTGTTTGAGCAGGCAGCAAAACAAATGATTCGCGTCAAAAGTGCTTTGATATTTTCTGTCTTAGTTTAGATGTGGTAGGATATCTTGCTGACGATTTTATGCATGTAAAGGCTGTATAAAAAGAGTCCATTGTGGCTTTTTTCCTAAGCAGGCTGGTAAGTCCTAGTGTCACTACAAAGTGTGTTCAGTGACACTACAAAGTGTGTTCGCCACTGCCAGGAAAGCGGATGGGGTGTGCATACCTGTCTGTCTTCTGCTAAAGCCCAGCTGTGCTGGGGCTGCCTTGCTGCTGTTGATGTGGGCATTTGCGCCCAGTTCATTTGGCACGGTCTCAGCTGCACGGCTGGTCCCTTGAGGTTCATCAGCTGCGATGCCTCTTCAACCCTGCACGGGCCCTTGCTGTGTTTATCTTCTGCTCTGGTTTACTTGGCTGAGTTGGCTCAGCGCAAGGTCAGGTGAGTGCCACCAGTGCAAGGGAGGTGTAGCGAGTGTGTACGAGGGACATGTTAATATATTTTCTATTGCTGGTAAATCATTATAACATACCATGTAAAATTACTGTTTAATGGTAATTTAAGCTGTTTATCTGAGGAATCTTCAGTTAAATAGATTTTAGGGCTTTCAACAAGCAACATATTTGCTAGACTAATTTAAAAAGTCATTTAAGGTGAGGTGAAGTGTGCCCATAGACCATGACGAGTGGTCTGGCCCTTCGTGAAAGGGTGAGCTTGTCAGCTCCTGTAGATTTCTCTTATATTTTCTCCAAGTTAAGCTTTGACACAGCAGTGTGGAAATGGTACTCAGTCAGCATTGTGACAAAGACTACGTCCTTTCTCTGCACGCTGTGATGTAAGATCTTACCATGAGATGACCTTTACACACCATCTAAGCATTATTCTGGTAGAGTAGATGAAGAAATAGTGGATTTCCAGCTGATTTCCATTTTTGTGAATGTTCCAAGAAATTTTCTGGAACTGTCATCTTTAAGTTCCTGCCATCCTGTCCTTCATAGCCAAACTACTCTTTTTCCTGTCTTTCAAATCTTTTTGCTGATTACCAAATCTGGATTAGGGAAACATGTCTGCTGTCAGTAAGTCTACTGAAGATCTTTGCCACGATTACTTTTTTTGTTAGTTAAAATGAATTTTGTTATTTAACAATCTCGCAACCGTACTGCAAAGATAACTGACAAAAAGTTAACAGATGGGAATTTTTGTTGTTGCAAGGAAGCCTAGCTGTCTCTCTCAACCATAGCTATGTTGTCTCCATTGTACAGATGAGAAAGATGATACACAGAACAAAATCACTGATTTAATTGTTTTGCCTTCAGGAGCAATGAAGCTCACTGATGATACAGTATGCTGCTGCTTATTACTAGTTTAATCTCGTTGAACTAGAAATAGAAACCTGGAGAGTTGCAGCATGTAATGATTAAGTTACATTAGCAGAAGGTGGTAAGCAAACGGCCAAGGACCTAATGACATTAAGCCAGTGCTGTTAATCACTTCTAAAGACATTAAACTCAGAATACTAAAACTGAAATAACGTAACTTCTTAAAGGTCAGCGCTTAAGGTGATATGAAGGCACCATGGCAGCATGACTAACAGCCATGGGCAAGAGTGGTACTATAGCACCTTGTAAGGAGGAAATACAGAGAGTTTCATCTGTTGGTAATGGAAGGTTCCTAAAGGAGATATAGACTCCATAGTCTTAAGACCTTTCTAAAGTCAGAAGAGTAAAATGAATGACGTTTTCCTTTGACACAAATAGAGGCCCCTTTT
>JAVJGI010000002.1:10537830-10577174 GCA_035590275.1 Ibycter americanus | reverse complement strand
TTTCCTTTGACACAAATAGAGGCCCCTTTTGCTGTCTTTCCCACCGAATGCAAGGTCACTCCATGTGGTTGCGAATGGATGACTCAGTTATGGCTGACAATGTTCTATATGGTCGAACAGTAACTTCCACTCACACAGTTTAATATCAGGTTTTTGTTCTGTTTAAGAAACTGAATGTGCATTTGAAAATAATTTACATTAATACAGTATGTCTTCAGGCAAACATCATTCCCTGTTGTTGTGCTTTTCAACAGCCCAGCTATTGTTTGAAGTTAGTCACTGAAACAGTTGGACTCTGTCTGGTGTTATGGGTGTGTGATTGTTACAAAATGGTAAAGAATTTTCTGACAGTTTTGTTTCAATCTGTTTTCACTTTAAATTGGCACTTGACAATGAAGAATTTCATTTCTTTCCTGTTTGGTAGATGACTGCTTGAGTTACCCCTGTAAGTGATTTTCTTTATTTTTAGACTTGGGGTTTTTTTTCCAGATCTGGTCTATTATTGGGTTTGAGTTTAATCTCTAACCTGTCCACATAGCATTTGCAGCTAATGGCAGGAATGCAAAGAGGGAGTGACATTGCTGTTTGCTTTGATAAGAAAGAGCCTTGCTTTTATGACCAACTAATTAAATGGTAGGTAGCAGCTAATGGTGATTATAATTAAGCCTTGGAATTGCCATCTTTTTTCTGGAAGAATTGTATGCTGAGAGAACTAAGCTATCCTCCCTTTAAGGCAAAGATGATTTTTCATTGTTCTGTTACAGTAACTCATCAGCTATTTCACTGTGGAGTCAGTTATAAAACTGTTTATAGTAGTTATTTTCCCACCCTATTTTAAATGTTCTGCTCTTTGAACTGAGTCGTTTATCCCTTCATCGTTTAGCACTACTGACTGTGAATTGAAACTGCTTTATTTTAAACGGGCTGTATCCTGCAAGCCATGCCCTCCCACAAAACTTTTGCAAGAGTTTTACTTCAATGACAGTTGTGTGATAATAAACGTCATGATAATGTTAACGTAAGACTATGCTCCATCTTTGCATAGGTGTAAGTTTATAGTAAATCAGTTTAGTTCAGTGAATTCATTCCAGTGAGATGGGAGCTGAGACAGTGGTCTCTTCCTTTTGGAGCTATATTCCAAAACTGATGCATAACCAACTGATCCCATTGAAGACTGAGATACTCAGCACCTTTTAAGATTAGGCAATGCATCTGTACTTTGCGTACAAAAAGATTTTTTTCTGCTTCTCTTGAAATTCCTAAGAGAAATGCAAAAGTGTGCAAGGGTGCCTGCTGGTTTCATCTTGACAGAAGAACAGTATAGGAGTGAACTGCTGTTCATTCTGGGGCTTGCCGCTCCGCCTGGCAGATGCAGGCTAGCTACGGGAGGTCATATGTATGGGCAGGCAGGCTGTCTTAATAGTGGAGTTTTCTCTTTCTCAGAAGCAGATGATTGAATAGAAACAATGCATTGCTTTCCCCATTTCATGATGAAGACTGACAGTTTGTAGGAGATGAGTCAAAGGTTACTGATGAGAAGATCCATCCAGATAATTGCTGTAATTGCACCCTGAGGATACAGCTCCTATCACAAAGCGTTAGGCAGTGATTCTGTTTGTAAATATATACTTGGCAGTGAACTTCATCATATGCCTTAAATCAAGAAAGTTCCTTCATGAGATATAAATGGATAAAGTTCTCTTTACTTTTTCTTAATCCTATCATGTTTTCTTCTGTTGGCAGGTGAATAGGCAATAGTCACATTCTAAAATAGAGAAGCAGTTGTGATTTAAACATAAAAATACCATTTACTGTTAAATTCTTGGAATACATTAACTGTTATTTCACAGCAAGAACAATAAGCAGCATGATTATTCTGCAAATTCATATTTATGCTGCACATAATAAATAATATTTAATTTGAAAGGGTATCTTTTTCTTACAATGATTGGTTAATTTTTCTTGAGTTTGTCTACTGACTTCTTTACAATTTAATTCAAAAAGCTTTGCTGCTTGAGAGTGAATAGTTACGGACAAGACACACACAGCATCCCTGCCACAAAGTTATTTCTTTATTCCACCCCTCCACAAGGCACAGAAATCTGCAATGCCAAAGCATCAGGATGAAAATTCATACCGGGGAATGAGAGGCAATGAAAGCACATAAAATTTCTCAGCATATCAGTAGTTGCTGTTAAATAAATGCTCAACTATTACAAGCTAAAACTCAAAAATTAGTCTCATAACAGCTAGGTCGCAATTTTAGATATGGTGGCCCTAGCTTCTTAAACCTGTAAAGGAGAGAAAGCTGAGACCGTTTGGATTTCCTAGAAAACACACAAATAATTTTAAAGGTATTTATGTGTGTCAAAATGCATTAGAATATAAAGGTAGCTTTCAGAAGCATCAGTGGCTTAGTCTGTGGCAGGGGTGGGTGGTGCTCTGGTACCTGATGGTATACCCAGGTGAACAAAATCTTGTGTGCTCCAGCCTGTTTGTGAGTGCGTTTGACTTGACAGCAAGCCTGAATTTGAGAACAGCCACTGTTTAATGGGTGTGGACAAAGCTGCTTTGTGTAATGTCCACTGAAATCATTGATCAAACATTAATTTTCATTTTTCAGAACTTAAGTTGTTCTGTGGTTGTTTATGAAACCAGTAAAAGTTCCTCTAAGACTTTGAAAGAATGAGATTCATGACCAAATCCTATTTTTAGAAACTGGAAATTTTTTGGTTTTTAACTGCTCTGACTTGAGAAAATGTATCGCGCCTGAACACATGTGTACTCTTGCTTAATAAAGAAGTAACTTACATAAGTCCTTGCACTGCATGATACAGAGACTATTAGGAAAGAAGAATTGAGGAAGTGATGAAATTTGTTCTATTCTAGCCCACGCTCCCTGGGACACGCATCTAGCCTGGGAATCAGCACAAACTGGGCACATAAGTGTATTTATTTACATTTACCATAATGCTTAGCTGTTAGGAATGTCTTTTCCTTTTGAATATGACTCAGTTTTTCATGACTATGCCCTTAGAAAGAAATTTTAAATAGTATTGATCGATCGCTGACAGCGAACTGTTCCTTGCAGCGTAGACTCTTTAGATTAACCGTCTGTTCTGAGCTTATATTCATGCCTTACAAAAGATACAAAAATAATGACATCATTTGATGCTTCTCTCTAGTGTTACAAAACGAAGTTAGTCTCATGCTTCTCACTGGGTAGGACTAAAGTCCAAAAGCTTTGTGGTTGCATTGCTAAGTGAAACTACGGAAATAAGTAACACCATTATCTGTCAGTCCAGCCCTTGGCACTTACGGTTTAATTATATGAAGAATAAGAAGTCTTGAACAGAGGTTGTGCTCACTAAGAAGTAGTTGAAGTGGCAGGAACTAGCTCAAATACAAAAATCGGGTTGTTTTTTACCTCAGACAACAGTTTATGCTTGAACGTTGTGTATACCACAGAATGTTTCCTATTTTAATAGACTGTTTCTTTGCCCATAGAGGAATTTTTCTTCTCTCTTTCATTCTCTCTCTTATTTTTTTTATATTTTTTTTTTACCAGAGGTCCAGGGGTTTGGAAGCAAAATGTTTCCTTTAGAAAGGAGTTATAATGTTCGTTTTCTGACGGAACTACATAAAGAATCTTGATTTGCCAACCATTAGTGAGGAAGGTAAGTAAGCATCCAACATTGTGTATGACCCTATTTATTAACAGACATTTACATTTGCTGTTCAGGCTGTGTGTTCCATATATCAGTTTTCTATGGTTACCAGAAGCTGACAGAATAAAGAAGTGCAGAGGTAACCTTGTGCTGCTTTAAACAAAGACTTGTTCCTCTCCAGTGCTCTCTGGGGCTGATCTGCATGTTGAGGCATGTTCCTTTCCTCCTGACACTTATACAAAGGCAGCAGGAGAATACCATTTTCTGGAAACTGCTTTAGTTTTTTAAAATCTGCTGTTACTTACTGCTTCATAGATTTTTCTGCTCAAACTCCAAGAAAGTGCGGTAGGAAAGACATGTACCTGTCTTTAAAGTACATGCCAGTGTAGGTATTATAATAATAAAGCTTTGCTCTTACATTGCAATTTATTCGGTTAAGTTTCTTTTTTGTACAGTTAAACTGCTATGAGACTTTTCACACTGATAAAGGCTGCAGTATCAGAGACACAGTGGTTTACATCATATAACTCTGATGAAAGTGTTAATTTAAACTTGTCTTTACTATTATGAAATAAGTAGGTGGTAACAGTCATAAGAAAAATTGTGCCAACATAGATTAGTACACTTAGAATGAGATTATACAAATAGTTTATAGGTTTCAGACTCCATTTAGTACAGTAGAATATGCATGCAATCTGTAAAATTCAGTGATTCCCTGCTTACTTTGGTAGAAATTCCTTTGAAATAACAAACGTATAATTCAGAATAGAATTTTCCATTTTTTATATTAGTTCAATAACAGAACAATAGTCTGATATTATGCTTGTTCAGTTTATGCCTTTTGCCACTTATTCAGCAAAGTGTATAACAGTACTTCGTGCCTACCACGGATCTTGATATTTAATCATAATCCATTCAGTGTCTATAATTCAAATATACTCTTAAAAGTATCCCCGAAGCATTTGCTCATGGGAAACTAGAGACCTTCACCAAACATATTTGCCACCACTAAAATCTATTTGATGAGAGATTTGGGGAAAAAATCTTCTTAAAATACAGTATAAGAGAACTGCAAAGACTGGAGATTGTTTTCTTGAGACAGCTGCTGCACAGGAGCTCTGGCAGCTCTTTTTGCTGGAAATGCTTTGAGGAGGAGACAAACATGGTCAAATTAGCTAGAATGCTGGAAGTTCAGTCAAGGATACTGCCTTAAATAGTTCACCCAGAAAAGGACAAAGCTTTCCCTAAGAAAAGCCCTTTCAGAATTCCAATTACAGTACCGATTTTTAATAAGTAACTATCAAATATAGTAATTTTTCTGTGGTTTTGATTTACAACAGATTATTGGAATGTTATGAGGTCAAATTCAGCCCTCCTAACTATGAAAAACTGACTAATGCAAAAATATATAGCTGAGAGTAAACCTTGATTAGTATTGTTTTTTTATGCTAGGTTATGTTTTTTTCTATTCATGGCGATAGGTCACATAGCTGGGGAAAACTTGACAACAAGACACTAAAATTTAAAGGAAAATATGTTCATTATTAGGCTTCTTCTACTGTGTGATGGTTTTTACTTGCCAAATACCTGCTATCTGACCTTCTCCAGGCTATAATAATATTGACCTAAAGAGCATGGGAGATTATTTTCCAACGTAGGAATAAAATTCAATATTTATTCATAAATCATAGAATACCAGGTTGGAAGGGACCTCAAGGATCATGTGATCCAACCTGTCTTGGCAAAAGCATGGTCTGGACAAGATGGCCCAGCACCCTGTCCAGCTGGATCTTGTGTGTCCAGTGTGGGGAATCCACCACTTCCTTGGAGAGATTATTTCAATGGCTGATTGTGCTCATTCTGAAAAATTTTCCTCTTGTGTCCAATTGGAATCTGCCCAGGAGTAACTTGTACCCATTACCCCTCATTTTTTCTGTGTGACTCTTTGTAAAAAGCAAGTCTCAATCTTCTTTGGAGCCACCCTTAAAGTACTGGAACATGGTGATAAGGTCTCCCCTAAGCCTTCTTTTCTCAGAGCTGAACAAACCCAGTCCTCTCAGCCTTTCCTCAGGTGGCAGGCTTCCCAGTCTTTTGATCATCTTTGTGGCCCTTCTCTGGACCCTCTCTAGGCTGTCCACATCTTTTTTGCATAGTGGGGACTAAAGCTGAACACAGTAGTGTGGTCTGACAAGCACTGAGTAGAGTAGAATAATGACTTATCTGCTGGTGATGCCCTTGTTGATGCAAGCCAGCATCCTCTTGGCTTTCTTTGCTGCAGCAGCACACTGTGTGCTCCTGTTGAGCTTATCACCAGGACCCCCCAGGTCCCTTTCCACAGAGCTGTTCCACAGCCAGGTAGATCCCAACCTGTGCTGCACTCCTGGATTATGTTTTCCCAGGTGCAAGACCTTACACTTGTCCTTGTGGAACTTCATAAGGTTCTTGTCAGCCCACTCTTCCAGCCTATTCAGGTTTTCCTGCAGGGTGACTCTCCCTTCTAAAGCATCCACTTCCCCACTCAGTTTGGTATCACCAGCAAACTTCAGCAGGGATCACTTAAGAAGATATTAACAGCATTGGGCCCAATATTGATCCCTGGGGACCCCACTTATGACAGGTTGCCAGTTTGAAAAGGAGCAATTTACCACCACTCTCTGGGCGCAGCCTGTCAGCCAGCTGCCCACCCACTGCACAGACCACTCGTTCAGATCCTAAGGCATTACTTTCTCTAGGAGGAGGCTGTGGAAACTATATCAAAAGCCTTGGAGAATTCCAAGTGGACAATGCCCACTGCTCGCCCCACATCAACTGAGCAGGTTACTTTGTTGTAGAAGGTGACCAGGTTTGTGAAGCACAATTTGCCCTGGGTGTTTGCCCTTTTATATTCGTTCTTGCTCGGTTGTGAGGAAAACCAGGAGGAGTGAGGTTGCAGCATGCAAGTCCCAAAACAAGAAAGCATTGAAACTGCTGTAGATATAGGCCCTGGTCAGTTAAGTCCGTTTGAGCTTGTTCAGGAGACCACAGAAGTTAGCTTGAACATTTACCTGTGCTAGGAATTTCTAGAGGATAGCAGCAACCTGGACGTTTCCAAGGTGCAATTAGACAGGGTGCTAGACAATCTCATCTAGGCTTTCATTCCCAAAAAAGCTTGAATGAAATGATGGTTCGAGGTCCCTTCCAACCTGGGCTGCTCAGTGATTCTATGATTTGTTTTTGCATTTCAAGAGTAGTCAAGTGCTTTTTGATGTCTTGCTTGGCGTTACAAGTAAAAACTTATCAGAGGTCAATTTCGGAATCTTCTGACAGCTGGTTAGAAGTGGCCAATGTGAGTGAGGTTGAGCAAACCCTTGTGTTGCCAGGGAATTCAGGTAGGCTGGGCTGGAGATAGGTGTGTACTGGCAGGCTGCAAAGGCTGACCCCCTCTTTTTATCTGTCAAATGTAGCACTTGAGTTTGTCCCGCTGGTTTGCCATTAGACTTCAGCACTTTGGGTCAAATTTGGAGGGGAAAATCAGCATGCCTGATGCCGGGCATCCTTATTCCTCTCTTCTAGTGCCATCTCAGGTGAAATGATCACGTACCACCCCATCTTCTGGCTCAAATGTTCCATGCTAGCTTGCCCCTGCTTCTCACATACATGTTTCCTGCTGTTACAGCCAACATGTGTACCTGACACTGCGAATGTTCAGCCTTTCACTTGATCATTCTCATTCTCTCATCTCAAATCCCTTCAGCTGCGACAAAAGCTTTACAGAAGTTCCAGTCTCTCCCAAAGTGCCATATGTGTGGGTGCGACCCCCCATCTGTTAATTAACATTTGCAGGCACAGACCAGTTTCTAATCATGTTGGTAGATAGCGGCTCTACTCAGCCCACTTGTATGAAAGAGTAGTTTTCAAATGCCAAAAGTAGGAACAAATCTGTGGATCATTTCTCGCCATCCCTTTGCAAATGCAGCCCCTCATTATGGTTTTACATTTGCCTCAGCAAAGGGTTAACACAGGCTGTGCACAGCCAGTCCCCTTACTGCCTCTGCTAAAGAAACATTAATTATAGAGAGCCCTAAGGATTCAGAGCAGCTAAAAAGGCTGAGTAGTATTTAAAACCAAGACAGTCAAATAACTGGTTGGATTTGATCTCTAATAAATTACTATGTTCTGATGATAAAATTCAGCAAGAGTGTGACAGTCAGATGGGGAGTTGGCAGCAAAAGTTTTAAAAATAAGTAGACTTAAATTGCAGGAAAGTACAGCAGGCAGCTACTTGGAGTTCTTTTTCTCTGTGCATTGTGTGTCTGAGAAGGCAGGCAGCCTGCTGGCAAGCTTTTGACCTTTTGTGTGCAAAATAAAATATGCAGGTGCAATAGTGTGAATGCACAACGGGTGACAGTGACTTTCAGCTGTGGGTTTGTGCACCGAGGGCCCCGCAGGGCTGCCAGGGGAGCTTCAGATTAGTTCCATTAAACCCGAGATTGACACAGGGAGAGGCTATGCTGTAAAGGATTGCAGAGTATGTGTTTCCCACAAATATTCTTGTATTCAAAACCTGTAAATCAGCTGATGGAAGACTTGTTTTAAATTATCTTGCTGATAACTGATCTAATTCTCTTATTGCTCTATTCATATTTCAGTCTGGAGTAAGTCTTCTCGGGGCAGTTGAGTTTAGTTCAATTACATTGCTGCAGCCGTGAAAGAAAACCCATACCTGTATGGTATGGACTTCTCAGTATAATTGTATTTGGAGAAAACTAGGACAAATTTGTATCAAGACAGTTTAAAGCTCCTTTTACCACAGTATCTGAGCAGCTTATAATCTTTTACATGCTTTTTATCAGAAAAAAAAAAAACAACTGTGGAACTGGGGAAGCATTATTCCTTTTTTGTGTGGTTTTGAAGCTGATGCAGTGAAAGACTTACTATCTAGAGCAGTTTATGGGAGAGAAAGCCATGCCAAGCTGTAGGCTGATGCAGCAGCATTTTTTCTCATGAAATCTTTGTCACAGCAAGCAAAACATAGGGATATTTTTGAGGGAAAAAAAAAGTGTTAGCCGTTATTCTGATGTTTCCTTGCTCTCCTTAAAGTTTCACATGAGATTCTTTCTGCATGGAGGATAAGTTTTGTGTCATTTTCACTTGGTAGCATCAGTGTTGTTTGGCCCATCTTAAATTGTCAGCTGGCTCTTTTTTATGTGAAGGATATAATGGTTTGGGGTTTTTTCCCCAAGACAAGTTTTAAAGCTTAAACTATACCAAATTAAACATATTTATTGTGCAGCTTGTATTATTACATTCTGCACCTTAAAGAAACATTAGTTACTTGAGTCTAAATTATTTATGTCAAAGGGAAAAATACATTCTCAGATAGGCTGTCGTTACAGACATAAGTGTTCTAGGGCCATGTGCTAATTACTTAAATGAAGTAGCAATTTCATAGTTTATGTAACGGATAAGAATATGTCATTAATTAGTTATGTTCTCTAAAATTTGTTGCTTGTACGTATCAAGTAGGATTTAAGCCTGTCCCTTTAAAAGAAAGGACAAATAACTATATTTTACACTGTTTGAATGAATATAATAAGGCTTTCCAGCACTTCAGCAGAATGAGCATAAAGAATGCATTTTTAGTGTATCCTTGTTTTAAAGGTGACTTGGGAAGCATTTTTGAAAGTTTTATTTATTGACCTACTTTTACTGATTAATAATAAAAGAAGAAAGACAAAAGGGTCTTTTTTTTTCTCACCCTTTTAGAAATTCAAGCTTTAGTCCTGGGGGAAAAGAAGAAGAAAAAAAAGAACACCAAAAACCTGAGATAGCTTCTGTCTATAGGAGAACAGACAAACTGTAATGGTGACCATACTTTATTAGGATACCTATTGATTTTGCGTGTTATTTTTAATTTTTCATAGTTTTAGCTTCATGAAGGCTTTTAATGTAACTGTTCCTGAAAGAACTCTACAAATTACATATGGGGAACCTTGCAAACAGCTGGTTCCTGCACATGTATTGGAGGAACCTTCTTCAGATGTCTTGCTTTGCCTTATTTCCCCATTGAGAGATCTTGCTGGGCCAGACTGGAAGGTTGGAAGTGACTTTTTAAGACCAATCTTCTAACAGTGAAGAAGCAGCACGTACCATCTCTGACTGTCCTGGTTGTCAGAAGCAGATCAGACGGCAGTTTAGCTGACTTCCCCCAAGATGGACCAGGCAGTGCCTGAGCTGGTTGATTCCAAGACGTATGAAAATTTGATCAGGCAATGAAAAAGTACTGGTGAACTGTGGCATGGTTCTGCATCTGGGTTTTGTTCTGGCTTTTGAACAAATTGAGGAGTGACACCTCTTTGTGTCCATTTTTCCACCTTTTTCTTGGGAGTCCTTTATGCCTGGAAACCTGTCTGAGGATGTGTTGGGTTATATTCCAAATTCCTAAAACTGCAAAGTAAAATGAATGAGAAGTGACCAGTTTTGAATGTGATAAAGGTGCTATAGCTAGAAAGGTGACAGTGACGTTGGGCATGTCAACACTGCAGTGGCTGGAGAAACACGTATTCTTAGTTCTCCCTCTGCAACAGAAGTGACAAGAGTCCTGGGTCTCTCTGGAGAAAGAGAGTTGCTCTACTCAGATATTCAGTGTTTATGGGATCAATATTCATATAAACAAGGCTGAAGAGTTCCAGAATTCGGTTCTCAGAGTTTAACGTTGTTGTTATGGCTCCAGTGTTCGTAAATTGTTCAGGCATGAAAAATCACCAGTTTCTACTGTGGAAAAAACCCCACACAGTACCAAACACCCCTGTCTTTCTAAATCATAGAGGAACACCTAAGGAACTTACATAGAGAATTATGAATCCAAAGTTGTATCTGTTGGATCACATTTAGAACCAATTTTTAGCTTCCATGTTCATGTCAAAATATTGCTTTAAAAGATTAAAGGACATGGGTTTGGAAGCTTAAATAACCTATGTAGAGAAATTTGTATTCTTGTTTAGGTGTTTCAGCTAAAACCAGTTCTAACTATTATCTGCTGGTGGCACCATTACCCCAGAAGAATTTAATATCCAAGTCTTAAACAGAAAAAATGCCACAGATTACACATTTCAATCAGATTTAATGGAAAAAAAGCTGTCTTTTTTTTTTAATTTCTTCATAGTTTGATGTCAGTTAGATGATTTAGCTTATTGTCTGTCTCAACAACAGACGTTATTAAAACAGGTGATTGCAGCAGGTTTTTGGACTGAGCATGTCAACACGGCTCAAGCAGTTTATAAGGAAGGGAAGAACAAACGCTTGTGGAGCTGAATATAGATATTGAGATTTTTACATGAAATGTGTGTGATACTACTGAAATCTGGTAAGAGCTAATGCCTTGAGATTCTGGCTCTCCTGCCAGGACAGGACTCACTTTTTTAGATCCAGCTTCAGGGCTGACCGTAGTCTACACTAGTGAGCTTCAGAGAGGATCAGGTCACACGAAGACCTGCAGCACTGTCCAAAAAAAAGGTCCACATCCAAGGCAGCTGGAAAGACGGACACTAGCAGCTGGCAAGGCTTTGACTATTTCTACCCATACATTAAAATTGCTCACCATAGGGCTTCAAGAGCTGTTAACTCTGAAAACACCACTCACTTCTGTCCCCGACACTCTGAGCTGCTCAGTGTGCCCTTTAGACAGCAGCAGAGCCTGGACCCGGTCCTCACTAATGAAGCCTCCTGTGAATCTGGCATTTTGATGCTATAGGGCCTTTGTGGGTGACACTTAAAGAAATGAGTTTAATAAGGAACCTAATGATAATGTAACAGGGAAGGAAATTGTCTGGCAGCATCACCTAAAGCGGGTGATTCTTTATGCAATCATACCCTGGTTTTTTCCTGCATCAGAAGTATTTCTACATTGAGTTTTATTTCCCTTTTTTTTTTTTTCTTTTTTCCCCCTTTCAGGAATCTTGGCTAAATAAATAAAAAAACAATTTGGAACTTGGTTCATCTTTTGGATGCTGATGATTATTCTCTGACACTTGGCTTTTATAATTGTAAGTGGGTAGGAACAAGGCTCTCAGTCTTACATCTCGTCTAAATTTTGACAAGGCTTTGGTTTGAGGTATGATCTATTGATAAAAAGCTTCCTGGTAGCTCTTCGCTTGCTACAGAATGATTGAACACAGGTACATTAGCTTTTGTCTGTGGGGTAACCGCAACCATTTGTTTTTGTTGGCAGCTAAAATACAGCTGATTCTGTTTCCTTCACAAGCTTATACATGTGTTAAAAATCTATGGATTAAAAATGAGACCTCATTTTTGAAGCATGTCAGTTGTGTTTGTATGTGCAGAAAGTGAAGGGGGTTTTGATGTGTTTTTCATATAACAAGCACTGTACATTCACAGCCTTTGACTACAGCTTATATCCATTTTATACATGGTAGTTGGATATATGTATATTTAATGCCCGTACCAAATTTTATGCTACCTTAATTTTAATTTTTAAGGACGATATTGATTGCTGCAGTTGTTCTGTTGTTAATATTAACGTGGGTTTAAATCACCCCCTGGCTCAGGAAGTGCCAGCAGTGCTGCTTGTAACATGGAGGGGGTATTCAGGTGGGCTGGCGTTGTCTTCATGGTGCTTGTAATGCTCCTCTCTACAGATTCATTGTTGGCCACTGCTGGAAGCAGGTTAGTGTGTTTGGTGGCTCCTCCTCCAGCTGATGAATCACAGCAGCTGGAAGTTAAATAGTTATTTTCTGTGCACTTATTCACAGAAATAGATTACAGAAAGTGTTTTGGGTGTACGTTCAGCATGTGTTTCATAGTTGCTAAGTTTCCTGAGTCTGAATCTGTATTTCCTTTGTTTCTACATTCCCTTTCTGACACAGACAAAAACTTTGAGGTGTGAAAATGTCTGACTTCACACTTTCGATTTTATTTACTTCACTGAGCTTTTCCTAATCCTTCATGTAATTTCCTAGACTTTTTCATTATTGATATATATTGATACAGAACTGTATGAGCCAATTGTATACCACAGTGCACAATGCAGTTTGACTTCTCCCATGGCTAGGAGGGGCAATAATTTCCAACACACGGAGTGCTAAGTATTTCTCCACACAGTTTTCTTCTAACTTCAGGTTTTAGCTTAATGCTATGAAGACTGAAAACTTTTAGTAGTTACCTAAATTAATCTTTGTCCTCCCTGGAAGATGCAAACACTTCTAATTAAATGCGTAATGGGCAGTTTCTTACAAGGAAATAATTACTGTAGTCGCCTTCCTTTACTCAAAAATGGGAGAATCACACAACACTTCAGTCCATTGTGAATGTCCTTATCCATGGCACATGGTCCTGTATGTTAGGATTAAATGAGAAAGTTGTGCAGTTTATAAATCCTCTTATAAACTCTGCTAATTTTCTTTTTTCTCCCAATTTTAGAAAACACAAATCCATCCTATGTTGCACTTTCTTTCTCGTGGTTAATGTCGCTTTATATTGGGGCAGAAGTAATTTGTGCAAGACACATTGCTTGTAGGACAGTGCCTAAAAATATCTCAAAAGGTCATTGCACATCAGACAGAAGGCAGCACTTGTTCCAGCCACTTGCGCTGAGAACTACAGGTCTTTGTTAATATTAATTGTGCATATTTTAAACAGTGCATGTTGTAAAAATACACTGCACAAACACGCAGCGATGAGCATTTTGTAAGCCTTGGGACTGGATAATGGAGGTCAGTTCTTCAGTGATGATTTTAGGCATAAATGTTTGCTGTTCTTAACCTCAAGGTTTGTGAATTAGAGCCATATTGTGCGTATTCTTCCAGGAAAGTGGGATATATTTCCACACTCAGCATTTCTAAAAATACAAATAAAATGAAAATAGTAACAAAGATGTATAAAGTACCAGGAAGATTCAGAGCTAATCATTTGCACAAACATTCACCATGATTGTGCTTATAATAGTAACTATATACACAGAACATGGGAAAAACTCTGCTGGGAGATCAAGGCCAGATTCCCTATGTGCTCATAAGAAACTGAACTGCCTTGAGGAGGTAGACTTACAGCCCCGACAGCCTCCTGTTCTTTCTGCCTGCCCTGGGAGCTACTGGCTGAAGGATGCATCTGCCAGGAGGGCTCCGCGCTCGCGGTGCAGCCTGCTGCAGCTGCCCTCCGGGCCAGCCCGGCTCCCGCAGAGGCTGCAGATGGCTGGCAAAAGGCAGAGGTGGCAGACTGCTCCGTGGGCTGACGTTAGGATCCAGCTAGGTTGTCCCCAGGGGTTATCTTCTTTCTTACAGGGGTGGTACAACTGGGAAAGGGGGAAGTGAAATTGAAAACTAGCTCTCAAAATGTAATACATGCATGCATTCGTCTTTTCTGCCATCCCTTCTTGTGAGCCCAGATGAAATCAAAAGACAGGATTCTCTCCTTGGATGGATATTCCCTAACAGTGATGTTTTTACTAAAAAAACCCTGATTCTGAGACTTTTATATGTCTGCACAGAAAAGACTGCAATATTTGAAAGGCTATTTCAATGTTAAACAAAGAAACCGTAACACCTGGACACCATTCCTGTCAAGGCTGTCGCACTCTAGCATGCTTGGTTTGTTTTGTAATTTTTCCTTAATAAGAAAATGTTGAAAAGGTCTGGATCTGGCTTTGCATCAAAGGCAGTGAAGCTGTACATGTACGTAGTTGTTTATAACGTGACAGAGTGCTACATGGCAATTTACAAACCAAATTTATGTTGCTATTCAGTATGGCTTTTTCAAAAAACCTGGTGCATGAATGTGTTTACAATGGTAATTATTCACACAGACTTTGAAGAAAAAAGAATGCGGAAAGAATGAAGTGTGGTGAAAGCGCCAGCATCACAAGTCTGGAAGGTGATGCTATGTAGGTAGAGTCATTTCAGAAATTCTTGAAATGGTACATTTATGAAGATACATATTAATTCCTTTTGGAAGAAAGATTGAGGTAGAACAGATGGGGTGGTGGCCAAGAAAATGGTTTGAAAGGAAGCAATGTACACGTGTTGACATTTCCTGCTTTTACATAATTAAAAAAAAAAAACCAACTTATAAAATAGCCTTAAGTGGAATAATTGTGTTTATTAGTGTGGTACGAAGACAAGCATTTTCAGCATTTCCAAAGGCCTGTCTTGCACCGTATCTCTCTTCCGTTGTGTTTGACCAGCCCATTTCATCTCTGCCCAACACAGGCTTTTATTTAATTTTTGAGAAGGCAAGATGCCATGAACACAAATTGAGCCGCATCTTTTACTTGCCGTGCGTGCAACCTTTTCCACCTAGAGAGGTTAAATGTAAGCAGGGCTTTGACCATCTTCCAGTGGCTGCCCTCTTGAGGTGGAAAGTCATTGGCCCTGCCTGCCCTGGGCACAGGTTTCATCTGTCTCTTCCTCTGAGCACAATTAAAATTCATCAGCTCATTCCCACTGTCCCTACCAGAGAATCAGATCCTTGAAGCAGGTTTGGGAGGGGAGGATGCTGGTAGGTTGAAGGCCAAGGAATATCTTCCTCCCTGGTCCCCCCTGGTATCCATCCATGCAGTCCCTGCCCCATGCGCTGGATGCCTTCCACCTCTCTGGTCCCGAGATATCCCCTGGATATCCTTGCAAGAATCCCAGTTCCCTCTCTAAGCATCCCCCATAAGCATCCCCTGAAGCATCCCGTAGCTCTGCAGATAATGTTCTGCTGTCTTTTTTTCAAGAAACACTTGAACATATGTTTTATATGGAGATGCTGATGGACAGCAACATCTGCTGCTCCCAGCCAGTTCATACACTCTTATTTGGATTGTAATTACTTCATCGGCTGTGATCTGTGTCCTGTGTTTGCCCACTATCTGTTCCTGTCAGGTCTTCGTCTTCTACAAACTACCCATTATGTAGTGCTAATAATTAAATCTCCCCTCCACCAGGCAGGTCTGAGCTGTGCAAGAAGGACCCTCCTTGTCCATGCAGCTGCCAAAGAAGATGCCGCTTGTAATGATGCCTTAATCACCTGCCTGCTAGACAATGGCTGGGACCACCTATTTGTTTCAAACAAGCTATTTTAGCAGCTGTCAGATGCTAATGGCTTTCAGCTGCTGACAACCTGTGCCCTATGCAAACCAGGGGACATATCGTGGAAATGTGCATAAATATTCATGTGGGACTAACAAAACCAAAAGTGCAAGCATGGTTATCACAGCTCTTGCATGAATATATTGTAGCCGGCCCTGTTGTGTTGGTTTTAGTGTGATGAACACAGGGCAAACGTTTCGAGGTAACGTTGTCCTTTTCATGTTTGTGAGAAATAAAATCCAGTGAAGGTAGTGGGGTTGCCAGGGGGTGTGAGTAAGAGCAGGATTTGTACCCCTGCATAATGTAAACAGCTCTAGACCGGCGTTGCTGCCTGTCATGGGTGATGCACTGAAACCTGTTATCGACAGAAAGGAGTTGCTTGTTTAATCATTCTGTTTGCATTTCTATCTTGAACCTGCATATGATGAATTGAAAGTTTCTCACCAAATCTGTGCTAGATGCTTAAGGAATTCAAGGACCCAGTGACTGAGGTCAGAGTTCTACTTTTTAAATTAATTAACTAATTTCAAGAACAGCAAAGTATCTGATTTAGTCAAGACTTGATAATTTCCCGCTGTTCTAGCACCCTGAAGCCTCAAAGCTTTGACATCAATAGAAATATTGTGAGTCAGTCTCTTTAGACAGACTGTTTTACAAATTAATTCTGTCAATGTGTCTGCATGGGATGATTTTGAAAATATTTTGTTTGTAATGTGCTTTTACTTTCCTCAGCAGATTCTGGATAGCCATGCTGAGAGCTGATGTTCAGATTAAAGTACGTGATGGGGATGATGAAGATTCTGTAACAACAGAGTCAATGAAAAAGCACGATGGTCCTCTTGAAACTCTTCCTTGGCAGGTACCTATAAGGTACGTAAAAAGCCAGTGATGTGCATTTGCTGATGTTTCTCTACCATGTCAATAACTTGCAGTAACATTCAAAATCTGTAAAATGTTTTTAATCAGTCTTCTGTAAAAGTAATCAATTTTGGGGAGACTAGTAAACCTGTCTTTATATATCCCTTACCTTTTTAATCTCTACTGCCCAGAGTGAAGTTTACCATTAAAATTCACTAAAAAGTTGCTGTCTTTAGGATTGCATAAAAAGGTGCAAAGTGGGACAGGGATTAAGGGATCAATTCTGCAAACTGTTGGGATGCAAATGATTTTACTTATGAGTGCTTCAGTGGGAAAAATTCACACTGTTTTGGCTGCAGTCTGATTCTCATTTGCACTGACTCTGCTATATACTGCTAGAATTGGTAGGATTCAATCCTAGAGTGGGACCACATGAGAAATGTTTCTTGGGTATGTGCAAAGACAGACTCTATGAAGGCATTCTGTTGATTAGCTTCATCTAAATCTGAAAATAATTATAAATTCTTGGTGGTATCTGAATTCCCTTGCATAATTAACCATATAGCCTGCGTATGTATATTTTTGTGGTGAAGAAGTCCTGTGAAAATGAAGTTAATTCAGTGTTTCAGAGAGGGGTATTTTAGTTAGAAATTGTTGTCATAATAGTGACACAAAAGGATTCAAATATTCTGTAACTTGGTATAAATAAAATATTAAGATGCAGGTGTTGCTCATGAACCATCAAAGAGTTTTCCACTGTTCTATTAAAATAAAAAGAAGAAAAAACAGAGCTGTATGCTAATCCTTTCCTTTGTTGCTTAAGGGAAATTTCAATATCAAGTAGCAATATCCATATCATTTGAACAGCAGTTGCAACCCACTGATGTTTAAAGTAAAAAGTGCAACTACTGTAATCAACAAAACAGATGCAAATGTCTTGTCTGTTAAACGTAGCTACCTACTTGCTGTCTCAATTAGAGTGGAAAACTAATCAGATAATTAAAAACTTAGGACCTATTCTTTCATTTCTGTCATAGTAGTAGTTTGTTCAGAAGGAAGTTGGAGTGGGCTCGGCTAGGTGCAGTGGCAGCGTGAGTGAGGGTCCCTGCAGCAGCGCAGCCAGCGCTCCCCTCTGCTGCCTTGGAGGTGGGAAAGGGATGCGTCTCCTCCCGGCCGCCCTGTTCCCGAACCCTTCTCCTGCCCCTGGGGACAGGAATGGCCTTTTGGTTCTGTTTACGCCCGGTAGCATCCCAGTGCAAGTCTCTGCACATTTTTGTAAATAAGCAATAACAAAAATAAATGACATTTAGCATTTAGATCTCAGACCAGTGGTTTTGTTTGTGCAGGATACAGCATAGCAGGTTAGATAAAATCCCGCTGAACTCCCTGAGCTCTGCCATCCCAGGCTTTGGGTGGCTGGAACCATTCCTCAGAGGGCTTTTTAACTCTAACAAAAACCCTGTAATGGTATGAAGAAAGAGTTTACTTTATTCCTCATATTTCCAAATTAAACAGTGAACACGTGTCGATGGTGCTTTTCTCTACTTGGTGTTTTTGAGCCGCTAGCGTAACAACTGGAGCCCGCTAGGGATATCCATGAGAATGATTTCTGAGCAAAACTGCCTGTCTTGGAAAAGGGAAAACTGCTCGGGAAAAGACTTGGGTTCAAATTGAAATTAAACTTCTGTTAAATAAGGGAAATTGATGACAGCTTGGCTGTCCACCTGGGTAAAAGGATCTTACCACTTTCTGTAAAGTGCCTGCTGGTAAACCCCCTTCTGTGCCTGTGCCTGGGGAGCTGTGCTTGTCCTGGGCAAGGGAGGGAGGTGCAGCCCCCCCTTCCCTCCAGCTCCTGCAGAACAGGCTGCAAAGGGGGAGGCCCAGGAGCTTCCCTGTCTTTGTTGAAGTCCCTTCTAATTTTTTCTTCCTTGACGGAGAAAGAAAATTAAACGGATGAGGCCTCCCAGACAGGTTGCTGATGGGATGAGAAACTCTGCTTTGCTTCTTCTAAAACACTTTCCTGGGAAAAGGCTGTTGTCTTTTTTTTTATTATTATTAGTATTTTTCCTAATGAGGAGACATCTTATGGAAAAGGATTTCCATCTTGTGGTCAGCTGTGGTAATAAAACACTCCTGCTGAGTTTTTTTAATAGCAAAACAAAATGCTTTTAATAAGAAGTAATGCAAATCATTTGTAGTTCCTTGTGAAGGTAAATGTTGAAGACCATACGAAGTCTGCTTGCATTTGTACTTGGGTGTGTTTACCTATTAGGCGGTAAAAGTGTTTCAGGACTAGCCCCCTTCAGAAAGTCATCTTTGGAACAAAAGAGAATTGGAAAAGGTATAATATAAACTATTCCTGACAGAATATTAGATTTTGACACATCACATTGTACAGTATGTTGGCCTCATGAACCATGCACAGGAGCCCAGACTCAGAATTATTTGTAGGCTTAGCAGAAGAGAGGCAATTAGTCCTGAACTTCTGGGAAAATTTCTATCTAGAGCCAAATATTGTTGCTGGGATTGTTTTCTATTCCAGGATGACTCAGGCTCGGTACAACGTCATCATAACTTCATGCAGATATTTGTTCTTCAGGAAAAATTTTGAAACTCATGCTGTAATCTCGAAATAGTAAAACGCTGCAGGGTTAAGTGCTGGAGTTCACTGGAAAATCTACTCACTTCAGTGGGAAAGATTTTTTAACATACTAAAAACAAAACAAATTTGGAAAGGTCATTTTAAATATTAAGAACTGAGACTGAAGGGCAAAGCTGTGTGCGCTGGAGAAGTTTGGAGCTGCCAGCATTCAGGATCTAGTGTAGGTTGTACCTCCAGTGCCCTTTAAATGACCTCTATTGTACAAGCTTACAAATACAGGTGAGGCTCTTAAAAAGGAATAATTTGATTCTTATGTTTAATTATTATTTTATTTTTCCAGTTGCACACTGTGATGCCACCACTGATTGCACTGAAGATATTCTGACTTCAGTGAGAGCAGGACCAACCCTGAATATTTATAAGGAGAGTTAAATAAGATCTCAGATCAAATTCTTATAGATACATGTAAGAACTTTATAAGTTCTTTTTATTTTGAGGGCTTGTAACTAAAGGAGATGTTCAGTGTGTTCCTCAGTGGGTGCCAAAAAACTTATTTTCAGAAGTGTCTCAGTCTCAGGGAAAGTCAATGACTGCTATATTTAATCTGAAGTCTGTGCAACTGCTGCCGAAATCAAGCCATGTTCTTCTTGTAGGAATAATAAGAAAAAAAATACAGCATTTATGTGAAGACTCAGGAACCATACATATGACTTGTATGACACAGTTGTGTAGATTTTAAAAAGACAGTTCATCAACATCATCTGAGGTTGTGCTTTAAATGTTACTGTAAGGAAAGTTGAAAATAATGAAAAGTTATGAACTCTTTGCAATATTTGGTAGTTTCCAGAAAAACTTACTTCCAAAGTTTACACATGGGCCTTGTTCTATTGGTAACTGCAGTCAGTGGGTTTTTGCCGTTGTCTCTACTGAAACAGGATCCCATTTATATTTTTATTCTTATGTGGAAATATAAATCTTGGACCTTAATCACAAGAACACTTAAGGAGGAAAAGACTTTGTCTTTTTATTAAAAAAAAAAAAGAGTCATTGGAACTGCTGGTTTGTTAAAAGCATTAAAAAATACTCAAGGAAAAGCTTCCTTAAATCAAACAAGTCTCTCACTTTGCTTTTAGACCTTCCTGGAGAGTGCTGTGTTTATACCATTTATTTTAAGTGTGAGAACTTTATGTCAGATCAAACCATTAGCAACTCTCTGGGGAGCAAATAGCAAAGTGCCCGGCACGGCTCAGGGCTGCTGTGAAGAAATACAGTTTCTACACTTTCGTGTTTCACCACAGGAAGCGAGCAATGAGGAGAAACCAGCCGGAGAGAGGAGGGAGGCAGATAATGTGGCAATGAAGGGAGCAGCTGAGCGCTCCCCGGGTGGCTGCTCAGCAGCTGCTGGGGGCAGCGGGCTGGGCTCTCCGGGCATCCCTGGCCCACCCTGGCCACTGGGCTTCAGCAGTTGATATGTGATGTGAATTACGCACCCAGCAGGCCAGGCTGGCTACAGTCCCTGGGGTCCCTCTCCAGTTTTGGACTGTTCTGTGAATTGCAATATGTACATGGGTGGACATTTCTTTCAAAGTTTTGGGACATCATGCGTGGTCTCTTGCCCACTGTAAAGCCAAACTGAGGGGCTTTGCTGAGCCTGCTGGCGAAGATGTTGGTTGAGGGCTGAATAACTTTTTTTTTCAATTTACTGGATTGCTTCCATTCTCTGTTTTGAACAACTGAGTAATTATGTCTTTTGAAAAATGTTGCTTCATTTATCTAGTTCTCTGGACCTATAATATTACCCAGTGTGCTGTATTGGTGTTGGTGAAGAAGTGTTTGACTTCTCTGAAATTGTGTTGACAAATGTCCACTCGCTTGTCCGGAGGTGAGGTTTGTGCACGTGCTTGTGTTTTCATTTTGGAAATTTGCCCTGCACAGGTAACAGTAGTACCTATGTAAGCTCTGATGTACCCTGCAGTCCCGATAATCAGTGGGTGGGCACCACCCTCCCTGCTTCTGCCATTTCTAGCCTTGGAGAGGACTATTTTGTGCTAGGTTTGGTTCCCCGCATCCTCAGCTTTTCAAACCATGACGAGGAAAATAAGTATGAGTGCTTTGGAGAGAGCTGGCTGGCCAATGGCCTGTTGGTTTTTTCCTTTTATTACTAGCTGCTAAGAAATATCTGAAGGGATCTGTCAAGCACGCTTGTGGTGTTCCTTTCCATGTAAATGGCTGCTGGGGTCTCCAAAGTGTGGCCTCAGAGGAGAGGGGCAGCTGCTCCCAAGGTCAGGAGCAGCAGGGAGGTGTCCCAAGTGGCTACCAGTGGTGACTTCCAGAGAATGAGGCAGTTGTGACACAGGCTTTTCTGAGCATGGTCTGTGCCAGGACATGTCATGGGGAATTTCCCTTGGAAAGGGGCTCTTTGGCTACTCTGCTTGGTTCCTCTTGGACTTGGGAAGTCCTGTGTTTTGCAATCCCAACACAGAGTGGAAATCAGGTGCCTTGATAAGTGATGGAGCTCATGGTGCCTCGAAGAAGGGCCTTCACCTGCTGAAACTTTGCTTGTTTCTATGGCTGAAATACAGTGCGGTTTTTTTCATTGGTTTTATTTTTTCTGCAGTTCCTAAGCTGTGGGTGAGCGCTATGACACCAGGCTGCCAGCTTTCAACAGAAGCATCCCAGAAATACTGGTTAATCACTAGTTTATTAGCTTATGGCCTTAGGCAAACCTGAAATCATTAACAGCCCATTTGTTGGGCTAATGACTCTTTTTTTACTAGATGTATAATTTAATATATGGTAACTTTCATGCTTAATTATGATCTTCAAAGCTTCTTTTGAAGGAATTTATTTTTCTGCATGCATGTATATAAATGGGTTGGGAGCTGGCTGGCTTTTCTTGCACGCTACTTTGTGTTAAAATCTAGATAGTTTATTTAAGAAGATTTTAATTTAGATATGGGTATTTCCTCCTTTGCTTGTTCTTTCAATATTTTTATCTTTGAGTGACTGAAACATAAATAATGATGAATTACCAACAGGTTTAAAATGGCATCATTTTATGCCCCATTGTAGCTTGTTACATTGTTTTGGACAAGACGTAAACCCAAAGTCCTGATCAATAGGGCCATTGTGCCAGCAGTTTCCAAATGAATGCGAGTCCTGATCTCAGTGTCCTGGCCACGTTCCAGCCTGGTTCACATTTTACTCAACGGCAAGTCCTACTTCTGTTCTCGCTAACCTCAGTGGGAACAGAGACAGACCACTGTAAAGTGCTGCTAATCCCACGTGCCATTTGCATGCAGCACTGGTAAAGCATTCTGGGATCAGTTCAGATGAAAAAGGCTAGGCATGTAAGATGTTTTTCATTGGCATCCCAAATCCGCTACTATATCAACGAAGGAATGTTATGATTTTGTCAATTGGGATGACTTTTTTGAGCTAGGCAGCTGATTGAGAAGGATAATAAAATTGAATTTTATTTTCTTTCTGTGAGCTCTAGTGTCCCCTTCGTGGAGATTAAAAATTTCCTGGTACTGTTTTCAGCTCCACAGAGCAAGCAAAAGATAATCTTGTGCTTGGATATACTCACAGTGTTGCGATCCACTAATAGGATCGCCATACAGTTTTGACTTAACAGGCACTGGGAGAGGATAATCCTGTTTATTCAGTCATCCAAAACACTGGTGATCTGAGATAATCAGTGGGCTGAGAGCAGGGGAGGAGGAGGGATGTGTGAGGTTTGCTTTGCCTGGGTGGTTCATCTGGTCAGACACTTAGTGCTGGGGAATGGCTTGATCTCATTATTGCAGCCCTGGCAGAGCATGGGAGAGTGCTGGAAACCTCCTCACAGCACAAGCTGCGGAGAAGCCAACTTGATAAAATAATAGCCTTTGGCAGAGTCTGATCCAGATGTTGTGCTCCACAATTTTCAGCTGGTTTTCTGTGACTGATTTAGTATAGAAAGGCTCAGATAAACATCGGCGTGGACACATGAGGTACTTTGCACAAAATGCTTTGGCTACCAGGTGGCAGTGATTGCATGATAAATGGAGCATCTCCCCAGGCTCACTCACATTCGGGAAGTTAAAGAAAGCTAGTGTCTTGTACTTGGATCCAAATTTGCGAAAAGTACCACCAGTGTCGACTTTTCTAGACATGAGATGCTACTTTTTCATAGGACATTGAATATTTGTATGTGGCCACTAGATCTCTATGAATGTAGGAGCACATTCTGCGGATGTCTTCCAAAAAATATGATCTGTAAGGCACCTTCCCTAGTGATCTGGAGATATGGCTTGAGAGGACTCTCTTGAGAGAGCAAGTTAGTGAGCTTGCAAATTATTTTCTTTTTCAGTTCTTCTGATCATTAAAGCTTTCCCACTTTGTATTGTATCCTAATCACTTGCCCATTAATTTATTGGCTCAGGTTTCTTCGAAAAGACCCTATCATCACTTCTATTTTATCTTAGTCGATGTGCTTATATAGCAGTCAATGCTTCCCTATTGTAGATATTTTTGTATTTGTAACATTAACTTTTACAGCTGACATGAGCCATGGATTAACTTCAAGTAGTGATGTTCACTTGTAAGCCTTCTTTTATGATCTCTGAGCTGTCATAGTGCAGATGACAGGTTTATAGTTTAGGAAGCCAGTAGCAATGGCTGAGCAATTGCTCACTAGTCTTTATAACTAATGCACTGTAGCTAGGTGCAACTCCTCACCATGGTGACACTTGCAAATATTGAACACACATAAAGCGATTTGCGGGACCCAGTATAATGCTTACTTTAATTAATATTTTACAAGATACTAGCTTTATTTAACTTTCCAAATGTGAGTAGATACAGGAAGATGATCCAAAGGAC
This sequence comes from Ibycter americanus, assembly GCA_035590275.1. Taxonomy (NCBI): domain Eukaryota; kingdom Metazoa; phylum Chordata; class Aves; order Falconiformes; family Falconidae; genus Ibycter; species Ibycter americanus. The sequence continues at coordinate 10,553,115 of JAVJGI010000002.1, read as the reverse complement.
AGAATGTTGCTATGTAAAATTTATAGGCAGACATGTTTGTGTGCTTGTTTATAAAATAATATTTTAAAAGAAGATGGGTTTTTTTCACCTGTCTCTGCTTGCAGATGTTCAGGGCCCTGCAAATGGCTCCTGTGAATTTTGTGTGTAATGATGAGCTCTGAAAGGTGGCATTCTTGCTGTCCTGCCTTCCTCCCTCCCTCTGTATCCCATACGGTCGGCATTGCAGGGCTGTGTTCTTCCTGGAAGTGCTGTAGGACACCTTGCGCAGAGAGCACCGTGCTGTGGCACAGCCTGGGTGGGAGGTGTGCAGCATCACTCGCTCTGCTGTATGCAAGCACTGATGCACCCTGACCATCAGACCCTTCAGACTCAAGATTCAGCCGTATTCTTCCAAAGAGATGACGTGTTTTGTGCAAGTAACACCAGATTCTTTACTAGAGTTGGCAGGAAATAAGGGGTTATGGCAGCTGCAGACCTTTGGGGCTCTGCAGATCTCTTCTAAAGCAACAGCAAGGGTTAATCAAGATTAACAAGCCTTCTGGCACTGGCTATAAGTGGTTTTGTAAATGCGTGAAAAATCCTGTAGGATTTGCAAACTGGAAACCGATGTTGTTCGGTGGGCTGAAGTGGTTTTGCTGGGTGCTGGTACTTCTCACGTCAGCCCCCAGGGAGCAGTAGAGCGGCACAGCCTTGGTTTGATGGGGCACGGCAGGGCCAGAGCGGTTCTCCTCTGCTCACGCCTGTGCAGGTTCCGTGCCTGCCTGGCTGCAGGCCAGCCCCCTCCTTGGGACACTCTGGGAAGCCCATCCTGCTGGAGAGGACACTGTGGAGGTGGCTGTCCCCGATCTGCCTCCCACCCAGCAGGGCCATGCGGCCACCACCTCGTGAAGACCAAGCGCCCCATGAGGACCAAGTGCCCGGTGATGCCCGTTCCTCAGCTGAGCAACACCAAGCTTCCCCCCCTGGTGCCCACCCAGGGCTGTTGTTGGCACAGAAAGCTGCTTTTGTGGCATCAGAATGGGCCTCTGGCTGGGGATGTGCTGGCTGAAGCTGACCCTGGGTAGGTGATGCTGCAAACGTTGATCTATGAATGCTGTGCTTCCAGGAGGTCCTTTCTAATGTTCCAATGCTTTCTTCTTCCCAAACACTATGCGAAATACAAACAGCCATGGGAGCAGAATGTTTCCATAGGAAATCAACCACAAGACTGTACTTCTGAACTGGACTGCAGTGACGAGTTTACTGAAGATTTCTGTGCTCTTTAACTGCAATTCATTGCTCCTAAAAATCAATCTACAGACCAGGAAAAAAGTTTCACCTGACAGAGGATGCATCAACTCATCTACCTAGATGGTGGTCATACCATTCCTAGAAGTGATCATATCCAGGTACCTTCCCTTTGGCTATGTCCTTCACATTCACAGCCATGACCCCTCATAGCAATGACACAATGACCAGCAAGGAGGAGACTTGTGAGTGCATAGCTTCACCACGTGGAAGCCATGGAAGAAAAACTGTCTTAATGCTCAGGTTTATATATAAATTTCCCTTCTACAACTAAGATTTCCTTTTGTAATTTTTCCAACCATAACTGTAAATAAGCAAATGTTATCAGATCTTTTAAACTCATGAGCATTCTCCTGCAAGCAGGGAAAAAAATGGCCCATTGTTACTTTTCTTTGTCACATGGCTCAAAGAAGTGCCCGCTAGTGTGTCCAACCCCTTTACGTAAAACTAAGAACAATGAAGATACTGACTGCACTTTTGTCTATATTGAATCCTGCAAAGAAAAAATCCTGCATTATTAAAATAAGAAATTTCTTTTCACATTAACATAAAATAGCTTTACAGTGGTGAAAATATTTGGATTCATTCCAGTGTGGTTTCCCTGCTTTGTTCATTTTTGCATTTCTTTCAGCTTGCTCTTTGTAATCCATTTCCAGTTGGGTTTTTTTCTTTCCAAGTCTGACATACAGCATGATGTTACAAATTCTGGCCTGTGACAGCTTGAGGACTATGTTTGTTTGTTTAGACAAAATTTCTTTCCTTCCAAGTCTATTTTAAACACCATGGAAATGTTCTTCGAGTCCTGAGGTTTTGTTTGTCATTGTTAGTTATTAAAAACCTATGCTCAAGGTCAGCAGTGACCCAACTGGCCTTTGCAGGAGGCATCTTCCACAGTCAAGGGATGGCATCGGGAAGTCATGAGGGGATGTTGGAGAGGAGGGGAAGACTGAGGGATAAGAACTTCTAGATGATTTGAAAGGTTTCTTTTTCTTTTTCTTTGGCACGTGTATAACCGGAAGTAACCACGAGGCAGGAGCTGAAAGCTGAAACTGCAACACTCCAGCCTGGCCCAGCCTGACGTCAGGAACAACTTTCGTGAGTTTTGGTTCTTCCACTGTCCTTGTGGTTGGGCACATGCCATGATTTAAAACCGCTGCAGCGTTAACTGCCCTGTTACACAAAGCAGAAAGCTGAGTGACTGACCTCATCTGCTAGAACAAGTGTTTTAATGCTGTCCACAGTTCAAATCAATCAAAAGGTCAAACTTGTTTAAGGCAGTGAGTGATAAGAGAAGGGGATGGCTCAGGAAGCTCATTCCCAGCCGTTGAAATAGAGCCAGCCTGGCTGCAGGAAAAACTCCAGATAGCACAAACCCTGGGAAACAGTGACGGCTCAGAAACTGAGGGCTGAGCCCCCCCTTGCTGGAGCCAGTGGCTGGAGGAGAATTCCCATCAAATTCAATAGAAGAAAACTGGATCCTGGTGGATAGGACTTCAGGTAATTCTCCTGGCAAGGCCTGGTCACGAGTCAAGTCATGGTTTCTTTAATTCAGTGAGGGTTTCAGTCAGGTGGTGGAATGGGCTGTTAGAGGAAAATGTGCTTTTCTAGCTGAAAGATTTGTCCCTGTGAAGAAGGAAGGACCAAGGTCAACATTTGTGATGGAGCGTGCTGGCAGCATAGCAGCCCTCTGAAGTGACAGATCTCTGGTGGCATCTCCATCAGCATGGGCATGGTGGTTAAAGAGATGTGCAAAACTTCTGGTCATTAAGAGAAGTTTGAGGGAAGCTGAATCTGCCTGTAAAAAGAGGACAGTTTATCCCCTTCAGGAGGGATGGGAGGGACGAGGAAACTCATACCTTGCTCAGCTGAGCCTGAAACAGACCTTTTTCCCACACTATCAAAGGTGGAGTTTTTCCCTCCAAGTGTTTTCTTCTGTGCAGGGGAGAACATGGGCTCTATGGAAAACTTACCTTCTGGTCCTGTGTGGGGCTGCTCAGCACCTCCAGCAGCCCTTTGGAAAACTCTTTCCACAGTTTGTACTAGCTGCTTTTCCGAGGATCTAATGGCTGTATTTAAAACAAACAAAACAAAACAAAAAATAAGAGAAAAGAGGGAGTGAGGACTTCTTAGAGTATGTTCCTGCTATTTGAGTTATGATGGGGGACATTACCGGGGAGCTAGAAAGACCATCAGCCTCCATGGCACATGGCCATGCTTTCATAAGCTTGCAAGGGATGGATTTTTTATATATACTTTTTTTTTTGTCAAAGAAAGCATTCTCCAAGGGCCAACTACAGAAAAAATCCCTGGCCTTTTTGGCAGAATTCCCTGTTACTTACACAGACAGGATTTTCTGTGCTCCAGCTCTTGAGTGTGACCCATGCTCTCAACACAACCAGGGCCAAATGAGGATCTTTTGACTCAGGGCTGAATCTGACTTTTTTTTTTTTTAATGGAAAAGATGTAAATGATTCTATGGGTAGGTGAAGAAGGGTGATACTCGGAATGGGGAAAGGTGCCCCAGTCTGCTGACCTAGTGTTCAGAGGAAGGATGAGTTGAGGACCAAGCCACAGACCTGCTGTATCCCAGGACCAGCATTACTTGTTAGATCCAATGGGAAGTGGGGGAAGGACCCCCAGACCTGGAGGGAGGCTATAGCAGCTTGGAGCTGTGCTGGTGGATGAACAGCAACTCATCTGTGTTATCATGTGTTACTCATATCTAACTGAAAGTAAATAACAGCTGAAAGCAACACAACTCCGTCCGTGCTCAGCTCTGCAGAAGCACTACCACGGTGCAGACAGCAGGCATTTTGTGATAATCTGGCCCTGTTTCTGTTGATGATGGTCTCTCAGCAGCGAGCAATACAGTGGCCCTGAGTTTGCCAAGCTGGTGGCCACTGCACAGTGGCTGCATCCCAAAAACATTGGGTCTCCCTTGGGAAGGCAGGAGGCATGATGGACCTGGGATGCAGGGCAACACCAGGCAAAATTTCCCTGCAATCCAGCTCCAGACTGCTCAGCCCAGGAGGGGGTCTGCACATCCAGTCCCTTCAGCCTCAGAGGTTAGATCTGCTCTGCTTTTCACTTGCCTTCAACTTCACCGTTGGCAAAACCAACAGCAACTTTGCAACAGAGAATATTTTTTTTTTCTGAGCTCTGATTCATGAAACCAGATGTGCCTGTGCTTTTTTTCAAGCTCATTTGAATGTATGCAATGGACTTCTAGCTTTGAAAAATCATCAGTTACCAGATGTCTCTTAGATCGTCTACCTCGCAAAATCATCAGTTACCAGATGTCTTTTAAGTTGTAAACCTCTGCAGTCAGAGGTTAAAACTGTGTCAAAACAGTCACTGATAAGAATTCATATTACCCTTAAAATACACTATGATTTCCTCCAGCTCTTTCCTCTGAAAAATTCTCTCATGGAATTTTATGGCTCACAAAAGATTTGTACCCACCCTCCGCTATAGCGTCAGTCCCAGAGTTACTGATAAATGCTTTTAATAATTAACAGCCGCAGGGGCTCTGTACGCCTGTCTGACAGGTATCTCCTCTCTCTGACAGCAGAAATAAAGGCCTGCTGTGGCTGGGGGGCCGTGAGGGCTGTGTGCGGGTGGAAGGTACCTGCAGCGCTTCAGTCTGGTTCAGCTGCAGATCTCCTCCTAGGACTGGAGTTGTTTATGAGCAGAATTTTGTCTTGGACCCAGTTTGGAGCTCAAGGTAGTGGCAGGAGCAGGGATGCTTGCAGGGTTCCTAAGGTAAAAGAGGTTTTGGGGCCACGTGGGGCTGGGAAGGAGCTGTGCGAGTCAAAAGGACGAGCAGGTTGGGCTGCAGCTTTCCGTAACCCGGCTCTGGGGTCTCATCCAGCCTCTCTGCTGGCTGCCAAAAGCTCATACTGAGCGGCTATTTTGGGATAAAGCAACACCAAGTGTTACTTCAGAGATGTTTGGAGAGAGACTTAATAAAGTCAACTAATAAGGTTTGACGTGCTGAAGATTAGGAAGAGCCATTCCGAACATCTGCCCTGACCTCGGTGGTGGGAGGCTCAGCAGACATGCATGTCCCGGGGCTGGGATGCCCGCTCCTGGGATGGCCAGTGGGACACAGCCTGCCGCTGCATGCTGCACAGACAGCTCACCTCTTTGCAAAGCCGTTGCTGGACTGTGAGGACAAACCAGCTGGATAACCCAGCACTGGCTCTTTGCCTTAAAAGAAAAAAAAAATAAATAAAGAGAAAAAAGCCAGCCCTAAGCTGTTGTGCATTCAGGGACTGGGAGCAGCCCAGCTCCCCGTGCAGCAGGCAGCCGGGGGTGGTAACTTCAGCAGCTGTCCCCGTGTAAATCATCCTGCCCCTGGACCAGCAGGCTGGCGTGGCTCGCGCCGGGGAAGCGGGGGGTCCCTGCCACGGCCGGGCGAGCTCCGCTGAAACAGCAGCGCCACGGCACTGCCCTCGCCGCTTGTTACGGGCACAACTGCAAATTGCTTTGGGCTTTCAGCTTCTGGTTTTGTTTTGATGGTTTGGGGTTTTTTTTCCTTTTTTGTCATAGGACCAGCCCAGAATAGAATCACGAGATCGGTGTTTATTACTTTCCAAATAATCTATACGCTGTTTTTAGTGCTGACACTGTGTATGAAAGGCTGTGTCACCACTGCGCTCATGTTTCCACGTGACACTGCAGCTTACTGTTTTTTCCCATTTCATAACTAATAAGTGAAATGAGTTTGACAGCCTTGGTTTCAGCTTTAGGCTGTTGGTTCCCATGTCACAGATAGGCTCAGTTAGCAGCAAATTCTTGTCGGGAGAAGAGAATTACAGTTCAAGCTTGAAATGTGCTAGCATCCAGTGCAAAGTTTTAAATTCTTGACCAAAGTTAGATAAAGCCGGCTGAAAGTGTGACGCTTGAAATACACTATCTGTTTATCTTTTCCTTCTGACCAAAAATACCTAGAGTGGAGGTATGTGCCTTATTTGCATCCAAGCAGAGAACAGTTGAGCTCTTCTAAAGAAAAGAGTAAACACAGCATTTAAAATATTCTGCTTTTTAAAATCTGTGCAACTCACTCTCTCCCTGTAGGTGTATATAAAAAAAGGAAAAGTGGTATGTATGTATACACATACCTTAAAAGAAAACAGAATGATTGGGTTTTAAGATGTAGGAAAGCTTATTTAACTGGTAATAAGAAAAAAATGTTAGCTCTCCCACAGTAGTCATTAATAGCTCTGAGTTCCAGCCTGAGTACAGATGGAGCTTTGATATTATCACAGTTTTGCAGTGAGTATGTGCTGTATATCCTGCTGCTAATCCCGTGGTGGAAATTGGCTCCTCTCAACACCTGGTGCCAAGACACAACCATTTGCCTGAACCTGACACAACTGATTTCAGCTACAGCATATGCAGCTCGTGGGCTGGATTTGGGCATATCCCGGCTCGGTAAGTCCATGCCGGGCACTTTTCCTGACTTGTGCTGTGTGCTGAGGTCCTTCTGCCTCCTCCGGTAAAGTCACCCCTCCAAAGCCCCTGTTCTGGGCTGCCCTCCTGGGTTGCTTTCAGCTCAGCTATTTATGCAGGCTCCATTTTTCTCTGCTGGTTGGGGACTGCTCCTCCCCTCTGGGCACACAGAAAGAGGATTTGTTTTTAGACAGTGTTTTTAGTTATAGTTTCCAACAGGATGAGCTATCTCACATCGCAGCTTGGGCGAGGGAGGAACAGCATGTGAAATACAGCAGCTTCAGGGGTCAAATGAGGTGCAAGGGCCTGTGGAGCTGGGAGCCCCGGGCTCTTCGGCTTCAGCCCCGGGTTCATCAGGGCGATGCTGTCCACCGAGCCTCCCTCCTGGTTGTGGCCGGCCAGGGAACGTGAGTGCTGTAAAAACTGGAATCAGATGTGGAATCCTGATGTTTTGGGCCTCTTTGCTAACTTTTGGCAATCAGATCTTGTTCTTTAAGAGTTTTCTAGAAGCTGAATGGAAGACTTTAGGGGCTTTTGGAGGGGCTTTTTTGTTAGCGGTTTGCTTAATTTATGTTTTAGATCTGAAGGGACCCTTAGCCTGATCTCTGGCACATAACATAGAGTATTGAATTTCATGCATTTAATGCCCACAATCTGCCCAAGAACTGGCTGACCACAGTGCTTTTCCTAGTAAAACAAATGCTCTTAAATGCAGTCATTTCAGCATGGTAGAAATGTTTCTTATTCCTAATAACATGCTGATAGCTCAGAGTCATGTGGGTTTTCAAGGAGGCTGTCAGACAAAGGTCTGCTGAGCGAGGCTCGCCCTGCCTTCCCCTTGACCCCATCACTCTCCCCAAATTGCACTCTGTCTGCTGCTTGTCTCCTCTTCTGATCGTGCTGGAGGTCAGAGAGCCATTAAATAAGCCAAAGGGGCAGAGGGAAAGAGGTACCCTTTTGGGAATCAGGGAGGGGCAGGCTGAAAGCAGGGATCATTTAACCCAGCTCAGCAGCAGTGGGGTTAATCTGACCTGGCCTTACATTTGGGTGTGAAATTCTCAACTCAAAACAGGTGTATATTATTCCACAAAGACATTTGCAAGGGTGTATGAGCCATTACTTCTGTTCCTTTGCCTTGCAATGGTGCTGCGACACAAACCCTGCCGGGCCAGACACTTCACTGGTGCAGAGCAAAACGCTGTCCCTATGCCAAAGAGGTCTCAGACTCACAAGGTAATTACTTATCTTCATCCATTAATTTCCTTTTTTCTTTTTTTGCAATACCCAGATATATTGTTTCTTCCCAGACTCAAAATTTAATGACGAATGATTTCATGTAACCTCCTGAGATAGGGAGAACCGAGATAGATGTGTTGCCATCAGGGGAGATGGAGGATTGGGGAATTCCTGTGGGGGATGCACAGATCCGGAAAGCTGCAGCGTGGCTTTTCCAAAATGACACAGCCAAAGATACTCTAGAGATTATTCTCCAAACACTCGGTGGTCAAGGGCTTAATGACTTAAATAGCAGTCAAATGTCTGCTTATTATCAATCACCTATTGCCAGTTGAGCTGCATTAATGAATGTTTCTTGACAAAAGCTGCCTTATCACCCGGAACTGAGATACCCAGTCTAACGTGCTCCTGCGAGGCTCGAGGAAATGCTCCTTTCAGCAGCAAAAGAGACCGTGCGTCGCTCTCCTGAATTAGGCTGAGTCAGATGGACAGTCAGGCCCTCCAGAAAGAAGCACTTTCTTTAACCTTTTCCTGTTAAAGGACTGCTTTATCCATGTGCCAGAAAGGATTCCAGCTGCCTTGCAAGAGTTTAGAGTCCAGGCAAGCACACCTTGCTGGCCCTTTGCAGTGGCTGGGGCCGGAGGCCACCGCAGCAGTGTGGGGCAGCGTCGCTGGACCCTGAGAGGGACAGCACAGGTTGCTCACTGTGCATCCATCTGCCATGGCCACATACCTCCTTGGAGAAAATGGGTCGGAAATGGTATTTAACATCATTGATTACAATTTTTTCAGATTTATTACCTGTTTTTTTGTTCACTGTTTGGCTGCCTGCTCCCCCTCCATCTGCCAGCCCTGTAATCCACCTCCTCTTATCTCAGCCCAGTTTGCTCCACCTCTTGCTCATTTTCATTTTATTGCCTAGCTAATCTCATCCTCCTGCTTTTCCTGACACTGCTCCCCCCTCCCCATCTGTGGAGATTAAATCACTGCTCCTTTTGTTTGATGCCACTCAAAATTCCCTCATTTCACTCAGGCTTTGGGATGATTCCAGGCACTTTTTGCTGTTGTTGCACACATCCGTTTTCCTAGCACAAAAAGGCCCGTCAGCATCTGATGGAAGCGTTAGTGAGTCCTCATTTCAACCAGTTCTCAGAGATGCCCTGCATCTGAAATGGAGCAGTCTGAGACATGCACAGTGCAATGGAGGCAGCTACACGTGTCTGGTCACTGCAGGAGCATCAGCAGGATGCTCAGAACGGCTCTGCACCGGTGTCAGAGCCTGGCACCTGAATATCTGTTGAGAAAAATCTAGATCTAAGACATGGGCTAGAAAATCTCCAGGCTACCGAAACGTGAAGTTTTGGAAGTGGTTTCTCATATTGTTAGGTGATGGGTCGGTGCAGTCAGCTCATCATCTAGAGGCGTGCCAGTATTCGTGGCCTCAGCAGTCTCTCCTTCTAGTTACTGCTGAGAGGTGCTGAGGGGTTTAGGCTCAAAGTTGAAACCAGCCTCCCTGTTCAAGGGCACTAAGTGCATCCTGGTTTTAGGCCACAGCTGCAGGTACCGGTGGGGCCACTGGATTTTCCAGCCACGTTTCTGGCACTCTCCCACCTTCCCACAAGCAAGAGCAGTGCCGGAGGCTCTCCTGCCAGTATTTGCTCCACCTGTGTGACTGTGCAAGTCCTCTGACTTCAGTGCTGCTAATGTCAGCTCAGAACTGGAACCAGCAGAGCCTTTAACCACCTGGCAAATCCCAGACAACTTCAAAATGGCTTACAGCTGGGCGACCCAGTCCGGTTACGGGACTCCTGCAGCTGCCGGGCTGCTCCTCCCCACTGCGAGCACCCAAGCGTGTTTGCTGCAGCAGCTGGAGGAGAACAAGTCCTAAAGCCTTCATTCAGATAAACCTCACCCTGAGTACAAGGGAGATACTCCCCTTAGTGAGGACCACTGCTGTTTGGCCCTAATCATTGAGTTTAGGTATTCAGTTTTAATCTGTTTGGGTTTTATCATTTGCCTTAATCCTCAACTTGTAATGCCAACCGTGATGCATTTTCTGTCTCTCCCCGTGCTACTTTTATCTGCCAACATGTTTTAAATAAGTTTAAAGAGTGCAAGAGCTAGGAAAAAAAAAATCAGGCACCTTAAGATAAAAGCCAGCAGCATGCTTTTAAAAATAGACCAGGCAGCCCTGAGAGTGCCGAGTAAGTGGGTGCACGGGAGGGGAGCAGAGCGGGCTGGAGAAGCACTGTTCAAACAGAAGGTAAGTGGCAGGGGGAGCTGCAGTTCATTTTGTTCCCTTACGTGGTGCTCAGATAATGCAACGTATCTTCAGGCAGGCTGGTTCTAAAAATGGATGCAGCTCTTGGGTTTCACTGGGTGACACTCAGGCTGCGGCTCTCCTACAGAGTCTCCTGTGAAGCGTCCGTGGGAGCGGCACAAGTGCATACCAGTGACATGGCATTTAGTGTTTCCAAACCAGCAGCAATGCTCAGGTCTCAGCACTGGTACTTTATGAAGAAGGCTTTTGCAGTGAAGAATGTGTGCCTTTGTATTACACCAAGGTGCCTGATGTAGCAGGGGCTGCCTGTAAATCCCTGAGGTCAGGAAGTGTTTTGTTAAAATTCTCTTTGCTGCTGTGGTTGACCTGTGAAAGCAGCAATCGTCTGACAGTGACAATGGCACTTAATTAGTAATTCAGGATTAAAGTGTCCTGTCCAATGAGTAATTTCACAGCAGCAGAGTTTAGGATTGAAGCTGGTTTAATATAACAAAACAATTGCCTTGAAAGCCTCCTTGGTGTCTTAATGTTGTTTTTCTTTGTTCTAAATATACATGAGAAGTTGAGAGGATGTGTAAACCTGATCAGGAGATAAAAGGGACCAAGAGGAAGACTCAAGGAACTTGTCCAAATTCCACACCATTGCACAATTTTGTGAGCCACTGGCTTCCCTAGGACAGGGCATCAGCCCAGGGAGCTGCACTGCTCACCATTCCCCTCTCACTGCTCCAAGACGAGCGTTAGTGTCTTTATCTTTCTTCTTACCCTCCTCTCTCCTGCCTAGTTGAGCTCAGCTCAGCTGCAAGAAGGATGAGTATTTGTTAATCTTCAGTGGCTGTGGCGATGACCAACCAACTCTTCCCTGCTCTCAAAGAGAGACTACTTGTGAACTGGGCACATGTTGCTCGCTGGCATGGAGAATTCTCCATTTCTCGGCTAAATGAGTCTTCTCAGGCTGTGCCTGTTCTGTAAACAGCACATTCAGGAGAGAAAAGGCAGCAGTGCTCCTTGGCCAACCCATGGCAAGCAGTTATGTCTTCATAAAGAAGGCAGCAGAGGGTGCAGCCGTCCTTCTGGGATAGAGTTCCCCTGTAAAGTTGGTGCCTGTTGGGTGAATTGTTGCCTACAAGGTTAATTAGCTGTAGAAAATGAGCTAGAATACTTGGAAGTAATGAATCATAATGAATCGTTTTATTTGAGGAGTGACAAGCTAAATTCATGCATCTTTTGGACTTGTTTTAGTCAGAATGGAAAATACTGCTGTGCATTTTTCTGTTGTTCTGCTTTCATTTCTAGATGTCAGGAAGTAAATCAACATGGCCTGAGTTTGTAAGGTCTTGCGATGCTTGATTGCAGATTGCACGATGTTTTATCTCTCCCCTGAGTTCCTGAGCTGGTCTAGGAGCAGCAGCTCCTCTGGAATCAAGACATTTGCCCCCGCCTTCAACAAATAGGATTTTGACCCCTTACTGTGAAAACACGGAACTTCTCCTAAGCTAAAAGAGGAAAAAAAAGGTTGTGTTGTCCTAATACTATGAGTGGTAGTGTTGACTGGCAGATCTGAGTGAGGTGTAGCACCCTCATCTAGGAGAGCAGAAGAAATGATAGATTCCCCTCCCATACCAAGGGGAGTCAAGGGACCTACTGGTAGTAAGACTCATCAGATCCTTCAAGTTCCCGCTGTCCCCAGAAGGATCTCTGGAGTTTTTTCCATCGAATTAGACCTAGCAAAACAGCAAGCTAAGAGGTTGACAGGCATTGTAAGCCTTGAAATACCTGGGAAGTAAGGATAAGCAAGCTACTCTTACCTGCAAGATAGCTTCTGGAATCTCAAAGTAAGATGAAGGACACTGTGAAAAAGAGGATCTTGAGGAGAAGAATTTGTTCTTAGTCCCCTTCAAGAATCATGTGTCCCTGGGTGAGCTGAAGCCTGACACAAGCTGTTGTGCTTGATTTGGTTTCTTTTGGTGTGGTACCAAGATTCAGCTGGTTCAAGGTTGGAGGAGCTGTGAGCTGCGAACAGTAGGAGGATTTAAATTCACAGCCTTCCTTTTAAATAGATCAGTGGTTCCAGGAGGGTGAGTGGGACTGCTGCAATGTTGAAGTTCTTTGCTGGATTGATGCCTCTGGAAGTGTCTGGAGAGATGTGACGAATCTTTCTGTCTCTTGAAGGTTCATGCTGGTGTTAGCCCAGCCATGACTGCACAAGGCAGATCACTGTTTCTGTCACTGCTGGGAGAAGACCTTTTTCTCATTCACAGAACAAAGAGCACTTCGGGGTTCAAAGAAAAAAGGTACCAACTGCCATTTCATATTGCCACTAATTATATGTCAAAAACTAATATAGGGTAGAACTAAATTAGTGCGTTTATCCAGATGTTTTCACAGTTGCCCTGACGGCAGCACAATGGGTTGTGTTCTGAGCTGTTGGGTACTCATACTGGTCTTTCTCATCTCCACTGATGTGGCTGCTCCTAGCATCATCAGGTGCAGAGTCCCACTTACTGAGGGCTATAAAGGCACCAGTCTGACACAAAGTGGGAAATTCTCCTTGGGGTGCAGAGCTCTTACAGGAGGCAGTCAGTGGGGGTAACTGCTTATAGACCTGGCCCCATGCTTCGGGACATGAATTCATGTACAATATCTTCTGTGAAAGCAGCTATTCTTGCTCTTGCCAAACTGCTCTGAAGACCCATACAACGATGCTAATTGTAAGCCACAAGCTGGATCTTATCTTCGAATTGTTTTTCTCTAACAATTTTAAGAAGAGCTCAGCATGTTCTCAGTAGGAGCTGATAGATGCTGAGCACTTCTGAAATCCTGCCAGCTTCATTTAGGTTCCTAAATGGGAACTGAGTGCTTTTGAATGTATGATCCTAAGGGTGCATTTTATAACATTACAGCTCTGTCCGTATAATTTCTTTCTTACTGTCCCCGGAATGCTCCCAGCAGTGGTAATAACGCTAGGAACATCAGGCTAGTCAAGGCTTGAATGATGTCTCAGTTATTATGTCAGCTTGAGCAACGCTGAACAGAATTAAATGACAGCAGTTAAAAGGCGGGTGCCTGTCTGCATCCTGGCTGCAGTGGGTCCCCATCATCACTACCAGTACAGATACAACTGAGATGGCTGTAGTGGGTTTATATATACGTACGTATGTATATGACAACAAAAATCTAGTGTAAACGGTCTTCTTTTTCAGAGTATTTAACCGTGCATTTCAGGCTATGTGCACTGTACTTGGCAATGCTCTGACTCTCAGTTTCAGGATTCAAAAAAGTAGGTTCTTGGGGCAGATATAATGAATATATTTTTGTGTTTGCAGAGCAGAGGAGGAGGGAGGACAGGCCTTTATCTGAAGCTTTTCCAACAGAGTTAGTGCATGGAAGGCATCTGTTTTGGTCCTATGAGGCTGACATCCTCTCCCAGCAGACTTGGCAGTGAGTGGAAGAACCACATGTCAGAAAATCTGGGGGGCCCACGCTCTGTGGACAAAAGTATGGCAAAGAATTTAAACATTAGTGACTGGAGTGATGTTGAAGGGCTGGCTAAAAGCGATTAGCATAGCGCTCTGGAATGTGGCGTTTCAATAGCCGCTCCAGAAGGATCTGCAGCCCCATTGACTTTTGCAGCGTCAGGAAAGAGCCCTTGCACCCCGGCTTTTGCCAGTTTGAATGGGTGAACGTGCAGGGCAGTATGTGCAGCGATCACAGAGCTCCCTGCCCTGGCTGCGCACCGGGCACTGCGCACCCAGCCCCACGTGCCTGCTGACTGGGGTGTTTTCTTTGCTCTAGAGAGATCTGATGCCCCAGTGACTCAGGTGGCTACAAGGTCCCCGTGCATTGCTAGAAACCCCCCTGACGATCTCTTCATCAATGTTAGGTGGTAGCCTTGCTGTTTGTTTACCCTGGGCCAAAGCACTAAAAGCCACCTTTGGCTGTGATCTGGCTGTTGCTAGCTGTGCATTCCGTAGTGTGTCCATGTGGGGTTCGGGTGTTTTGTTTCCACATGTATCTGTGTGGGGTTTGGGTGTTTGTTTCCACTGCTGCCTGGGTTTTGGTCTCTTTGGGAATGCACCCAGCAGGACTGAGCATTTGCCTGTGGTCACATTCACTTGTTTTGTTTCCTTTTCTTCTTTTTTTTTGCTTTTTCCCCTTCTGATTTCTAGGTAGGTAAATCAAAGGCTGGAATCAATTAAAAATAAAGCTTGGTAGAAGGCCTGGGCAATGTGAACACATACAGTTTTAGCTGAGGTGGGAAAAGAATGCACTCATTCAAGCCTTCATTTAGGGCAGGGAATTCCCTAGCTTTTGTCTAAATATGGCATGCAAGAGCAGAACACAGGCAACGCAATACTTCACTGAGCATTGTTTAAAAGGGTGCTTGGCACCAACCAGCGAGTAGGATTCTTGTGAAATCATGGCATGAGGAGTTGTTTGACAGATTCTGACATAGCAAAGTCTTTACAAGAGGCTAAAAAAAAAAAAAAAAAAACTAGAAGGAAAAGAGAGAAACTGCAGAGTGCACGAAGCCAAAAGCATACTCTCTGCCGAGGAGAAAGTAGAATAAAAGGCTCTTAGCACAGAGTCGTACCCTGCATGCTCTGTGGGTCTGATCCCATTAGTAATCAATGGCACTGAGTTAAAAATCCACTCCTAAATGATTGCCTGTTGTCAGTCATTCAGGAGATGTGATGAAGAAGTAGCAAGAGCTGGGGCAGAGACTGCTATGGCTTGAACCCAGTGACCAGAGTCTCTCACAGACTTTCCTGGTTGGATGGCCCTGTCTTCTGCTGTCCTGATGTTGCTGTGCTGTGTTTCACCCTGCAGGTAGTGGCATTTCCCTAGCAGGTGTTTGGATGCAACACTCAGTAGCAACCAAGCAATCCCACGGTTTGGGTAGGTGTCCCCCTTTTTGCAAAGTTTATGCTGAGTTGTGGCTTTGCGTACTGTTGCAGCACTACCAAACTATCAAGCTGCAACAAGGCTTTTACCATCCCATACCAGCCCTCTCACGCCTCAGCACC
>JAVJGI010000002.1:10499338-10529151 GCA_035590275.1 Ibycter americanus | reverse complement strand
AGCCAACCCACCACCCCAGAAGCAAGCCCACAGCTGTATATTATCAATGTTAATTAACCCTCTACAGTTCCTCTACAGCAGTGCTTCTCTAATGCCATGGAGGGGATGGCTGGCAAGGAAAATAAATCACCCTGAGCTGGCATCCTTTACAAGCTATTATTTCAACAGACCACAAAAATGAAGAAGTGCTGGGGGGAAGCCAGGCATGACTCGCAAATGGCCAGGCTGGAGTGCTCGCCTAGGCGCCTGCCCTGGGGACGGGAGGTCCCACGGGACGGGCTCTGCTGCCCACGCTCTTGTCCCAGCAGAGCAGCTCCTGGGCAGGGTCTGCAGCTCAGCAGCCTCCTCTCTCCTCTCCAGGCTGTTTCAGGGAACGTTTTGCAGCCCCATAAGGATTTCCACTTGGGCTGTGCAGTGTGGGAATGGGGTGGCGGGGCAGCCCTGTGCTTTTTCAGTGCTTAGTTTTGTTTGGCTCTGGAGCACAACCCAAGTCCTCCAAGTGGACCACTCCAACAGTGTCAAACCATCCTCTTGCTGCTCCAGAGCAGTGCTTTGCTCCCACATGTCCCCATGCTTTGGGCACTGGTGTGGGTGGAGGACACCCTGGTGCTATCACAGCCGTGTGTCACCCCTGGGTGCTCAGGGGCAGGAGCTGCTCCTCTGCCTCTGCCAGCCATAACCACTGTGCTTCAAACCAAACCTCCCCACAGCGAAACATCCCTGGGAGCCATATGGCATCTCGGAGGCTTTGATTGAATTGAACAAAACCCAAAGCAGCTCAGCAGGTTAGACTGCAAGCCATGGCGAGCCCGGGGGGACCTGTCCTACCCTGCTCGGGGTGTGCAGGCTGCCAGCCTGGGTGTTAAAGAAGTGATTTAGTGTCTCCTGCCAGTGCCCAGTAGAGCTGCTGGTGGGATCAGGGAGGGGGTGGGGTTGCACATAAATGAGGATGGTTTTGTGGTCAGGTGATACAACTAGAGTGAAGAGCATCTCAGGCTGATGTCTGAAACAGCCAGCAGACAGATGGTAGGTCAGGGGCGCTTGGGGATACACGGTGTTTGCTGTAAACCTGGGCCACGACAGCCACGATTCAAACCCATTCTTGGGACCGAGGCCGGCTCTGCCAAGCCACCATGAATTGCAGGAGGGCCCTGACCTGAGCTCTGCTCTTTCGGGGGGATAAGCAGTCCTGGAGCACATCAGAAGGAGAGGTTCACATGGGTCTAGGCTGCTGGTGTCCACCAAAACAAGTCCCAAATCCACAGAGGCAAAAAAAAATTACTCAGGACAATTCCTCGTAGATTTTACTTTGCACCTCTCTGTGGTACTCTGTAATGCTTTGAGTTTGCTATGGAAAAATAAGCAGCCCGGGTCTGTGGAATCTCAAACCTTCTATTAAGCATTTACTGCTTGGTCTCTGGGGCAGAGCCATCTTCCCGCTGCTGGCCAGGCTCAGCCCTCAGACCTGTCCCTGGCAGGACTGGATGGTTGTGGACAGCATCTCCCCCGCCGGGACATGGCAGGCTGGAGGAGGGATGTGTGCCCTCCTGCCTGCACTGGTCAGGGGCCGGAGTAACCCACTGATTTCAGGGGACTAGCCAGAAAGGACAAGGACCTGGTGCAGAGGATGGATGTTTAATGTTGCAAAGGTTTCTGGAGGTTCGCTCTATAATTCTTGCCGTGTAAAAATGCCAGATTTCAGAGTTTAAAAGAAAAAGGGGGTGGTGGAGGGGTGATAGTGTCTGACTGGTTATGGATTCATTTTTTCAATTGTGTGCCTATGATGTGATGTCATGCAAAAAAATTCAAACCCCTACAGAAACTTATTTCAAAATGAGTAACTGTGACATATTTTCAGCAATTGTCTAAAAAAGATGTCGCAATATTGCTGGGACTTCCCTTCGCCGTCGCCTCTCTTCACCAGAATACAATATTCTGATATATGGATGGGGAATTTGGACTCTGGTATCATTCCACTGGGTTTCTCATGAAAACCCTCCTGCCGCCTCGCAGAGCTAAATGAAGGTATGTAAGCTTTAGTCCCCCACATTCTCCCTCCCAGAAGGAGGGTGGGAACTAGAAAATTCTTCCAGTTCCTTAGCAGCGCAGTTGAGGTGATACAGCTCTGCACAAAACAGCTCTGGCAATGGGCTCTCACAGCAGTTTTATCTGCTTGCTGAGCTGAAAATCGTTGACCTCAACCATTGCAGCAGATGCTCTCTGGAAGCACTCTGCAATGAAATCTTTTAAATAGCGATAGCAGACCTGTTGGAATAATTTACACATCTGAACAAACAAAAGTGTTAATCCATCTCAGGAGCAAAAAAAAATCACGTGTAACTTCTAGGGGCTTTTCTTGGCTTTTCTGCACCTGAACCCTGTGCCTTGTGCTTGTGCATCGCTGCATGGAGGAGAACGCCCGGCACAGAAAGGCCACTTCTGCTAATAATGGGAAGGTTGGTGTCTGGTCCTGCTGTCAACAGGCTTTAGCTTGGAGAGAAACCTTCACTAATCAGCTTGCTTTGTAGCATTTTTACAGCAAAATAAAAGATGCCTGGAAGTATTTGTTTGTCACCAAGCAAATGTTTTACTGCTGAAATATTCCAGAGCCCATTTACAAAGTCTTGACAAAAGCATCGAAAACTTATAACTCTCCACATGGCCTCCCCTCCCCAGAGGTAACCCAGGTGCAGGGCTGGGGTGGGAGGTAGAGATGGAGATGATGGAGCTGGAGATGGAGATGGAGATGGAGCCGCCTCCTGCAGGAGCCACAGAGGTCACCCAGGGCTGAAGAGCGGGGAGAAGCTCATTTGTTATGCAAATGTCTGCTTGAGCCTGGCGTACACAGTGGAAAGCTCTTGAATTATTTTAAGCAGAGGACAAAAGTTCTTTCCCTCCCCCTATCATCTTGGATCCTTGTAAAAACAAAACAAAACAGAAACCTCTGTGTGAACCATCTGACAATGATCAGCACTCGACTTTCCTGGCAAAACGGGATGGCCAGGCGTACACAAGCACATGGAAACAGAACAATTAAGAAAAAAAAACTATATTGGAAGCAGACGGGTTTTATTTTGTCTCGATGACAGCATGAACTAATCATCCTCCGGCCTTATCTCCATGAGCGTGCTGGGGACAGGCATGCTGCAGCAGGCTGGGGGGCTGTCCCTGGGTGATGGGCAGAGGTGCTTCCCTGCTGCCCATCTGGGGCTGAGGGTGGGCTGTGGCTTGGCACATGCTCTCTGGGCAAAGAAGGGAGCAGGGGTGGCTATTTTGGGTGCAAGCAGCACTTGCAGGCCAAAAATTGAAGCTGGCACTGGCCGGTGCAGAGAAGCCACCCGTGCGCAGCAGCCAGCTTCCTGCGCCGGCCGGGCTCCCCCAGCCACCCGCTCCCGGCCGTGGCTTTGCATGAGCAGATGTGCATTGCACGGCTGCTGAGGAAATCCTGTCAGCATTTACATAGCGTCAAGGGGCGCTGAGGGGACAAAGCGGAGCGTTTCCCACACGGGCTGTGGGCTGGCGCTGCCACGTGCCATGCTGCCACACGCTGCTCCCGTGTGCTCCCGGAGCAGGGCGCTGCGAGGGAGCGGCGCTGCCTGTGCTCTGCCCCCCAGGAGCTGCACCAAAATCCCGTTTTCCAGACAGATTGCACCTCTCCAGGGTGGTTTTCCCCCAAGCCAGGTTCTCCCCTGGTCTCAGCATCCCTGTGCCCCCACACCGTGTGAAAGCCCCAGTGTGCAGCTGAGCTTTGGCCTGCAAAGCACAGGTTAAACTGGGGATAAATCAGCATTTAAAAAGGGGCTTCAGGGGGACCATGGCTCTGCACCGGCACTGAGGCAGCTGCTGGCTGTTCTGCAGCTGGGGCACCCGTGAGGGGGATGCACGGGGATGGGCCAGCAAACCGACCCGTATTTTGGGGTACCAGCATGGCGGAAGGGGCTGGGGGATGCAGGGTTTAATTAACATGAGCCTTTTGGGGCCCGTGACTGGTCATGTTGCTCACCACCCGGGAAGTAGGGGGAATCCCCCCCGGCAGTGACGTCTGCCTGTCTCTATCCCTGCCCGGGGCCACAGGGGGCAAGGAGGGGGTTTGGGTCTGCATGGACCAGAGACCCCACTGGTTCTGCAGCCCTGCAGTCAAATGTGGGCGCAGCAAGGAGCCCCTTCCCGCGGGGCTGTGTCCATCGCTGGGTGGCTGCTGCCGACACCGCGCTGGCATGACCCAGCTGCTGATGGGGGAACCTCGCTTTTTCCATGCAGCACACGTCACGTGGGGTTGCTTGCTATGATTCCTGCAGGGGGGCTTCCCCGCAGCCCATCCCAAACACGTCAGGGGCACGAGCTGTCCTGCACTGCTCCTGCCCGGAGACGCACAGCTCCCCGGGGCTTTGCTGGTGTCGCTGAGGGAGGTGAGCGAGGCCAGGGAGGCTGGGAAAAACCCTCGACAAACCTGAACAACCCCCCAAAAGCCCCAGGCAGACTGGCAGAATGAAGTTTAAGTCAGTGTGGGCTCTGTTGTCTCCTCGGCTTGGTGCCAGCTTGCATCCCAGGATCCCGACGGCGCACGTGGCATCCCTACAGGCTCACGGTTCGCCTTGTCCCCGGCTTGGCTCTCTCCTACGGCACGCAGGAGAACCAGAGGCATTTGGCTGGTACAGGTGATGCTGGCTGCACACGTGCACCGCACGCAGCAGGGGATGAACCGCTCTGCTGGTGGGTTCCGGGTCACAGGCCATCGCCCTGCCTCACTGCCGCCCCATCCCGCAGGAGCCCGCGGGGTGTGGGAGAGGAGGGAGCACGTGTCTCCCCACAGGAGGTCTGGACAAAGCCCCTACCATCATCTGCACCACTGGCTGGGAGAAAAAATGCTCGTTCCAGGGCCATGAGCTAATTGGAGTGAGCCCAGCTGCTTTTGCTAGTCATATCATGCATAAAAGAATTAGTATTGTGACTAAAAGAATAAGTGTGGTATGCCACAGCAGCCCATCCTCGGAGCCAAACTGTGCCTGGCCGAGACTGAAGGTGACACCGAGCCGAGGCTCACAACCACCTCCCGAGCACTGGCCGGAGCTCTGCAACACATCTCTGCCCTAACCGTGGGGTAAAGCAAACGGCAAGATTTTCCTCTGCATGGCCGGGTGATGCCAGCAGGACCTCCCCAGTAATCCCAACACAGGGCTGCCTGCTACCAGCCAGGTGTGAGGCAGTTGCGGTGAAAGGAGCTCAGGTTTGCAGTGTGGTAGCGTGTGGACCACTTGTATCTCTATATATAAAATGCTTCATTTCCTTAGTGCTTTGTCTGTGTTGCACATTCTCCACGGCAGTTCTTCACTGCTTAAAAGCAGTTGCTCTCATGGGCATTTTTAAAATTGTTAGAAAAATCTGTGTGGGCATTACAATGTTTATTTTCTCTGATGACTATTTTTAATCTTGTTTTCCACTAAGAAAAAAAAAAAATCAAGATAGATATGAATTGAAACTGTGCCTTTAAATACGGCATGATAATAGCTGCACAGAACTAAACACAAAATTCGGGAGAGTTGGAGTATGTGCCTAAAATCTGTGAAAGGCTTTTCATGACGCTCGCTTGGCAGCACCGCTGAGAGCCCAGGGACCAAGGCCAGGGCCCTGCACCGGCCAGCTGGCACCAGAGGGTTAAAGAAGTGGGTTTACCCTGCAAGGAGGGAGCTGGAGCTGGAGCTGGAGCTGGCCCCTCCAGGAGAGGATGCTGGCATCAGCTCCCCCAGTCTTCCCATGGCTCCCAGCCTCAGAGAGCCACCGGTGCGTCCCGGCAAGGCACACAGCAGCCCAGCCTCAGCATCCCCAGGCAGCGCCAGGAGCAGGGGGTGGCAAAGGCAGCGAGGGGGGAGGTTTCATTTTTATGCCCTGTTGGTTTCCAGCATTGGAGAGAAGCCGTGCAGGGAGCTGCACCCTCCCCCAGGTCCCCAGCCTGCTGCTGGGGCTCTCCACTTTTGTTCCCTTGCCAGGGACTTGGCCAAGCGGTGCTTGGCTGAGCCAAAGGAGCGATGGCTGAGGGGGTGCGGCGCTCCCTGCAGCAATCCCGGGACCAGGGCCCTGCACGAGTGGGGGCACCCCAAAAGCGGAGGCAGAGTCTTGCTCCGCAGCACGGACAGTGCCACGTTGCGCTTGGTGCCATCCTGCCTGGAGAGCACAATGCTTGGGGACAGGAGCAGCTCTGCACGTGTCCTGCTTTGGTTTTTAGGAACCCAGCCTTCCCCTGGGGATGTTCATGCCCGAAGCAGGGAGGGAGGATGGAGGACGGCGGCATGTAGGAAGAGCAGTGGCACAGACCCTGGCAAATGTCACGGTGAGCTATTTTAAGATTTTTATCTTGCTGCCCTCTGACAAAAATGTGCTTTGGAGCAGAAATTATCATGTGCAGTTTGGCGCATGGGGGGGGCAGTGAGGGGCGATGGGGTCTGTCCCTGCAAGCTGGGGGCAGGCGATGCAGAGCAGGCGAGCCAGCAGTGCAGCAGCAGTGGGTGCTGGCACAGCCGCGGGTGCACACTGTGGGAGATGGGCACGGAGAGGCACAGGCCTGACCCAGCCAGCCTGTCCAGCGCTCTGCAAGGGGGCAGATAAAAAAACGGTATCTGAGCCAAAATCCCAGCCCAGGTCTGAATCAGGGGAGGACCAAGCTTTGCTGTGCTCCTGCCTTCCCAGCATCACCCAGCCCACAGGGTGGCCGAGGGCAGACCTTGGCTGGGACCCTCCCTACATACATTTTCTAAACTTCCTATCATCTTAAACAGGATGATTTGTCAGATGAAAGATGTTGCCTGCTGTAGCCACCTTTCCCCATAGTTATGCACCAGGGAGCACAGGGCATCGAGTGCAAGGGCAGGATGAGCGCACCAGTGTGCCTGCCCTGTGGTTGCCACCACCATAAGCAGCTCCTGTTGGCTTCTGGAGGAGGGTGAAGGGGTGCTGGGCTGGGCGGGGGGGCTGCTGCAGATGAACCCCCCCAAGATGAGGGCAGCTCTGCAAACACTCAAACTGGCAGCACCACCCCACCCCGCTGCAAGCCCAGGGTTTGTGTGAGTTATCACTGTCGCCCTCTCGGCTGCTGGGGCTGGAGATTAGGGAGCTGCTCCTTATCGGCCACCGGCCCTCCAGCCGGCCCTGCAGCCGCGGGGCTCCGCTTTCAGTCTCACTCACTGGAGAAATGAGTAAGCCTGTTGTAACCGTCATGCTGTGACACTCTTGGGCAGCAGGCTCGTGCTGCGCTTGGTTGGGTTGGGCTGGCGTTTTTATAAGCGTC
Source organism: Ibycter americanus (assembly GCA_035590275.1). Taxonomy (NCBI): domain Eukaryota; kingdom Metazoa; phylum Chordata; class Aves; order Falconiformes; family Falconidae; genus Ibycter; species Ibycter americanus. Next base: position 10,521,869 of record JAVJGI010000002.1, on the reverse strand, counting down.
TCCACACACAAACCTGTAGCAACCGGGGTGTGTGGCAGACACCCGCAGGGGCTGGGGCCGTCCTAGAGTTCAGTGCCCTGAACGTGCAGAGCTTGCCATGTCTGGTGAGGGTGAGAAGAGGAAACTGCACGTGTATGCATGTGTATGTGTATTCAAGGGCGATGCGGTGCGGGGAAATCCACTGGGTCCTCACTGTGCCAGCAGTCTGGCAGTGCTGCACTCTCACTGAGACCCCCCCCACACACTGCCTGTGTGCAAAGCTCTTGGTCCAGTCTCTGAACCTGGACCCAACGCCTGCGTGCATCCATCCCTCCATCCATCTGTCCAGAGCAGCTCTCAGCCCCCCACCCCAGCTTCCTCCAGCATCGCACCAGGATGCTCTGCGCAGCAACCATTTCTGGCAGTTTAGACAGCAGCTACAAGAAAATATTCATGCACTCTTCAGCTTTACTAGGCACATGATCTGCACAGTGCCAATGGTATAAACATTTGGATTCAATTTATCATTTTTTCTGTAGGCTCTGTCTCGGCTGGGTGGCTGCAGAGCAGCTCTGGGGCTGGGGCTGCCCCCCTGCCCGGGGGGAGAGGGGCTGGAGCAGACAGCTGGCAGTGCCCGGCCGGGGCAGCCTGGCAACGTTACCCAACTTGATGGAATATTTTTATTTTTTTTTCCATTCAAGCCCATGCAGAGCTGCTGGCAGGACTGGTGCTTTTGTCCAGATTGCAATCCCCAAAATATCTGTATTCTGGACTGAGCAGACTGAGGCTGAAGTGCCCACAGTTGGCTGACTGAGGAGAGCATACAGGAATGCAGAACAACAGACAGACACCCACAGCAAAGTGCCTGAGCGGGTATGGCAGCAGCGGGCAAGGGGCTGGGGGACACCACGGGGTGCTGCTCAGCCCAGGGCTCCCCCCAGCAGGAGGACGACCCCGGACCGTGCGTGCCAGTCTCCCAGCCGTGGTGCTCGTATCAGCATGTGATCATTTTACTGTTTTTCCAGCCTGCTGAAATGTGAGCTCAGTCCAGGACACGGTTTTGACCCAGACTAGCTCGTGCTCATCCCAGCAATGCCTGGGCACAGCTCAAGGGCTGGGTCCTGCCCAGCCTTGTCCAGCCTCCCAGCAAACCACACCAGCCATGGCTGCATCTTACTGGGACAGAGATGGTGTTTCCAGCCCTAAGTGAATCAGAAAAAGAGTCCCAGATTTAGCCTGCAGGCCAGAGCCAGGCTGAGCTGGGGCAATAGTAAGTGATGGGGGTCCTGCAAGGCTTTGGTCAGCCCTTCGGGTGCTCTAGGGTGAGCTCAGCAAATGGAGAGCCTGGGAGGGGAAAACACTGCAGCACCCGGTGGGCAGGAGTGGGGCGAGTGGGTGCTGAGCCCAGCGCGGTTCATGGACCGCCTGGCACGAAATGTCTGAGCACCCATAAACTGATCCTGCCTGCCATTAAATCTGGTTATATTGCTGTTTGTTATGTTTCTCATTTCAAATTATCTTCTAATCTGTGATTCATCTGGCATCTTCAGCCAGGATTTATGAAATAAAAGTTGGAGTATCGGTTGAAATAAGGCATTCATATGTATTGTTACACACACACACATATATATGAATACGCATAGCTATTGATGTAAACCATGTGTTTGTTCATACGTATATGTTTCTAATCAGAGTTTTATATAATAGAACAATATACACATAATATAAATATTTTTGTACATATAAAATTCATTGGAAACAGGAAACCGAATTAGTTTACTAAAAGTGGCAAAGAGTAGCACACACTGTTGAAAATAAGGTAGGATGTGGTTTTTGGAAAGCTTTTTTTTCCCCCGAGGGCTCATTCTACCACATTTCTATCTAAAACCTGCTAATTTTGAAGCCAGCTCATGGAAAATTAATGGTATGATTTATTTACTTCATTTCACTTTCATTTTGCAAAGCTTGAGCTTTGCTGAATGTGCTAGCATGTAAGCAGCTCATGTAAACACAACCAGCTGATGCTACCGGAGAAAGTAAATGGCTCTCGGTACCTGCGGGCGCACGCTGAGCCCCTGGTGTTTATCTAGAGGTAGAGGTTAAACCGGAACCACTCGAGTCTGATTTTAGAAGATCTATTGAGTGTTAAACATGTAATAAGATGATTAGTGCTATTTTCAAACCAAGATATATTCCTGGCTGATTTACAAAAGGCAGTGATCTCCAGCTTTATGTGGGCAAATGCTTTTAGAAATTGGCTCCTGGGATTTTGGGTTTCATTGCTTCAATAAGACTTAATGATCAGGCTGCCCGAGGTGGGAGCTGAGCTCCTCCCTCAAGCCAGTCCTTTAGACTATTTCACCTTATGCTTCTTTATCTCATTTCTGCTTAAAGATGGGTATGGTGGCTCTTGAAAGAAGGTGCAAAATATCCTTTAATAAGAGGCCAATAATACTAATGGTGTCCCAGGGCAATTTTTAATACTGCTTGTCTCTCCATCCTACTGGTCCACACTAGTCTGGTGGACAGGGTGTGCGATGGTGGTGCAGCCCCCCATTGCTGCCTGCCGCTGGGCAGGCAGGTCCAGGAGCCAGCCCCCCACACCGGGGGATAACGTGGGCCAAAACCTGGATAGTGGGGCACGGCCATGCCTCTGGTAACTGTGCAGCTCATGGCATGGGAACGCAGCAAGCCCAGGGCTCAAAGGTGCACGTGGGGAGAAGGAAAACATACTTTCTGCATATGCATATGTATTTTTATATATTTATATATATCAACTATATAGGTGTCTTTAAACATATCTGTGTATAATTACATATTCAAACTATGTAAGTTTAAATATACATACAAATACATAAATCTACACATGCACATATGTTAAGGGATCTCTAGAGAAAGGCACGTACTCCCTGTGCTCATGGGCAGCGCTGCCCTGAGTCCCTCTGAGGGCAAACAGCCATGCCTTGGTGGCACTGCCCTCCTCCCACCTTGGCCCTGGGTTTAGCAGCTGAGGCTGGGCACAGCCCATACCCACCGCAGCCTGGCTCACCAGGGATGTGCTGTGCCTTTATTGCCCAGTTTCACCCTAAAACATTGCACCACTTTCCAAACAACAGCCTCTGACTTCACCATCTCTAACCTCTCCATTACCAACTTTTCCAGCTGCTCCATCACCACCATCAGCCTCCCGAGCATGGGCACACAGCTAATAAATCTGAGTCTTTAATTGCACTCCCACACAGCATGGCCTTATCTGAGCCATCATCCTTCTCGCTGTGCCTCGTCACACCTCTGTGTTTGTGCTGCTGGTGTCAGCAAAAGGATAAACCCACAGTTATTTGGCTTTGGGATTAGGTACAAATCCCCCCAGTAAGACGCTCCTGGCGGCGTGGTCCCGCCCAATGTACCTGACATGGCGAGGTGGCCCTGCCTGGGGGAGGGTTTACAAACCCTCTGCTTTTATCTCATGCAAGGTCCCACTTTTTTGATTATGTAGCCAAAACTATGCAAGAATTAATGGCGCCCCCCCTGCTAAATCCCGTTGCCAAAGACATCGATAAGGGTGGAGGGGGCTGCTGGCCCAGGGTGCCACTGAGGCTGGAGAAGCCCCGATCACTATTCACAGCTGGTTGTTATTCGGGTCACAAGAAGACCCGATGCCTCTGGTACCCAAGGGAGATTTATTTGTCCCCCTGCCCCTACAAGTTCAGGAAGTTTTCCACAGCCCTCTGGGAGAGCGGGGCCAGCGCAGCGTGGGCACAGCGGTATCAGCAGCCGCAGGTCTATCGGGCTGAGCAGAAGCTTTTCTAGGAACTATCTAGTGAAACACATGACCATGCCCCTGGCCGAAGGGCGATACGTGACAGGCATTCACCAGGCTCCCAGCGAGTCAGTTGACTTTGTTATTCAAACTATTTTAGTGATGGTTTTTAATCCCAGGCTTAAGTTTTTCTTTTTCTTTTTTTTTTTCCCCCCTTTCTTTTTTTCTCTCTGAACAAGGGAATCTCTACGCTGGCAGGATTCAGAGAGGCACAAAGGAGGGAAAAACAAGTTTCAGCCAGAAAAGAAAAAAAAAAAAAAAGGATGCTGTTAGCATTCCCTGTACGTGAGGGGGTAAAACCATTTTGCTGTGAACTTTATTTTAAAGGGCAAGTGCCATCAGCAGCCCAGTTACTATGCAAATAAATCCTGCGCTCAGCCTTTCCCTCTCAGCCATAAAGTTTTGGCACTGGGGCTCATTACTGCAGGAGCTGGTTTGTGGGGACTGGCAGTGCCCCCAGTGCCCCCAGTGCCCCCAGCCCTCCCTCCCGGGGATGGCCACTGGCTGGGGGTGCCACTGCAAAGCCCTGGACCTTGATGGGAGCCTGCGGGTCTCCCCAAGTGTCTCAGCCAGATAACGTGGGGCAGCGGGGGTGAGTGCTGCAGAGACATGGGCTCGGTGCCCCCCTGCCCCTTATCACAAGGGGGTTTGGGCAACTGTTGGCAGCAGAGCCCTTGGCTGTGCCTCTGGAGCAAGGTAGTGCCGGGAAAGGGCCGAAATCTCACCCGAGCCACCCCCTTCCCACCGCGGGCAGGGGGGAGCACCTGGCACCAGCCTCGAAGCTCTGTGGGCAGCCTGGGGCCGGGGCTGTCTCTCGGCTCGCTGCTGTGGTCGGTGTGGGAAGGCAGGCGATGCCAGGCTGGGCTTGGCTGGGTGATGATCAGGACCCCGGCACTGGCATTTATGGCGATGCTTCCCCATGACAGCAGAGGGGCTGTCTGAGCTCCAGCCAGAGCAAGCCAAAGCTCACCCGGACAGCCCCAGTGTGATGGTTTCCTATGAAAAAGGTTTGAATTTGTCATGCAAATGAATGGGCATGTGGGCACAGCTGCTGGGAGGTGGCTTAGCCCGGGACAGCCGCCAGCATGGCCACGGGAACGAGCCCAGGACAAGGTCTGGTCCCCCATGGCCGTTCCCACCCCCAGAATCTGTGCCAAGCAGATGGTGCTGCTGGGGCTGCCCTGGCCATGCCATCCAGCACTTGCCGCTCCTTCCTGTGTCCTGCACATTGCCGCACCGAAGCTCCAACAGCACCGTGACGCCCCAGCTCATGCCCACCCTGGGCTCCCATCTGCCCAGAGCAGAGCTGAGGTGCCTGGGGCGAGCTTGCTTCATGCCAGGACAACATGAGGTACACAGTGCAGGTGAAAGTGGGTGCTCCATCAAGCAATGCATGCATGCATGAAAAAAAAAAATTATTACACTTATAAGCAATTGCAAAGTGGTTTAAGTACTTGCCCTGTGCTACCCTGACCAGTCAGGAGCCATGCAGCCACCGCCTCTCAACCACATCCCACCACTCACGCACTGCGTTTAACTCTTGTCCCTCTCAGTGACCCATCAGGCTCTTCCCACTTTCCCAGCCTAGCACCAGGCCAAGGAAGTGCTTGGGCTCCTTTTCCAGGACCTCAGGCTTCCCTCACCACCTGCCATCGCAACCCCACTTCCACCCGGGAAGCTGGCTGGCGGATTTCATTATTCTGCCTGGCCACAGTTTCACAGTTGGGTTTTCACAAACAGGAAGGCAGCAGGTTGGGCTGTTGTTTTGATGTGGTTGTTTCTTGAAATGAGCCCAGAGCAAAACTGAGCGGGATCCAGGAATGGCACTCGGCAGCGGCGGGCTGGGTGCTGGGCGAAGGAGGCGGGTGGCTGCTGCTGCGCGGCGCCGCCTGCGCCCTCGCTTCCTCGCAGTTTTGGCCACCTCTCAGGAAATCAGCTAAATGGAAAATCATCACTCTCCTCACTTCAAAACGCACTGGACACAATTTTTTTTCAGCAACAAATTAATTTTCGGAAGCTTTGATCTTCCTGTTGACCAGGGGAGATGCAAGTCCTCGGTGAAGGCAAAAGCTGATGTTCAGCAGCGCCGGAGCCAGGCAGAAGCACTGCTCGGGGATGGGCACCCCAACGCCGTGGGGCCAAGCACTCCCTGGCAGCTCCCAGCACCCCCATCCGCCTCCAAAATCCTCCACTCCCTCCTCCTCCTCAGAAAGATTCATGACAGGGAAAAAGAATAATTACGAAATAATCTCTGGCCCCGATAGTACTTCAAAGGCAGGTTTCCCGGGCCAGGCTGCGCTCCCCGCCAGCGCTGTGCTGGATGCGGCGCTCAGCTCTTACTCCTTTGGCAGACCCACAGCCGTATCCAGAAAGTAATTACTTAAAAAGGAAATAAATGTCACCCACATGGTTGTAAGCAAAACCCTGGGTAGGATGAACAGAGCCCCACCAGGTTCTGCGTTCTCACACGGTACGAGCAAGGGAGGCATGAGCTGTTTCCATCCATTGAGATGGGTTGTTTACTCTGAGGCCTACTGACGACATTAGATGTGCCCACTGTGTGTCTTTAAGTTTGCCAGGGCGGTTGCTCGCAGTGCTGAACAACCTCTTGCTTTCACCCTACAGCACCCTCTTCCCCCAGGATGGCTTTAGGTATCGTCACCTGCAACAGCAGTACGCGCCGGTGCCAAAGATGCTGGGACTTCCTGGCACCGGTCCTGCCGTAATCTTTACCGAGAGCAACTAGGTAACTGGCATGATCAAATAGAACAATTTTATTTACTTTTAAAAACTGACACTTGAAGTTTGTAATTGTCAAAATCTGAAAACCAAATTTCTAGTGAGTTGGTTGGGGAAAGTCACACGCAGGCATGCCACCAGCGCAGAGGCGGCTGCGGGGGCGAGAACCCAGCCGGTCCCCGCTGCTGCCTGCAGCCCACCCGGACCCCGACAGATCCTGGGGGTCTCAGCAACCCAGCCCTCTACCAGGGCAAGGCTTTGGCAGGCCCCTCTTTTTTGGATGGATTCAATTTTGGGTAAGAAAATCTTATTCCAAGCAAATAACAGAAGGAAAGTGATATCCTGAGGATCCCGGGATGAGGTCTGACCTCAGCCATCCCGGTTCCTGCTGGAGCAGCACCAGGACGGCAGCACTTTGCACCCTCTGCTCTGCTGAGCGTGAGCAAGCACCCAGCGCTGGGCACAAGCCTTGGGGACCGCGATACTCCAAGAGCTCAAAAACCCCAAGCATGGGACATGCAGAGCAAGTAACAGCTGGCAGGACACGCTGCGAGGGACAGCGGCACCCTGCAACACCTGCATGGTGCAGTGCCAGGTCAGGATGCGGGTAGGGGCGCTTGCCAGGCTCCCAACCCACCCTGGCACACTTGCGGGCAAAAGCCCCAGGGGATCAGGTCAGTTTGAAAGTACTGCCTAACAGACTTCAGCCAAGCAAACATGGTACCATACAGTATCAAATAATTTTAAAAGTTAAAATAGTTTATTGCTGTTCTTTGTAGAAATGCACTTAACTTACATCATCTGTTCTCTTCCTTTATTTGGCTGTTGGATTATAGGCATGAAAAGGTTACCTTTACCCATTTGTTCAATGACATAACACCTTTTTCTCTTTTGCTCCACTCATGATATTCTCCTAAGCTTCGCTGGCCAACAGCCCCAGATCTGTTTTACATAAATACTGTAAATGTCTCCATAGGTTGCAGCATTGTAACAAAAGATCTACCAAAGTAGACAAAATGTTCAGTATTCTTGGTTGGTTTTTTGCATTTAAAAATATACCTAAATTTGAGATAATCTTAACAGAGTAACAATTACAATAAGAAAATAGTACAGTGCGTTGACTAAAGGAATATTTTGCTCTCCTTCAAGCCAATATTCCCTTTTGCATGTTGAAGTGATTCAGCAATTACTTAAGAACTTTTACCTACATACAATAATTTAGTAAAATGAGAATTAAACAAGGCAGATACTTACTACTATTCTTCTGTCTGCAATTCACAGCTCATGCGAATAAAATCGCAATAAATATTAAAAAATAGTTTCTTTTTCTTTCTTTTTTTTTTTTTCTAAGGCATCTCTGAGTATTACAAAGTTTTTGTACAACCAAAAAATAAGATTGCTTTTTTCCATGTTCTCCAAGTACCTCTGTACCTCAACAGTAAATAAGAGGACTGCAGGTGTGATGAGGAAGGAAGGGCTGACGGGGCAGACAGGGTAGGGGCAGAAAGAAGACCACGGGTGATGGAAGCAGACCGCGATGTGTGCAAGAATCTGTAGTTTTCCTGTGAAACATTTCAGTCACTTTTAGAACATCTTCAAGACAGTATCTGTCCAGATTAGGGGAGGGGAAAAAAAAGAAAAAAAACCTTACCAGAAGTCCATTTTCATAAGCACAGTCAGACTGCAAGGGTTTGGGTTTGCCCTTAACGCTATAAATAGCTTAGGTATTGATATGCACCTACATAAAGGGGATGAAGGGCTGGGGTGGTTTTTTTTTTCTTTTTGTTTTTTTGTTTGTTTTATTTCTTTTATTGGGTTTTTTTGTTGCTTTTGTTGTCCTAGTTGTATCCTTCCATTGTAAAAGATTGTCCTCGGTGGCGAAGGCGCGGGCAGGGCCCTCACTGCATGCGGTCGGGCTGCAGCTGTTGGGGCTGGTACTGCACGAAAGCCGTGGCGGGCGCCGCGGGGTTGCTGGCGGTGATGGGAGGCTGGACTGTGCCCGTGTAGCCGTATCCCACAAAGCCGGCAGCAGGAGAGGCAGCGTAGGGGTACTGATCGTAGGCAGCTGTGGTGTACTGGGAATAGGCTTGGCTGGCGGCGGTGTAGTCGATATAGGGAGATGTGATGGACTGCACAGGGGTAGGGATCACCACGCTGGGCTGGATGATAGCTTGAGGGTAAACATAGTGAGGCGTGAGTCTGTGGAGGCAAAGGGAGAGAGTGAGCAAGGGGCTGGGCTCCCCCCTGCCTGCATGTCCCCCTCCTTCCCCCCAAATCCACGTGTGTCAGCCACAGAAACGGTGCCGCCCAGCAGTGGTGCCCTCAAGTGAATGGTGCTGCTTGGGGTGGAGGAAACAAAAAGCAAACCACTCCTAGACCCCAAGGGTGGAAGAAGACCCCAAGTAGTGCAAGATGAAGCGTGGACTGCAAAAACAGACACACACCCTGGTCTCCATGTCTTCTGTCTCCACTATCCAGGCTGCTGGTCCCCAAAATAACCTCCCTGGATGGCTGTGACACAGCCCACGCCTGACTGCCTTGCCACTTCTCCCTGGCCTCTACATGTCCTTCCTGTCCCTGCCAGTGCTGGCAGCCTTGCCACCTCCTGTATCCTCCAGGTCCACGCTCACCACAACCACCCAAATCCTGCTGGAGGCTCCTGAGGACCCACAGCCCCTGTGGGGCATCTCCCAGCCCCAGGGACACTGGGTCACTCCCCAGCTTGTCCCATTAGGGTAGCAGCATCCCACCAGGGATGACTGCTGTCCCCGGGCACAGCTGCAGGCCTTCCAGCTTGCCAGCTGTTATCAGTTACTACACATTTAAGCCTGTGTTTCCATAACACTGGGTGTTTAGGGCAATGCTACAGGGTGTTTGTTGTAAAACATGATATATTAATTCTGGTTTTCTTCCCTTCAGTAACACTTCACAGTAGCGACCACGCCAGCAGCCCCCGGCCTGGCAGTGATGCTCATGTGCCCATGAGCTTTTACACCCAGGCTCTGTGGCCAGCCAGCCCCCAGCATTTCTCTGCCCTGTTGATGCAGGTCCTAAAGCGTTGCTTTTCACCAGCCAGTTTGCCTCTGCCCCAAGGTAGCCGTGCTGCTGAGAGGAATTTAACAATGCCACAGTCAATTAAAGCCTATAGACTGAAAGATCCTGGAGATGATTAATGCAGGATTGCCCACTAATTTGCTGGAAACTGCTAATGAGGAAGAAAGAAAAAGAAGAAGAAAAAAACCCAGCAAAATGAAAGGGCTATATTTTCCAAAGAGCCCACAAGTCAGGCCTCAAACAAGAGCAAAAACTGTGCAGACCTGAAGGTTTAGGTCCATCCACATAAGCTGCCATGGGCCGGACAAAAACGGGCAATTGCACATTAACTGCGGAGTGTAAACGGTACCCACCCGCACAGCCCTCGGCAGCAGAGCGCTCCGTTGTGCGCAGGCTTGACAGATCTGGGGCTTGTTTAAGAAATAGGGGGGTGCAGGCTGCCACCGGCAAACCGTACGTGACCACCGAGAGATCAGAGCCACGTGCACCAGAACCTGCACGCTGTGGAAAAGGTCCCTTCGGCCGGCTGCTCGCTGAATCACGTAAGGCCACAGCACGAACCAAAAGCCATCCGCAGGAGAGCTCATTCCACCCAACCCGTTCTGGCAAGCAAAAAAAACCCAAGGTAAAACTCTGCAGAGAGCTTATGCAGATTCAAATATTTTTGGGATTTCTGCGTGGATGTGTGTGACAGCACATTTTCAAACATGACCACTTTTAAAAGCCTCCCACAGGCTCTTCACAAGACACAGGCCTGTACGTGCCTAAACTGCTCTGTAAAGCCAAGCTCAGCGGCTCAGGGGGAGGGTATCTTGCCCACCCACCCGTCTGATCGCTGGGGTTGCAGACCCCTGCAGCCTCCCCATGCTGCCCAGCAGCTGGACCCAGTGCTCTGGTGCTTCACGGGGACACACAGCCAGGGACTGGCCACCTCTGCTGGATGGGTCACTGGCCACCCTCATTCCACCCGAGCATCCATCCTAGGTCTCAGCCACCACCCACAAAGTCCTGGGGTCCACGTGGGGCCGATCCCTTCTATCCAGCACTTACGGGGCTGTTCCCGTTTGCTTTACAACCAGGACTGAATGGTTTAACGTGCTCTTCAGGCAGGAGAAAGGCTTCTCACAAACAAGTGCCCACCTGAACCAAGTTTTCTCTCTTTTTCCCACTCACATATGCACCTTGCTTTTTCTTGAGGCAACGTGCATGATGAAAGAATGATTGTTCTGCTCCCCACACACAGCAACACTGCCTCCAAAATCAGGGTCCTTAGATATAACAAGGTGACGCCCAGAGGAGCGGCACTGGGGAGGATGGATGGTGGAAAGCAGCACATCAGCCTTTGGTTGATTAAGTGCAAGACCATCTCCAGGCAGAGCTCAGAGCTATTCCTGGTGTAGTGCAGAGAGAGGGACCTCGCAGCCCTTCAGTCCATAAGTGCACCATACCCGAAACCACCCTGTGACTAACAAGAATGAGATGAGGCAGCAGAAATTTACTGAATCACTTCTGGTTCAGCTCTGATCTCAACTGAGGCTAGCACAGCCGAACCAGAGCTACAGCTCACGCACCAGTTCAGACCAAGGGCACTTCACATCATGCACTCGCATCTGACAGCAGCTGCTGCCACCTCTTCCGAGGAGCTGAACCTAGTCCTGACCCAGAGGTTCCTCACGCTTGGTCACTGGGGGTTTGTTTTAAGTAACACAGAGGTGTCGTACTGCTCCCTCAGCCTGCCAGGGTCTGGGGGAAGGCTCCGCAGAGGCACCTCCAGGCACTGACTCACACAACCGCTGGACGAGAGATGAGCGGACCCCAGGCATGCCTCCTGCTCTACACCCTCATAAATTGGCAGCTCAGACAACAACCTTCATCCCATGTTGGTGACAATCTTTGGCCGCCTGTCACTTCTCCCTATGTGTGGTGTCCCACTACCAGGATTCCTGCTACTGCAGGGCTTGATGAAGTTAAAACCACTCCACAAATGCAACAAAAAACAAATGCACAACCCTCATGCTCAGGACTCATTAAGAAACACCCATCAGCAGGAGCAGAGGAGGAGCCTGCACTTCTCCTGCACACAGACATTCATTCTGTGCCTGCAAAACGACCAAGAGGATGGTCCAAGAGCCTCCAAGCTATCCAGCCTGAGCATCATCCTGTTTGAGCAGCTCCACAGGCCAACCCCGATGTCCCTTGCTGCCACCCAACTGCTCTTCGGAGCCAGCACACCCCATGCACAGGATGGGGCTGTATACGGGGCTGTCAGGGTGAGCACACGTTCCCAACTCGTCCCTGAGAAACTCCGCATGTCGGCTTTGCTTTCACGTACACAGCTCCTCCGTTGCAGCTCCCACGGTGCGCTCCAGAGAGACAGCAAATCTGTGATATTCTGCACTGCTTTTTTTTTTTCCTCAGCAAGGAAAAATTCCAGCTCTTCCATGCTACTTTGAATAAAAAGCACCATTAGCTAGCAATACAATAAGTACCTGTATACTCTGTTTCCAGAAATACATCCCAGCCCAATGCACACACAAGCGCACGTCACACACCATAGTTTACTGCACTAGAAAAATCACACTCAGCAACTCCAGGATCTGCTTCTATGTAAAAAGGGAAGGTTCTTTTGGTCTGTGGGGTTTTAATAATTTAGCTTGACATTTCAATTGAGATATTATGCTGTTTGGACTTCTGAATTAGGTGGACAGATGGCAACTCATCGATCAAAACACACAGCCCAAGGTAAGGTCACTTTGATGACTTGCAGCTACAAACAAAACAAACCAGTGCAGTACAATGAAGTTCTCTGCTGGCTACATTTTGTATCCACAGAAAGTCGCAAAATATTTCCCCCCTCTTCTATTATTTCTGAAGACGATCTTTCAGGAAAGAAAAAAGCTCTTTTGGAGTTCTTTTTCTAGAAATCAGCAAACTCATCTGAATTTCTACAGAATGAGTCACATCTGTGTTTTAAGATGCCTTTCCCTTCCTCCCTCCCTGCAGTTTTCCTCCATCCCCCACGATGGACCCTGCCAGCCAGAAGAGAACCTCATCTAGAACACACACAATGTGATTATAAAATGTCAACCAAGTGATCAGACATTGCCACCACACATCAAAGTCATCCCGTGAACAGCAGACGTATGAGATGCTTATGGCATTACGATTAATCACGGGCAAAGGCCACAAAACGCAACGAGCACAGTCAAACCTAAGTCTAGAGCCAGTGGTGGCCGCAGGAGGGACTCGGGAGGGTTGTCACGGTGCAGGAGGGCAGCTGGGACTGCCACGTTAGCCCATGTTCCTAACTACGTGGCATGACGCCACGCTGCCCTGGCAGCCAAAATTGAAAGATTAGGAACAAAAGAGATGGTTACAGAGCCACCGGCAGAGGAGACGCAGGCTCGGCTTCTGCTTTTGCTGTGCAACACACCAAGGGCAGAACAAAAGCAGCTGGTTTTGGTGCAGTCCTGGGTGGAGATGTTCAACTGCATCAGGTGGGGCTGGCGGCTGCCAGCACCCTTGGCTCCTGGAGGGTGCTGCCTGCTCCAGGAACAGACTTTTTCAAACCTGCCGTTGCCAGGTTCTCCCCACCACACCAGCAGGGCTGCCGGGGGGGAGCTGCAGGGCAGGGGGGGGCTGGCAGGCAGCCGCAGCCCCAGGGGCAGCCAGGAAAAAGGGACAAGTCAGATGGTCATGCATCCCACACCTCTTCCCAAACGGCAAGGAGCTAACAAGGCCCTCTCCCTTGTCAGTAGCTCTATCTGGCAGAGCTCTTGGAGGCACTTTATATGTTTGATTATTTTATATCAGATTTACACCTAAAATGTGCTTTAGCTGCACTTTCTCAGCTCTCTCCCATCCTGCAGGACTTCCTATGTGTGAGCCATGAGCAGCTCCTGCAAGCTGCACGGATCTGGGAGACCAGCAAGCAAGAGTTCCTGAGCCCCTTGATCCGTGCCAGCCACACTGGGAGGTGGTTTCGCTGCTTCTGGTGAGAGGTGGGAGACAACTGCAACCCTCTGTCAAGAGGGACACAGCATCACACAAACACTTGGGAAACAAGGAGGGGCACGGGGCTCTTGGCAGTCTCACAGAGATCAGCACACAAATGCCACTGCCACGACCAGCCTTTTATTCCTTGAAGGATAAAAGAAACAGAGCCCTTTGTGTCTGCCAGTGAAGGCACAAATTCTGGCATATGACCCCAGGAATTTGGCCTCCATTTCCACTAGAGCTGACCCATTAGCTGCTGCAGGGGCACCCACACTGCCACAACACATGATGGCAGGCGGTGCTGGGCTTCAGTTGGTAGGTGGTACTGGAGGACGAGCTGAGCACAGCCACAGCTGTGCATGACAGCACCAAGAAAGCTAGCTCTGGTGAAGTAACACCTCCAACCGCAGCCTGGATGACAGATCTGAAGATGTATTTTGAAGTGGGTTGATGATTTCAAGAGCACCATACAGAAGCTGCTCTGGGAAGCACATCCCAGCAACACCAAGGAAAGCGGTGGCAGTGCAGGAGCTACTCATGGCCACGCTCGCATTAGCAGTGCCACACCACCACCTCGGAGCTGGCGACGCACAGACACAACCTGATGTAACTCACGCCCCAAGAAAATCATTCCTGAAGGACACTCTCAAGCCAGCAAGCACTCACCTCATGGAGCCACTTTAAGGAAGCCTGTGTGGAGCGGTGGCAGGCTTGGCCATACGTATCCTATGGGCCCCAGCCACAATGACAGGCTGTAGAAACACGAAAAATTCAAGTCCTGTTCTCAAATCCAGACACGAGGAGGAGGGGGGCTACAGACTGGAGCATGGCCAAAGCAGTCCCTGCCTGCCAACGAGGACTCTTGCTCCAGGAGATCACAGAGAGTTTATCCACCAACACTGTGGTGCAGATCAGGACATTCTCTGTGCCCTGCCCACTCCACCATCCATCACCATTCACTGCCACAGGCTGGGCTTCAACCGCTGACATGACAAACCTCCGAACCCTGAAATGTCCCTTACTAAAGCTGATTTAAACATGCGCTGAAATTTCAGTGGCTTCTGCCTCAGCAGCCAGCTATCTCAGCAGGCTTGAAGTAAGACAAGGACAAATGCTGCAGCTCCGCGGTACAGTATTTATCCTCACCTACTAGAAGATGACACAAACACAAAAGAGTAAACCCAACCAACACAACTTCTGCTCATCTTGTAACTAATTTGCCTGTCTGCCTTCTACTCGTCCTCCCCTGGCCCCCTGGGGAGATTTAGATAGCAGCCTGTGCAAACAGGTACACGACTGGGCTGCCTGCTTCCCGGTTGGGACCAGGCATCATCTCAGTGGTGGCAGTCACCAAAGAACAACCTGCCACAACCGACTGCCCCAGGTTGGAATCAGTAGAAGAGAAAAAGTGAGTGTATTGCAGGATTCAGAGATAACCTCTGCTGGTTGCTGAGCCTACCAAAACCATGGCTCGAGAAATACAAACGCCAACTTAAGGGTACAAGAGCAATCCATGGTTTCCATTTATTTCCATTGTGGCAGGAGAAAGAAAACGTAAGGAACAGGAGGCACTGCAGTAGCTGAGAACCTATCGTAGCCCAGCAATATCCTCATTTTACAGTGTTAGCACATCACTTGACTTCATGATGCAACAAACTCACGGCCCATAGAGAAGGAAGGTGGATCCCACAAGAACAAGTGAGAAGAAATGCCATCTATACCTTCCCCCACAGCCAGAGCAGAGGTGTGGGGGGAAAAACTGAAATAAATAAAAAGAAGTTGCAGACAAGAGTACATCTTCTCACAAAGATCTAAGCCTTTTTCTCAGCTTAACTAACAGTCTCAGAACAACATGCTGAGCTCCACCACGAGTTAGCCAGGCTCAACAATTTACAGCTTTATCCTCTGCATCTTGCTTCCCCCACACCCAAAGGAAAAAGGAAAAAAAAAACTAATCCCAAACAAAGGCATGTTGGGCCAGACCAAAAATAGTTTTGGAGAAGCAGGCTGAAAAACACTCAGGTACCAGAAGATAACATCTGCCTGAAACAAGAGCCATCTGGCACCAAGGAAAAAGCCACATGGAAGTTTATCCACAACTAGTCAGCTATCCAGAGAAGGAAAAACCCCTCCCCTTTTGAGTTATCAGCACAGCCAAACCAGAAATGAACTGACAGAAGAAAGAGAAAATGCTTCACACCAGTGCACTACAGGAGCCTGAGTCCTTCAGCATCAGTGTGAGAAACCCAGGGAGATCACAGATTCATCCTGCCACACAGGAGGAAACCCAAAAGCTCTGACAGAAAAGCCCAGGAAGCCCCAGGAATTCTGCCTTTAACTAAACCTGCCAATTTTCTTTTGCAATTTGGAGAAAACCAGCGGCTGCAGAGAGATCTCTAAAGTCTTCTCAAGTACCTGACAAGTTTTGGCATAATATATATTAAATCAACTACTTTCAACTGATTCCATTTTTTAACAGACTTTCTTTACACATGATCCCTTCCGCTGACTTTTAAATAAAAACATCCACACATCTGATTTATCGAAAACTCTTTCTTGGATAGATGAAGTATTCTGAGGTAGAATGCTTTAGCTATGGCAGAAGCAATGAAATACCTATTTTTGATAAAAGAAAGCCTACACTGATAGAACAAATAGTTTCTCAGCCAGGAAAGAAATTCCATTTTAAGAGTTTCAGTGATCTCTGCTGCTGTTGTTCAACTGCAAAGTTGTGCCTTTGTTGTTCTACAGCATCTAAGACACCTCTCACCACACCTTCCCGCAAGCTGGAATCACGGGGGTGGGGGGCTGCAAGCCTGCCCCCAGCACGGCTTTCCCAGCCTCTGCTGCTCTGGCCAGAGCGGAGCCAGCAGCAGCTCAGCCATGGCATGGGAGAGCTGGTGACAGGGAGATTGCAGGGGACAGCACGATCCTGTTTACAGGATTTAGAGACCAAGAAACAGGAGACTCAGTTTTAACTCTGAGGTCCTCGACTTTTCATCTTTTGTGATCATAGAGTATATTTAGCTCTGGTATGTAGCTTGCTCCCATCTGTGGGGAACAAGTTCTTCATGTAAGTCATATTTAGAAGTGACCCAGTGTCCTTGCTACCAAATTATCAGCACAACAACTGTCTAGTTCCCTCGCTGGTGTCCTCAGCTCAGAGGCAGGCCGGTCAGAGCTGCGTTTATCATTCGAATGACTGGGCATGTGTTTAGTACTACAGGGTCGGGGACCAGTATGCCAACAGCTGCACAAAGGAAAGATGAGATCAAGTACAAGCTGGACTGCTCTGAAAACTCAGACAGGTGCACGCATCTCCCACACTGGGACTACATGGCACCAGCCAGATCGGAATAGGAGAATTTTTCACCTGCCACTCCCTAGCTTCTGCAACAAGGGGACTTGAGTCTCTGCTGCTAAGGAGGCTGCAGAGCAAATCCGCCAAAGGCAGGGGAATCATGCACAGAAGATGGCACAACTCAAGTCACGTGCTGTAAAGGCAAAGCTAGAGCCAGATCAGTCTGGCTCTCCATCACATGCAGCCCTGTGCCCCGATGGCACTGGCATGGCAGTGGCACCCTTCACCCAGCGCCTGTCCCCTGCAAGAGGGCTACTACTGCCTTGAGCTTGGCACACCATTTATGTAGCCAAGCGTAAGGTCAGTCTATCAGATGATGCTCTCCTTTGTATGGTTCTACAGGCCTACACGAGATGCAGGACATGAGCAAACTGTGCCCAAAGCCAAAAAGAATTGTACGTCAAGCCCTTGGGTCTGATACCAGCATTTGCCACCTTGAAGGAGATGTTCAAGAAAATTCACAAAGCTGTCTGATCTGCTTATAAATACACACGTACTCTTAAAAAAAAATTAAAATAAAAAAAGAAAGGAGCTCTTTCTGACTGGCAAGCGTTTAGTCTGAGTAGCAGCAAGCATGCCTGAGAGCTAGCAGCTGAAGCCATTTGGAAAATGGATTTGAACGTTTCTTAGGAAATCCCCCCACGAAAGCTTTCATGTTATTGGCACATGATAAACAACAGGTGCCGGGTGTGCCATCCCCATGGGAGCCGCGTGTGACCGGCAGAGCAGGCTGGGGTCCTGCAGCGGGCCAGCTTTTTGGTAAGCAGTGCAATAGGAAGTCGGAGCAGGGGGGATGCCAGCTGACAGAGGCTGAGCACAGCAAGGCCAGCGTGTGCCGTTTTATAAGCATAACCACAGAAAAGATGAAAGTTTGTTTCCTTTTATTTTTAACCCAATAGAGAAGTTTTAAGGATAAACAGCTGCGAGGGAGGGTGGGCTGACACAAAGAGGGACTTTCTTCACTTCCTAACTGCAGCAGCATCAATGCATGAAATTGCAAACTCAAAAGAGATTTAACCCTTTCTGATGCTGCCCGAGACCAAATGTGGGACAGAA
The DNA here is from genome assembly GCA_035590275.1 of Ibycter americanus. Taxonomy (NCBI): domain Eukaryota; kingdom Metazoa; phylum Chordata; class Aves; order Falconiformes; family Falconidae; genus Ibycter; species Ibycter americanus. Next base: position 10,503,864 of record JAVJGI010000002.1, on the reverse strand, counting down.
TTAGGGGGCCACCAAAACAAGCAACTACACAAGGATGGGCAGCAGGGTCTCTGGAGCAGCACCACCCAACGTGCAGATACAGAGAGAGCTACAAGAGACAGCTATATGCTTCCAAGAGCTCGGTCACTTACTCAGTCACTGGTAGATCTCCCACATAGATAGCTCTGCTGAGGCACAGCCACAGGAATGCATCTGCCATACGCTGCTCGCATCCAGAGCAGCAAGCACAGCTGCAGAGAGCCAGGGAAGCCCCATCCCCTGCACAGACTCAAACCTGTCTCAAGCACCAGTCCCAGAGAAGAGGGCCAAGAGGGGGGCACCAAGCAGCTCTGCCACGTCACCATGTACTCCTGGTCAAGTTGTCCACACAGTTGCTCCTAACAGCTTCCAAGGTGTTTCACATGTTTCTCAGAATTTCTTAAAAGGGACACTGCTGCAGTAAGAGACAGCTCCATTTGGAGAGAGGGTCTCCGCCTTCTCTGACCATGTAAGCGCAGCTCCGTGCTGGCTAGAGGCTGCAGGGACACGCCGTGGCATCACCAGCAGCACCCAAGCAAAGCAAAGTCTGTAAGCTCTGGGCTGAGCCCCCAGGCCTAACGCTGCTTCCCCAAACTCAGAAGCCAGATCTCCAAGTCACAGGCGCATCCTTTGCCTCGCATTACTGTCAAGATCTCCGGTTACAACAACCTAGGGACTACTTTTCAGAACAGGATTTACTACCGACTCCACGCTGTCTGCTGTGCGAGTGCCTCCCCTGCCAGGGCAGCAGGAGGAAGGAGAAAGGCTCTTCATGGTTTCTCTTTCTGTTCCGCATACCCCAGGCAATATTTACAGCTGCATTTGGGTGCCTGGGGCTCGGGGGGAAGCCTTCAGTTTATAAATAATCCTCACTGATGTTTGGGTAATTTTCATAGTTTCCATTCATTTCAGGTTTCACCAAAACCTGCATTTTGTGGCTTGATAGCTGGAACGTGACTGGCTGGCTTTCTCTTACTTAACTGCCTAGCAGTTTATGGGTTGTTCATTCATTTCTTCCTTGCCAAGCCCAGCTTGCACACCTAGTACCCCGTATCCCATAACAATTGTCTTTTGGAAACCACATGCCAACCCCTGGGCACAAATACTTTGCACAGACAGGAACGGCAGGAGGGAGAACCGGGCAGTGTCTTACACTGTGGGCAAAGCAGACGAGCCACTGAGCTTTGTCTGGGGAAGGTCAGGATCCACTCTACACTGTGCAGAGCAAGTGGACAACAGCAATTTGACGAAGCTTCCAAAAGACCCCGATAAATTCATCTATCCTCAAATGCCACAGAGTGCCGAGGAAATTGTGGGTTCATGGGAACGCAAGAGTGAAGCCTGGCATGCTCTTAATTTTGTTGGTCTACTGACGAGACAAAGAGGGAACCAGCAGCCAAGCTCTGTTGCTTGACTGAGCACCTGATGCTTTGCTCAGAAGCCACAGAGCAGCCCCAGTCGCAGTGCTCAGGTAAACGGCTCCACATTTTGCCAAACCCCCATTTCCATGCTGCAGCAATGACTGAATGCAATGAAATTCTTGTTTACTGATGCTTGCAAATAATGATATATAACCCCCTCCCTCCAGCCCTCCAGTCTCCTGGTTCCTGTCTCTTGGCAACTGATAAATAATTTATAGTGCTCTCTGCTGTATGTGCTAACTGCAGCTCTGCTGGTTTAATGATGAAACCAATGCCTAAAGACTGGAACAGTAACTGTCTACATCACAAGGAACATGTAACTCAGCCGATCCCACACTCCTCTGTATGTTAAACTAAAAGCAAACTGTTCAAAAAAAAGAAAAACCAAACCCCAAACCCTACATTTTCCAGAGCTGCAGGGCTGCGGCTGCGGGGCAGGAACGGTTCCTGGGTTCCTGTATTGCACCCACAGGAACAGCAGATTATCTGCATGGGGAGCAGGCGTGCGCTGGCGCTCCTGCCAACACATTTTGTTTAACATGCTTCACCATTTTGCTCTTTTCTGTTACCATGCATGGAAAAACTTGTAACAGGTTGGTTTTATCATCCACTTCTCTTGCACACTTCTGTGCAATTTGGAAAGCCTCTGGGGCTCCCATTTCAAAGGCACCGCTGCTGCCTACTTTGGGGGCTATTAAAAAGCAGCATCTTGTCTATGTAGACTACTGTGGCTCTTGCACAAAAAAAAAACCCTCTTCATTTCATGACAGATGTTCTTCGAGTCTTTCCAACAGAGCCATAACCACTTATGAAAACTGGCATGTTTGAACTGTACACAACACACGTACACTGGGTGTGCACTATTGTGGCAACACAGTCTCTTACATCCATAAACTCACTGGAATGAGATTACCCAGGCAGTTGGCAACTGCAGCCATGAGGGCAGAGGAGTGAAAGTTTCTGTTTTGGTTTTAGCAGAATTTTTTTTTTCTTTTAAAAAAAACAGCAAGAAAAAAAACCACCCCAAAAAAACATGAGTAGAGCAGGAAAGAGATGAAGTACTTCTGTTGACAAAGGCCAAAATCCCATCTATTTATATTAAGAGTCACACAAAAAACACAACAGAGCAACGCTCAAAAGCTTTTAAAAATGCACCTACTTTCTTAATGCTCTTACAAAATAATAATAAAAAAGCCCTATCAATATTCACTTTCTGAAATGGTGTAAAAAAAGAACGGCATCAATCATTAAACAGTTAAATGAAGGCAGTATGACAGTCACTATTGTTCTCGTGAAGCACACTTGTCTTTTGCCGAGCAGCTGCCAGATCCTATTAGATGTATAAAAAGAGGACTTTTCTAACCGAGTAGGGATGGTATAAGCTATTGAAAACAGCAGACAAAAGCCCACTTTTGCAGACTATTCAAGCCTTGTATAACATCTGTCCAAAATCAATTTTTGACCTAATGTTACTTTCATTAAGTAACAGACTTTGTTTCCAATGCAATTTGTTTTCCAGCATAAAACTGTATCCTAAGCATTATTTACGTGGGAAACAGCACAGAGGAAGCAGAAGATCTTATTTGAGAAACATGAGAACAGAATTTGCTTAATTGTTTTGACACCTCACGTACTATAATAGAGAAACTATTTTCCATTTATTTGAATTCTTGTGAATTCTTGAAGTTGGCAAAGCAGCAAGCAATGCACTGGGTTTATTATGACTAAGAATTACTGAGGATAAAGGAGGATCTTTGGGAATTACATTAAAGCTGACAAACGCACAAAACTTCTGAAATCTTCACCAGAAATAAAGTACTCCAAACATTAACAACAACTGTTGAAACTGTCCACTCTTGACAGCTAAGGCTTTTTTTCACACATTTTAAATAATGAGGAAGTTGATTCACGAATTTGATTTCAAGCAGTCTGTTAAGAAACACTTCCACTTACCCAAAGGGTCTCTGAATGAAGGCTGGATGTAGCTGCTGCACACCTATGGTAAAACCTACCAACAAAAAGTTCAGAAAAAAAAGCGTATTAATGAATGGCATCCATTGTACCGTTCAACTCATAATATACACACGTAATTACATCTCGGACCACATGTACACGCATTTTATCTGCTATGCATGTCAGCAAACTCAGAGCCCCGCTTAGAAGCGAGTCAATCTTAATATGCGTATGTGATATGCACAAGGACCAGATGGGAATTCAGATTAAAGAACAGTGTGAAAGTGCTGTTATCGAACAGACAAGGGGGTATAACGCCTTATTCTACACACTGGCTACGGCGGTCATTAAACCAAAGGGCAGAATGACGGAAGAGATCTTCCTGCTAATACCGATGTAACGAAGAAGATAACAGGAGGACAGAATAGCCATGGAAGAAAAGTTTTAACTCCGTTACACGGCCTTAGGTGCCCAACACCAGTGTTAACTGGTACAAGAAGATACAGAAGAGAGGTAACTGTACTACGGAGCGTCCTCAGAACTACGAGGGGTAAGCACACATCGTCGGATCAGATGAATCCAGCCTGAGTAACTTGTTTCCTCGTCTTACAAGTTATTCTAATAGAGAGAGACGGGATCTCCTGGATGCCTCACCAGTTTGAATACTCCTTGGTTTTGCTCCCAAATATGCCAGGTTCACATTCGCTTTCCTGCCATCAATGATGGGGTTTGGGTCTTTGCACGCTCTTTCAGCTGCGGCTCTGTCTGCCATGGTCACCTGGAATTAAGCACAGCCTTGTTTGTGGCAACAGCACTTTGTAAATACCCCAGCAACAGGCACCAAGCGGAGTTTATTTATCGTTCTGTTCTGAAGCAGGAGCTACGCTCCGCTCGGTGCGGTCTCACCGGGGGAGCAACGGCGGGAAGGGCTCCCAGAGGCCTGCCAGAAAAGAGGGGGCTCCCCCCTCGCCCAGCTGCTCCCCCGCCAGCCGTTTTCCCTCCCTCCCCACCTCCTCTCCCCGTGCTTTTTTTGACGAAGTTGGCGGAGCCGGTCCCAAAGCCCCCCGCAGGCCGGCGGTGCGGGGCAGCGGGCAGGCGGGGGCCCAAAGCCCCGAGGGGGCGGACGGCCCGGCC